>CM051238.1:257305208-257677938 GCA_027917425.1 Gastrophryne carolinensis
GTAGTTCTGCAGTTAGAGACTCTGGGTGTCATCCATCAAGTGTCAAGGCTTCTTTAGTCTGCTCATGACCCATACAGGCTATATCATGGCCACATTTTGTCAAAATAAGGAGAGGGCATCTGTGAAAATCACGATAATCTTATCTTCATTGGATTCAATTTACTAAACATGTTTTTTGACTTCTTTGATCGCTTACTTGCTTTAGACACCCTGGCTGTGCTCCTAACCTCTCTCCCTGTTGCTAGGCGACATTGGAGCCTAGACAGCACCCCCAGATGTGCATGCCCACACACCCATATACACATGCGCACACTTCCATACATGCATGTCTGCACCCTCAGAAGTGCATGCCTGCATTCCTATACGCTCATGCACGCACTTCCATACATGCATGTGTGCACCCGCAGAAGCAAATGTGCGTATCCCAAACATGTATGTGCACACTTCCACATGCGCGCACTCCTAGATGCTCATGTGCACTCTCGAACGCACATTTGCACACCCCCAGATGCTTATGTGCACTCCCAAACCCACATGCGTGCACTCTCAAATGTTCAGGGCATGCACTCCCAAACACATATGTGTGTATTCGCAGGTGCACATACATGCATTCCAAAATACACAGTCCCAGATATCCATGCCCCCCCCCCCAGACACACAGCACACACTCCCAAATGTGCATGCTTGCACTCTAAGTCGCACATGCTGGCACCACCAGAAGAGCATGTACGCACTCCCAGCCGCACCTGCCCGTACTTCCAAATGCACATGTGCGCACTTGCAGATGCACATGATCACTAGGTGGGCAGATATTAAGCTAGGTCAGTGGGCCTCTAGGTGGGCAAGTTGGAAGGTGGGGTCGTAGGTAGGAAGGTGGGTGGGTAGATAGGTGGGTCAGTGAGCAGGTAGATAGGCAAATAGGTAGGTGGTTAGGAAGGTAGATGGGTAGCAAGGTAGGTGGATGGGAGGTAGGTAGTTAGGGGAGACTGGGCAGCACCCCCCCCAGGCGCACCTGCAGCAGCGGGGACCAGGCAGTAGAGGTGTGTGCAGCCTTTCTCCAACCACCTTTTGACAGGACTCAGATGTCTGGTGAGGTGGGGTTTGGGGGCAGTGTGCAGCCATCTAGCTTGAACTGCAAAGCGGCTTCGCCGCTCTGTTCATGGCTGTTCAGCCGTGGGATCCCAGGGAGATTAGTTTTTTTTTTTACTATTGGTGCCTACCTCTGAATCCTGCGATGACTCCCGGTACCTGCCACAGCCATTTGGCAGTTATGCAGAGTGGCTACCCTGCTCTGTGCATTTCCCACCCATTCAAATGAATGGGCAGTAGGGGCCATGCACACAGCGGGGAAGCTGTCAGCAGTACAAGCCAGATGCCCATGTGTTCACAGCCAGGGGACACTATGTGAGGCAGAGTCGGTGTGCCAGAGGTCAGAAGGGAAGACATTGAAAGACCTCAAGGACATTGTGAGGAGGCAGCCACTGTACAAGATGATGGACTAGATACATGTACAGAGGAAACGGGAGGATTAGGTTAGGGAAAATAATCTTTGAGGAAAGAAAGCAAATGTGAAACCTAGCAGTCATTACTGTATATATGTCTCCGACAAACACTTGATTTTTTCTTTTGGGTGGACAATTTTGATTAGGACCATAGTTGCCCCCAAAACCCATTATTAAGTAGAGCACCAGTGTCCCTCAGAAAATAATTAATATGCAGAGGGTAAAAAGGCCCCCATGGACCCAGTATTTAAAAGAGTGCAGCGGACCACCTAGATTCAATAATTAATGAGCAGAGTGCCAGTGGCAGCCCCCAAACCCAAAGACAGGCAATGTGGTTAAGCCTCCCCACCAAGAACCCCATAACAGTCAGTGTAGCAGAGCCTCCCCAAGAACACCATACTTGGCAGTGTGGCAGAGTCCCCCAAGAACCCTATAACAGCAAGTGTAGCTGAACCCCCCTTTAGAGTTGCCAACTCAAGGACCCCATAACAGGCAATGCGTCAGAACACCCAAGAACCACAATGTTCCAATTGAGGAAGCCCAGCAACGGTGTATATGGGGGGGGGGGGGGTATGGGAACATGCTTCTATAATGTACAGTGGAGAGTTAAACTCACCCACAAGCTCTACATGCTGCTTCCTGTTCTACACACCTCAGACAAGCAAGGTATGCTGTCACATGACACCTGTGTCACTTGTCTGAGCCTCATAGGATGCAGTTAAAGCCAGATGGCTGCACTCTGGTGCCCCAGCCTCCCTACCCCCCCATCTCCACCACCAGAGATCCGAGTTGCTCACTACCCACCCGGTCTCCAATCTCTCTGCTCTGCACATTACAGAGCCACTTGGCTTCCTGAGATTTAATGCACCCGGTACTGGTGTCCCCTGAACCTCGTCTTTACAATCCAGTTGCAGGGAAAATACGAACGAATCAATGGACATGACCCTTGTGACAGTGATTGTTGCAAGACTGGAAGATAACATTATGATGGAATGCTTACATATAACATATTTTAAAGGTTTTATATTTTCTTAAACTAATGTTGTTTTATAGCTTTTGGGTTTATCCTTCAGGAAATTATACTCAAGGGAGGTCACACCCGAGATAAATAAAAGTTGACTTTAGTCATCCTGTGTCTTTGATGTGAGCAGATACCCAACATGAGCAAAGGTAAGCATGATGCCGTGGCCAAACAAACATCTTTGTATACTGCATGTAGCTTATTAGCAAATAGAATTTACATTTTACAGAACATTCCCTTTTAGGCATTTCCTAAAAGCATATTTTAACTTTGTATACTAGTTTTATTAATCTTCCCATTTAGCAGAAAACATGCCAGGCAGCAGTTTAGGGTATATGTAACACATTTGTTGCATGACCAGCAGTTAGCAGAGTGTAACCACAAATATTTGTTACAGGAAGATGGAAACTTGCACTTCAGCCACTTAGTTTTGCTGTAAGTTTGCAGATATTAATGGCCTTCATTCACTAAGAGTTGAAAAAAATTCTCATGGTAGTAAAAAATTCAATTTATGAGAAAAAAGCCTGAGAATGTCACTGTTAGTGAATCACTAGTTAGGAAGACAATTAAAGTCAATGGCACTTTTTTACTTCTGAAAAAAGTATTGACATTTTTACTTGTAGTAAAAAGTGCCATTGACTTTCATTGCGTTCCTAACTAGTGATTCACTAACAGTGACATTCTCAGGCTTTTTTCTCATGAATTGAATTTTTTACTACCATGAGAGTTTTTTTCAATGCTTTGTGAATCGAGGCCATTGGCTCTGATTCAATAAACTTTTATTTAAACGTTTCTTAAATTGTCTCCTGAAACAGGGACACATTCATGCTTTATTTCAGATATATGATAAATGAAGATTTGATTGTAAAGTGCTGCCGAATATGTTGGCGATATTTGCGTACTTAAAAATATTATTAGTTAGCACATTAGAGGCATGATTCACACCTAAAACTTTCACTAGACTAGACTGTGACCACGTCTCTGCTTTTCTAATTAATTGTTAAAACAAATCATAAGCTGGATATCATTAAAGTGGACCAAAACTCATTCCCTCCTCCAGGGCATCCAAAATCGGGATGCCCCGCTGTGTGAAACCCCCCCATTCACTTACCGTTGGACCCGGTCCAACGCGCTTGCGCAATCTGCGGCCGCATCCCCACTATGCCTCTAGCAGGGCATGTGCCCGCACAAGGCATTTGTGAATGGCCTGCACAGACATGCTCCCTGTTAGAAGGTAGCGAGAGATGCGGCCTTCAGCATGGTCTGAGCCACTCGCCATAGACGAAGGCTCAGATGAAATGACGTCAGCAGATCCAAGTGCGCTGATTGGATGAGCGGCCTTGCATGCATCGTAGGACCGGGAAGAGGTGAGTTGGTTTCAGCGACCTGGGGGGGTTTCACACAGCGGTTACCCACACTATGCCACACTGTTCCTCTGGTATTATCAGTTCTAGTTCATCCATTTTATTGGTCATGCTTCTAGCATTGGTAAGCATGCATTTTTTGTTTTTTTTATAATGTCCATTTGCCTGCTCCATATACTCCCCCTTTCCATTTTTACCCCTACTGTCTCTTTCTTTCCTGCCTTCCCCTCTATAACTGCATATAACCTCCCCAGTGCTTAGTTTTAAAACTCCTCCAATCTTTTAGCCATCCTCTCCCTAAGGACAAATACACCCTCCCCATTTAGGTGCAGCCCATCCCTGCCATAGAACCTGTAGCCCACTGAAGTTGCCTCGGTTCACTAAGAACCCAAACCCCTCCTTTTTACTCCAATTTTGAGCCACTTGTTTACTCCCCTAATCTCCTCCTGCTTCTCAGGTGTGGCTCTTGGTACTGGTAGTATTTCTGAGAATGCTAAAATTGAGGTTATGTCCTAAGTCCCTGAAATATTTTAAAGGGACTTCTGCCTACTTCTTCCCATGTCATTGGACCACCATGACATTTGGGTTTTCACCAGCCTCTCCTGCCCCAGGAAGGCAACAGAAAGATTGTCCTGTCTGTTCCCCTAATAATGGAGTCACCCACTACCAGCACCTGTCTTGCTTGCCCTGTACTCCTATTTCCCTTCCTCTTCCTACTCTTGCTACAGCTGTGCCACCACCACCAAGCTAACATCCTCCTCATCTGCTAAACGGGCAAACTTGTGCCAGCTCAGGGCTAACCTCCCTGTAACTTTGACCCCTACCCCTCCTAACTGTTATGCAACCTCCTGCCTCATTGTCCTGTTTTTCCTGTCCCACCATGCTACCACCCTCCTCAATCCCGTAACCCAGAGAGTGCCTACTCAGTGAGCACCAGACTCCTTTCCAGCATATCAATGCATCTTAGTGTTGGCAATTGCTCATTTAAATCCAGAATCTTGGCTTCCAAATGTGCAATGTCCTCACATCTTGCACAACAATATTCACCATTAAACTTCTGTTCAAGCAGTGCATACATAGCACAGAATGTGCACTGGACAGTATTGCTAGGCATGGAGCTCATTTTGGGCAACTTCAATATCGCTATAATCTAAAAAACAAATATACAGTCAGCAAACAATTAAGAAAAACAATGCAAATCACTTAGAAAAACAGTCAAGCAACCAACGCCCCCCTCTGTCCCTTTATGTTAAGTCCAGTAGGTAGTATTTACCTACTTTGTTTTTTGCCCACTCACCAAAGCTGATTTATAGCAATATACTTTCCTTTCTCTCCACAGTGTTCACAGGTGAATTTAAACAGGACCTTCACCCTGAATAAGAACCTATCTTGTGTGTTTCCCCCACCCTGTACATACAGATTGCCCACATTAAAAATCACCCTTTCTTGTGTTTTTTGAGACTTTTAGTATCTAAGATGGTGGCCTGTGGAGTCTCAGGCAGCCTGCAGAGAGAAAGTATCTGCATTGTGGGTTTGCATTGTTTTGCATTGTGGGTTTGCAGTCCTTGTCCTGGTCCCAGCTCTGCTCTGTCTGTGAAAAGCACAGCTATAACCCACCCGTGCACTTCCACCTCTCCTCTCCTCAGCACATGATGCTTCTGAGGCAAGATGGTGGCATACGTATCCTAGAGCCCTGAACAGAGTTGAAGCACAGCTGGTAAGAGTATAATAAGTAAGTGACTAAACACTTAAAATGTACTATATCTAGATGCTGGTGAATAGTTTAAGGGTTTGGGCTTTTAATTCAGTGAGGCTAAAGGACCAAAAACCTGGATTTTGACTATCCTGGGGTTTGGTCCTTGCCCCCGGGGCACCTCGATATAATATCTTTTGCCTGTGTGAAAGAATCTAGCTTATTTATATACTTGTCTGTCAATTATGTGCATTTGTCACTAACACCAAAAAATAATCATTTTTGTATGCTGGTGAGAGAGCAAAAGAGAGAGAGAAATAAACATACATGCAAAAATTAACTTTCAGGGAGTTAACTTTCAGGGGGGTATTGCACTTATACCATGAATTTCGGGTCAGCCTTTACTGTCTCTTTAATGTTTTTGAGTCCAAACAATAATCAGCAGAAGGTGTGCAGATCTATGGTACCCCTAAATTCATATCCAGATTCCCCTCCAGACCCTAAGCATGTAGAAAATATGTGGATTCTCCCATCCCAAAAAATAGAAAAAGAGGTGTGAACACAGATCTTCCCACCCATTAAAATGTTTGCCCTGCACAAGTGGATTTCTCGGAACCAAAGAGATTAAATAGCAGAAGGAGGCAGGCAAAGAGGCATGCTGGCTTTCTTCAGCTTTCAGCATTATGCTTGCAGGGGACTACCTAGCTCACATTAGTTGCACACTATAGTGGTAATACAGGTCAGATTTAAAGTATCATCTACAGATACAGATATGTCACAGTCAAGCACAAAGTTCTTGTAATCCAATAGGCATACGTCACAGGCACTGCACATGCAATCAACAGTTAGATGCCATGGTTATATTAATCCAACAGATCTATGTCAAGGATGGCCGACAAACCTCCACAACACTTAGCGTTGCCTTAACCAATGTTGCTCCACTTTATTTACCACTTTATTTATGTATCAGCAATACAGTAGCTCATATCATATTCATAAAAGCAAGCTTTAACTTCCATGCAACAGATCTCAGCACAATTAAAGCTTGCATAGCTCTGTAGAAAAACAATGGGATTGCTCGATGTTAGCAGAGGGGCGGTCAGGCTGCCAGGAAGTAAAACACATGGGAAACCTTTTTCCCAAAGCATTGGTGCCCAGACCGTTCCCCCAACACAAGGGCTTCTCCCTCACACACCAATCACTGCAGGGCAGGGTCCTCCGACAGGGGCAGCTGCACCTTACCGGAGTCTCAGGTGAAGCTGCGTCCCTCTGGATCCCCTCTACTCCTAAGGACTGCCTCCTCTGTCACACCCAATGGCAGAACTGGCCAGAGTCCTCTTCTCTCTGTGTGGAATTCCCACACCCCAGTCTTCTCTCTCTCTCCAACTCATCGTGGATCTGCTTCACTACAGCCAAGTTCCCCTACTCACTTCCAGCTGCACCCGGCCTCATCTCTGTAATCGCCCCACCAGACGTCTTACCCAGGAGGCTACACCAGTCTTGCCCTTAGCATGGTTATGGACGATCTATCCCTCTAGCCTCTCCTTAGAATACTTCTGCTCCATACAATGTTGCTGGCAGTTTTCCCTCTAAAAACCTCCCAACCATTCTCAGCGGTTTCCTGTTGTTCCCCAAATGTATCTTATGCTATTTGGTTCAGACTAAAGGGGAATCCTACACCGAGATTCGGGGAGGCCGATTCATCAATAGCGCCAGGTAGCGACAGATGAGCGACTGAAGTATGGCGCTATGAGCGCCGATAGCGTCAGCCGCGGGCGGTAGCGATTCGCTATAGCAGGCCTCCTCAGTCGCTACCTGGCGTTGTTGGGAACAACGCCTACATTGCTGAATATGATGTTGGCCCTCAGCTTTGTAGGCGCTGTCAGTCAGTGTGACCACGCTATTCTACACAGCGCCTGTTAGCTTTGCTGTGTCCTGGCCATCCAGTACCTTCTGAATAAAACACATTGCAACCTGTTTTTTTAATTTTTAGAGTTTTTATTTTGTGTTGAAAAGGAAATTAAATAAAACCAGATATTAGAATATAAATGCAAAATAAAACATAATTAAACACATAGCCACATTTTAAATTATTTTATTTATTTTTTTAAAGAAAAAGGAAATACAATTAAACCACCAATGAGAAAGAAAATGAAAATAAAAACAGAAATGAGAAAGAAAAGCAAAATAGAAAAGGAAAATAAAAACAGAAATGAGAAAGAAAAGGAAAATAGAAAAGAAAATAAAAACAGAAATGAGAAAGAAAAGCAAAATAGAAAAAGAAAATAAAAACAGAAATGAGAAAGAAAAGGAAAATAGAAAAAGAAAATAAAAACAGAAATGAGAAAGAAAAGCAAAATAGAAAAAGAAAATAAAAGCAGAAATGAGAAAGAAAAGCAAAATAGAAAAAGAAAATAAAAACAGAAATGAGAAAGAAAAGCAAAATAGAAAAAGAAAATAAAAACAGAAATGAGAAAGAAAAGCAAAATAGAAAAATAAAATAAAAACAGAAATGAGAAAGAAAAGCAAAATAGAAAAAGAAAATAAAAACAGAAATGAGAAAGAAAAGGAAAATAGAAAAAGAAAATAAAAACAGAAATGAGAAAGAAAAGCAAAATAGAAAAAGAAAATGAAAACAGAAATGAGAAAGAAAAGGAAAATAGAAAAGGAAAATAAAAACAGAAATGAGAAAGAAAAGCAAAATAGAAAAAGAAAATAAAAACAGAAATGAGAAAGAAAAGCAAAATAGAAAAAGAAAATAAAAACAGAAATGAGAAAGAAAAGCAAAATAGAAAAAGAAAATAAAAACAGAAATGAGAAAGAAAAGCAAAATAGAAAAAGAAAATAAAAACAGAAATGAGAAAGAAAAGCAAAATAGAAAAAGAAAATAAAAACAGAAATGAGAAAGAAAAGCAAAATAGAAAAAGAAAATAAAAACAGAAATGAGAAAGAAAAGGAAAATAGAAAAGGAAAATAAAAACAGAAATGAGAAAGAAAAGGAAAATAGAAAAAGAAAATAAAAACAGAAATGAGAAAGAAAAGCAAAATAGAAAAAGAAAATAAAAACAGAACAGAGAAATAAAAGGAAAATGGAAAAGGGAAATAAAAACAGAACTCAGAAAGAAAAAGAAAATTACAATAGGAAGTAGAATGCAAAGGAAACTTTCCACAGAATTAAACACATAGCCACATGTATCTATATATAGTAGATTTTATTTTTAAAATCTACAAAAATGTAAAAAGGAACAGAAGAGAAAAGGAAATTCAAAATTCAAACAGAAAGGAAAAAGCAAAGTAAAGGGAAATAAAGTTTGTAAAGTGCCAACTACGGATCACGGTGCATGTCTTTGTGCCTGAAAAAATAAGAAAAGTGCAGTTAGTATCGATCTTTAAAGTAGTATTGTTGTTGCAAATACAAAAATGCATTACTTGATAACCAACATTGGCGTCTTACACCCCCCTTAGAGTGGTTTGGGTCATCTTACACCCCCCCTTAGAGTGGTTGGGATCATCTTACACCCCCCTTAGAGTGGTTTGGGTCATCTTACACCCCCCTTAGAGTGGTTTGGGTCATCTTACACCCCCCCTTAGAGTGGTTGGGATCATCTTACACCCCCCCTTAGAGTGGTTGGGATCATCTTACACCCCCCTTAGAGTGGTTTGGGTCATCTTACACCCCCCCTTAGAGTGGTTTGGGTCATCTTACACCCCCCTTAGAGTGGTTTGGGTCATCTTACACCCCCCTTAGAGTGGTTGGGTCATCTTACACCCCCCCTTAGAGTGGTTTGGGTCATCTTACACCCCCCCTTAGAGTGGTTTGGGTCATCTTACACCCCCCTTAGAGTGGTTTGGGTCATCTTACACCCCCCCTTAGAGTGGTTGGGATCATCTTACACCCCCCTTAGAGTGGTTTGGGTCATCTTACACCCCCCTTAGAGTGGTTTGGGTCATCTTACACCCCCCCTTAGAGTGGTTGGGATCATCTTACACCCCCCTTAGAGTGGTTTGGGTCATCTTACACCCCCCCCTTAGAGTGGTTTGGGTCATCTTACACCCCCCCTTAGAGTGGTTTGGGTCATCTTACACCCCCCTTAGAGTGGTTTGGGTCATCTTACACCCCCCCTTAGAGTGGTTGGGATCATCTTACACCCCCCTTAGAGTGGTTTGGGTCATCTTACACCCCCCTTAGAGTGGTTTGGGTCATCTTACACCCCCCCTTAGAGTGGTTGGGATCATCTTACACCCCCCTTAGAGTGGTTTGGGTCATCTTACACCCCCCCTTAGAGTGGTTGGGATCATCTTACACCCCCCTTAGAGTGGTTTGGGTCATCTTACACCCCCCTTAGAGTGGTTTGGGTCATCTTACACCCCCCCTTAGAGTGGTTGGGATCATCTTACACCCCCCCTTAGAGTGGTTGGGATCATCTTACACCCCCCTTAGAGTGGTTTGGGTCATCTTACACCCCCCCTTAGAGTGGTTTGGGTCATCTTACACCCCCCTTAGAGTGGTTTGGGTCATCTTACACCCCCCTTAGAGTGGTTGGGTCATCTTACACCCCCCCTTAGAGTGGTTTGGGTCATCTTACACCCCCCCTTAGAGTGGTTTGGGTCATCTTACACCCCCCTTAGAGTGGTTTGGGTCATCTTACACCCCCCCTTAGAGTGGTTGGGATCATCTTACACCCCCCTTAGAGTGGTTTGGGTCATCTTACACCCCCCTTAGAGTGGTTTGGGTCATCTTACACCCCCCCTTAGAGTGGTTGGGATCATCTTACACCCCCCTTAGAGTGGTTTGGGTCATCTTACACCCCCTCCTTAGAGTGGTTTGGGTCATCTTACACCCCCCCTTAGAGTGGTTTGGGTCATCTTACACCCCCCTTAGAGTGGTTTGGGTCATCTTACACCCCCCCTTAGAGTGGTTGGGATCATCTTACACCCCCCTTAGAGTGGTTTGGGTCCTCTTACACCCCCTTTAGAGTGGTTGGGATCATCTTACACCCCCCCTTAGAGTGGTTTGGGTCATCTTACACCCCCCTTAGAGTGGTTGGGATCATCTTACACCCCCCCTTAGAGTGGTTTGGGTCATCTTACACCCCCCCTTAGAGTGGTTGGGATCATCTTACACCCCCCTTAGAGTGGTTGGGATCATCTTACACCCCCCCTTAGAGTGGTTTGGGTCATCTTACACCCCCCTTAGAGTGGTTTGGGTCATCTTACACCCCCCTTAGAGTGGTTTGGGTCATCTTACACCCCCCTTAGTGTTTTTTTGGCCTCTTTTGGATGGTAGTTCTAATACATTTAGCCAGTAGTGCAGTACTTGCATTAGAGTGAAGGTTAGTTAGTTTACCGCAAAAAAAGAAGTGATCATCCTTTCCCTTAGCTCATCGCCAGTCTGGGTGTCCTCACTTCTTGCTGCGGGCATGTTGGGGATTTCTGGCACCAGTGCTGTCTCCTCGGGGGCTTGGATTCGGTGGGAAATACATATATTGTGTAGCACACAGCAGGCAAGGATGATTTTGGAGACCTTCTGTGGGCTGTAGAGCATCTCTCCTCCTGGCCGTGCCAAACAGAGAAAGCGTGCTTTCAGCAGGCCGATGGTTCTTTCCACAATGCTTCTGGTCTTGCGATGCGCTGCATTGTAGCGTTCATGGGCAGAGGTCCGTGGGTTCCTGACCGGAGTCATGACCCACGTTCTCTGCCCATATCCCTTATCCGCTGTAGAAAAAACACAAGGAGAGAGACAGCAATTAGTACTAGTACATGTTTTTTTGTGGTAGTTTGGTTAAATTTGGCTTACTAGCCCACAGATTTGCAAAATACATTGACATGGTTAATTTATTACCCAGTAGCCAGCCAGCTGGCATTTCGTTGTTATCAAACTTCCGGCACAGGACTGTCCGCTGCAAGACGTAAGAATCGTGGCATGAGCCGGGGAACCCCGATCTCACCGCCCGCAGCCTCATGTCTGGGTCACAGACAACCATAACATTAATAGAATGGAACTGCTTCCGGTTTCTGTAGGACAGCTCCTGTGCACGGGGAGGGCGGAAAGGGATATGTGTACCATCAACGCACCCTAGCACATTCGGGATCCCTCCCATCAGATAGAAAGTATGTTTTATTTTGGCAACCTCTTCCTCATCCTCAGGAAACTTGATGTAAATTGGGATTAAATCACAAATTGCCAGAACTACCTGGATTAGTATGCGGCTCATAGTAGCCTGGCTTATCCCGCTGAGGAGGGCGGAGGTTGCCTGGAAGGTCCCTCGTGCCAAAATATTGAGAGTGGCACACAGGCGTACTATGCCTGGAATGGAATGAGTGCGTTTGGTGGATGGCTCGATTTTGTGCTTAATCTGATCATATAGGGACTGTAGTGCAGCACGATTCAGACGGAAGCGGCTCCTGATCTGCTCGTCACTTAAGTCCCATACTGAAAGGCGGATTGCAAAGGAGCGGGGTGCCCTAAGCCTCACAACACCCCGCTCCCTTTCCTCCTGCTCTTTCAGCATACACATACATCCATCCACCCAGACACCATACACCACCCTCTTATCCATCACACACACTAAAGATATATACAAAACCAAAAAAAAAAAAAAAAAACACTAACACACAACACACACACAAACAATCACACTCCACACACATCCGCTACAATGCAGCTCACCACAAAACCAGAACTATAGTGGTCCAAACCACCAGCCTGCTGAAAACCAGCTTTCTAAGTTAGGCACAACCAAGAGGGGAGTTGCTGCACAGCCCACAAAAGGCCCCAAAAGCAAGCCTCACTTGCTGTATGCTACACAATATTTGCAGATGCCACCAAAACCAAGCTCCTAAAGAAACAGCACTGATGTCAGAAATCACCCAACAAGCCACAGAGAGTGAGGACAGAAACCAGACAGAGGCTCAAATGAGCTAAGGGAAGCGAGCACAGCACCACACCACAGCCTTTGCCACAGTGTAAGAATAGCAGAAGCTTGAAAATTCCTTCAATTTATACTTCTCTTTCAAAAGGGACAGGTCCGCTTTGCCGCCTTTTGCGTCGCTCTGCTATTTCCGGGCGCCAATTAGCCGACCCAGGTGTGCGTAAAACAGAGTGCGCACGCAAATCACGCACGCAAATCAGTGGTGGCCCAATGAAAGGTAAGCTGCTGTTTTTTCAAATAGCCGTTAGCCTAACCACATGTCCCAAGGGTTTGAGATACATCAGTCCATTGTTGGATTTGGGTGTGTGTTGTTTGGTTAATGAGGTCTGTAATGAGTTAATTGGCTAACACACATGCTTCAGTCAGTGCAGTGGAGGTGTGCCTAGAAGGAACTGGGCTGTATGTGTGAATCAATTAAGTGGCCTGCTTTTTGATTGGCTGTTAGAGCACATAAAACCTGGCCAAGCCTAAGAGATTGCGATGCCATTCTGTAGTCTGCATGCGTGCTTGTTGGGTGTGTATTTGTGTGTGTGTGCAGCTACAGGATGGAGCCAAATTCAGGACATCTGCCGGCCACAGCAGGCCCAAGTAGGAGTTTGGTGGGTGCTGTGCGCAGACCTCCCTTACGGAAAAGGGCACAGCCTGAAGGTGGGGCAGCACCCCAGGCTAAGCGCCCAGGTGCCAAGAGGGAGCCTGAATTTAATTTGGCTGAGAATAATCATCTTGTGCGCCTTACACTTGCTAAATGGGAGCTGATATTTGGCTCCCAAAGCAAGTCCATAGGCAAACAAGAAAGAAGCAAACTGTGGGATGCCATTGGTGTGGAGCTTAGTAGCACTGCTCAACACCCACGTAGTGGCCCATCCTGCAGGAAACGCTTCTACACTTTGCGAGGGGCCCTTATGAAAAAGATGAATCGCGATCTTGATGTGGACAGTGGGTTCATCCAGGCTCCAAAGAGTACCTACAGGCCGTATGAGGAGATGCTGAAGGCCAAAATCCCACTGGCTCGGCTGCAGGGTGTGGATCCTGGGGATGACACCACCGGTTGGACTGAAGGTACATATTTTCTGCCTTTTGTACTAACCTAATGTTAATGTATGTGATTTGCATTTTGACATTCTGCCCAACTAACAGTAGGACCTGTGAAGTATTACATTAGAGCTCAAACATTTGTTACTTTTCTGTCTGTTGCTTTATGCATAGGTGCACATGCTGCTGTCCGGGATGTGCCTCAGGACACCCAAGCTCCTGCCCTTCCAGCAACCTCAAGGCTACCCCAGTCTGCCATTGAAGGTATTTACCCCTAATTTTGTTGCTGGTTGTTTGGGGAACCAATGGGTGTGGGAGCAGCTCAAACAATCAAGTTTTGCACTGTTGAGTATTACTAATATGGGCCTGCGGCCTAATTTCACGCCCACTGTAACACTCACAGCAACTAACTAACAAGGCCCTAACATGTGTAGATATGTTTGAAGCCAGAGATGTGTAGCCATATATCGGCATATCAATGTGGGAGCCACACTGGCCTTGATTAGTGAATATTAGTGAAAGAGCTGCTCACACACCTTAATGCATGTTTTATTTTTGCACGCACATTAACTATGGCTCAATGTTGGCTTTATTTTTGCATAGCTCCCATGCCCTTGGCCCCAGCATCTCCTCCGGATCCCACCTACTCTTTGGATGTCGGTAAGTGCATGTGTCCACCTTGCTTGATCCACTTTTACCCAAGTGCATGTGTCTCATTCCTCTTTTTTCTTGGTAGGCCAAGTGACTGGTTCATCTTTGGACCCCACTTCCGATGTTGCCGGTCAACAGGACCCTGTTGGTGTGTAGAGCAATACATAATGTATCCTTTATGCTGTTTATGTTACACTGGTTCAATTTGGTTAGTCTACTAAGCTACATGTTTGCTTGGTAAACTTGAAGATGCCTCTTGGGAGTGCTTGTTGCCTCCCCAGGGTCAGTCTATTAGTTATTGTAGTGATAGCAATGTATTTTGGCGGACATCTTTTTTGCCAAACATTCCCCGTAGTAGTTTGCTGAATATTTAGAGACATTCCTTGTGTTTTTTAGTTGACCCGAATATCGGAAGTGGCTGTCCAGAAAGGGCCCCTCAAGTTCCGGCTGCCAGAGATGAGGGTAAGTTGTTTTGCCTTGCTCTAGTCTGTATTTTGGCTCTACTTTTGTGGCACTTGCTTCTGGCAACTTGTGTGTCCACATGTATTTTCAAGGTCCAAGCTCGAGTGAGGACCCCACTCCAGACATCTGGGAGATTGCGGGTATGTGTAATTTAAGCAATGTTTCTGATGTGATTAGCAAAAATTAGTGCCTCTTAGTCCTGTAACATACATGTTAACAATCTGAGTTTAACAGATACCTTTGGTCTAGTGTGTATTTTGGCACTTTTTAGAGGTATGGCCTCGATAGCCTAGCCAGGTTACATTTGAGTTTGGGCCACAGACCTACTAACCTGATTTTCCTGTTTAGCATATGCCAACTTGCCGGACATCTCGGATGTTGAATTGCCACTCTCTGGCAGCGAAACCTCGAGCCTACCTGTGCCGGAGGACACGCAGGTAACATGGCTGATGTAGACGACCTAGAACCACATTGGCATCTTCGTGGGTAGTGGAAGAAGCAACATGTCACATTTCCTTTCATTGTTGTTTTTGCAGGAGGCGGAACCAGAACCCCAAGCTGGGACCTCTTCCCAAGTCCCATGTGGCCAAGCTTCCGAGGCTCAGACAAGGGTAAGTTGTATAGTGACTGTTTAGGGTATTTATTTTGAGGGGCATACCTGCATTGGTTCTGTTTGACTAAAATGTGGTTTTCTATTTGTTTAGCCTCAAACCACAGCAAGAGGAGGTGTGGCACCAACCAGTGCAGATTTCTATGAGCTAGGGGTCCGGATGCTGGAGGACTACAGTCGCCAACAGCCGCGTGATGGAACTAATGAGCGCATTGCGGCGTTGGAAAATCAGGTGCTGATGTGTCAGCAACAAAATGAGGCCCTGCAGCGCCAGATGGACCACTTGCTCCAAAACCAACACCAGAACCAGGAACTTGGTCGGCTGGCAAATCTAATGGAGCAATCTCTCCTGCGCCAGGAACAATCTCTCCAGCGCCAGGAAGAATCAATACAGCGCCAGGAAGAATGTATCCAGCGGCAGGACCAAACTTTGTTGTTGCTACAACAGCTCATACAACAGCAGTCTATATTTTTTACTGCACTGTTGTCCCCCAACACCGCCCCTAGCAATGACTCCCAACCTCCCCGGCCACCCAGCCAAGAATATTAATTTTCTATATTTTTGTATTTGTAAATATATTTGCTTCACCCACCTCTAAATTGTGTGTTTCCTAAGACCTAGCTAATAACACAGTCAGGGATGAGTATCTTGATCTACATATGTCAATGTATAGGTCAATTTAGCCCACACATTTGAGACCATAGCTTACTATGGGTAACACCTGAAATGGCTCCAAAGGTATGGCTAAATTGACACACAAATGGGTTTTGAGACAGTTAAACTATGCTTTGCAATGCAACACACTGTAATGATGGTAATCAAAAAATTTAATTAGCAAACATGGCCAACATGGCCAACATTGGCCAACAACGGCCATCAAGAGGCCAGCCTTCCCCCCACCCTAACGACGCCGCCGGCGCCTCTTCTTGGCCAGCAGCATCAGCTTCAGGAGCCGGATCTCCCGCCACAGTCTGCGATGCTGGTTTTCACAAGCTGTAGAGATGTAGAAACAACAATTTTTTAATAAATTGGATGTGACCTCAACAGACACAGATGTAGCAATGTCATGTCAGTGTGTCCAATTAGGTGACACTCACATTAACATTGTTGACCACTTTGTGCTTATTGGTTAACATGATATGAGTACTATTGACTGGCAGGAATCTGAACAACACATGCCAAGCATACATTTACTCTTAAAGTGTACCAACACCCACGGGTGATCGGCCCGGGAATCTATCAGATTCCCTGCCCGATCACCTCCCTCCCCACGGGACATCCGAGATCGGGATGTCCCTGGGGGTGAAACCCCCCCCAAACCCCAAAATACCTACCTCCGTTTCTGTGTGGCAGTGCCGCCGGGCCCTCCCTGGCGCCCCTCTAGACGTGTGCGTGCCTGCGGCGGCCGTCTGTGAATGGCCGGCGCAGGCACGCGCGCGTAAAAAGGGGCGCGGGGGAGGCGGAGGAGGAGGCAATTTGCTGTGGCTTGTACCTTTTGTGGGAGTCAAAGTGAGTTCAGGGGGTTGTCACACAGCGGTGACGATCAGGGGTGCCCCACCGTAGTGGAACAACACCCAGGAAAGTCAAAATCCTGGTTGTTGTTCCAGTTTAACTCTTGGGAAGCAAAGAAGGTATAATTCCCAGTGTGTCCATTTTTGTTTAGTAACAGCCAAACATCAGGGCCTAAGTCCGAACGAGTACACGAGTTTGCCCTATAATGTTACAGGTCCAGACCTAATAGTGCCCATTTGGTTGTGTCTAACGCAAAAATAGTCTCTATGTGGCCTAATGAAGAATGTGAGCCAACAATCAAGCATGCAAACAGGCATGTTGGATTATTGTCCAAACACATTGAATCGAGATGTGTGTGAAATGAACACATAGGTAAATTTAAAATGTCTGCAGATGTGACGAGAAGACATAGGTTTCACAAGTCTTTAGGCATATGAAGTGGGATGTACTCACCATCGCAGCTGTGGCGGGGGCCCATGCTGCTGGCCGTCCCTGGAGCTGGGGTGGGGAGGAGGGTCTCTGGCTCCGTCTGCGTAGCAACATCTGTCAACATAAAGCAAAAGACAAAAACACAATTAGTGGGCAAATGACACCTGACTATTTGACATCCATCTGGTTATTGAGTCTGAAAATGCAAAGGCTTGCATGGTTACATACAGGTTGTCCTAAATTAGCATATTTCCTGGACCATGAGTTAATGTCAATTTGTTAGGCTGGACACATGTATCCCTAAAGAGAATGTGCAAATAACATAGACAGTGCTATGTAAAGGAATCTTTAGCAGTTGTTTGGCTAATGTTAATAGTGGGCCACATGTTGGAGCGGGAACAACTTAACCCAAGAAAACAAATTAGAACACCCATCATGGTGTGGGCAGAAACATAGGGGTGGTTGACAGTTGGCTAGCACTGTAGTGGGGTTTGTGAGGTTAGGGTACCTTATCAAACCAGCTGTGACAATGGACCAGGAAACATGTGTCTGTTACAAGTGGGCCTATACACAGGATTGCAGCTAATCTGGGTTTGGGTCCGCTTTGGCAGAGCAACACAATTTGCATGAGACAACGTACTCCGCGCCCGCTGCCTTCCACACATCACTCCTCGAGTGTGTGCGCACGCGCAGCCCATTTGGAAAAAGAGCGCAGGCGCACACACATCTAGAGTGTCACACAGGAGGCTGGGACGGTGGCTTTGGCAACCCCCAAAGAGGTAAGGAGTTTTGGGGGTTTTTTTGGTGGGGGGGGCCCTGGGTGAGGGATGTGATTTGTCCTGGAACCTTCCAGAAACCAAGCACCATCAATGTTTGGGGGTACACTTTAATGAATGTCATAACATTGGGAATGTGATGGCTAACCACAAACACTTACCATGACTATGCCCGTGGAGAATCCTACGCCAAAATGCCATGGAGGTGCCGCCTATATGATGCCCTGCAAATTAGAGAGGAATGGCAAGGGCTAAGGACACATTGCAAGATGAAACCTGTCACAGACTAACAATTAAAAAATGTACACTCACCAGGGGATGAAGCGCCACTTGAAGCCCAGGGAGGGCTCTGAGGAGGAGGCGGGGAGCCTCGGCTCCTCACACTCTGGTCGGAAGATCCACCAGGCAAAGGGCCACCCTCCTCCCTCTCACTCCCTGCTTGAGAGTGGCCCCTTGCCTGGTGAGAGTCCTCAGACTCAGAGTGTGAGGAGCTGAGGCTTGATCCAGCCAGCCCCCCAGCAGCACACTCCTCTGGGGCGTCATCCCCTTCCTCCCCTGGGTCCTCTAAATAGGACCCGCGGGAGGGACCCTCCCCCGATGACTCCCCCGAGTCCGCCTGCCTGGTTCGGGGGAGGAATCCCTTCCCACGTTTCCCCAGGGGAGGACGCTTATCTGTGTGGAGGGGGTGAAAGAAAATAATTAATCTAAAGAGCACAAATGGACACAGCTTAGCAGATGATTCTGCACAAAGGCTAAACATAACATAAGCTTTAACTTACCTGATGCGTAGGCATCATATAGGCGGTACACGCCTTCAGGGTCCCGGCGCTTGAAATCCGACCACTTTTGTTGTATGGAGCGGATGGTCAGCTCGGTGGAGAAGCGCCGGGACACTGTGGCCTTCACCTCCATGGCTATGCGTTTTTTGCCTCCATGGGCATAGTCATATTCGGCCACGCAGAAGTCCTATGAAAAAAGAACAAACAAACTAAAATCAATACATGACATCAGAACACTGTCATAAACAGTTATACAGAGACCAGATCAAAGTGGACCCACACCCAGGATTATCAGTATTCTGGGTTTGTGTGCACTTTGGTGGGCCACAACAATTGTGGGTGGTCCGCTGTCTGAAACCCCCTTGGAAGGCCACAAATACACCACTGAGGACACTCCCACGTCACTCCGCAAGCCAAACACAGCGCTCCGCGCTGCTGTGGTATGCGCATACAAGGCCGTTGGGACGTGCATACCAGCTCAGCTGGGTCTGCACGGCAAAGTACGCATGTGGCGTTTGACTCTAACAGGGAGTGCGCATGCACCCAAAATTACAATATGTCTGGCGCAGGGGTACACCCTGCTAGAGGTAAGCGCAATAGGCATCCGCAGCTAACGCATGCACAGATGGGACGGGACTGAGGTAATTTTTAGGGCCCTCCAGGGGGGGGCATCTCAGCAGGACATCCACAATGGGGATGCCCCACGGGGAGTGCTCAAATTTGGTATTAAAACCAAAAAATTTCTGAACCAATCCCCCCTGTGTGTTCTGCAACTTTAAAGCTAAAAATACAATCCAAAAAATACTCACTATTACCACCTGGCCATTTACTCTGCTATCCACCCGGGTGCGCTTTCTCTTACTCGGCCCAGGAGGGGAAGGGGTGGGAGGGGTGCTACTGGAGGAAGGTGAGGTAGGTTGGGGAGGTGGGGGAGGGGTGGTGGGGTCAGAGTCTGAGGAGGAGCTGGGGAGGCGCATCACTCTGCGTTTGGGCATCATATTGGAAACGCTAAGGAGGAAACAGGAACCGGAAATGACCCTAGCGACATTGGGAAAAAGTTTAAAAAAAAAAAACGCTCCGCGCACCAGCAACAAGCTATTCTCAGCTATGTGCAAGCTAAGTGGCGGAAAAACTAAAATGACGCTTGAAAACCAGCTAGTGGCATAAGCGCAAGACAGTTTTACCTTAAGGTGGCGTTGAAACGCAAAGGAGGATCCCGGAACCGGATATGACGCTAGCAACTGTGCTTCAAAATTCCAACACAAACATGCGCGCAACAGGGACAAGCTAATATCAGCTATGTGCAAGCTAAGTGGCGGAAAAACATTAAAATGACGCTGCAAAACAAGCTATTGGCATAAGCGCTAGACAGTTTTACCTTAAGGTGGCGTTGAAACGCAAAGGAGGATCCCGGAACCGGATATGACGCTAGCAACTGTGCTTCAAAATTCCAACACAAACATGCGCGCAACAGGGACAAGCTAATATCAGCTATGTGCAAGCTAAGTGGCGGAAAAACATTAAAATGACGCTGCAAAACAAGCTATTGGCATAAGCGCTAGACAGTTTTACCTTAAGGTGGCGTTGAAACGCAAAGGAGGATCCCGGAACCGGATATGACGCAAGCAACTGTGCTTCAAAATTCAAAAGAAAACATGCGCGCAACAGGGACATGCTAATATCAGCTATGTATACGCTAAGTGGCGGAAAAACATTAAAATGACGCTGCAAAACAAGCTAGGGCCAAAGGCGCCACGAATTATTAGCTTGATTTAGCAGGGGATTCTACATACTGTAATGCATAGGTCCTTCTAAAGCATACACCGTTGTGCTTAAATATACAAATCTTATTCCTTCCCAAAGTCATCACACAATCAAACTAGACAACTACCTGAAAATGTGGCACACATGAGAATGCATAACGGGTTGTTATGAGCTGGTACGACTGAATGTTAATCCTGCAATATGTGGCCAGGCACGCTCACAACTACAGTGTATTCATTAACAACGACTCGGGTCGCGGGAAGTGAATTCCTTGCAAATGGCAGAAGGGCACATGTATGAACAGCACAGCGCCGCACAACGCAGCGCAGCGAGGCACAGCGACGCTCGCGCCGCCACATAGCGAATCAAAACAGCGACTGCACAAACACTGACCAACACAGATTCATCAAGGACAGGGCTGCCGAATAGCTTGGGCGCTGACAATTTCGAAGAGCGAACGTGACCGCCCAACCTGACAGGCTACAAAATAGCTTTACAAGCCCCGATTGTGTGGAAAACCACCGATTTTGATGCCAATGAGTTTGGGTGGAGGAGATGCAATTCCCATGTCACTCACAACATTACATTGTGACAAAAAAAAAAAAAAAAAATACATATAAATAACCAGCCAGATTCATTAAACATATCAATATAAACATGTGTTGAATTTTGTACCAAAGAAAAAAACCCAAAAACCACTAAAAACAATCATTGCAGCGTCTGCCATTGAAATGTATGGGAGAGCGGCAGGTAGCGCCAGGTAATACGTGTCGCTGTGAAGGAATTTGCAGCGGCGCTGTTCGGGCCAGCCGGCTTCATGATGAATGCCGCGCTAGCCGTCGCTCTCGCCGGCGCTAGCCTCATTTAGCTTGATAAATGCGTCATTGTGACCGCCGCCGGGCGTACTTGAGTCGGTAGTCGCCGTTAGCTGCCGCTACCTGGCGCTCGTCAGACACTACCTGGCGCTATCGCTTGATGAATAAGGGCCAATGTCTGAATTAAATTCTCCTTTCTACTTGTGGTCTTATACTCCCATCTAGTGACCAACGTGAGAATAGCAACAGCATTTTAACATTAATGGTAAATTCCACAAATAATACTTACACCCTGCTTTAAATCTATCCCTTCTCGAACACACAAATATTTAAGCTTGGTTTTTGATACAACCACATGCTCAGTTGTATTCCATCCTCTGCACGACGCATTGATAACTGAGAAATAGAGATGAGTGAACTTTTTAAAAGTTTGATTTGGGCTTTTCTCTGAATTTTCCCAAGAAATTCAGGTTTGTCCAAACTGAACTTTTAACAAACTCACTCATAAAACAATAAATAACCTTACTTCAGCCAGTGAGCTCTCATATTGAGCTTTTATACTGGCAAGTGAGCTCTCATATTGAGCTTTTATACTGGCAAGTGAGCTCTCATATTGAGCTTTTATACTGGCAAGTGAGCTCTCATATTGAGCTTTTATACTGGCAAGTGAGCTCTCATATTGAGCTTTTATACTGGCAAGTGAGCTCTCATACTGAGCTTTTATACTGGCAAGTGAGCAAGTGGCAAGAAACAAAACACGGGATAATAAAAACCCTGGGTTTTGTTCCGATTTAGGCACTGAGACCAATGCACCTGAAAATGGCTAAGCATTGTAAAGTTATGAATGTATGAATGATATGATTCTGGATAGTTTACATAAAAGTTGCAGAGGTGTTTCTGTTGAAGAGAAGCTGCAATATCAACACCCAATAGCTGTTAGCTTGGGTGTGGGTGCATCTGTGAAGTGCCACATAAATTGGCTTCAGTTTCATTACTGTGCTCTGGCTTTGTCAGTGAAGAGCTTATAATGACACTCTGCCTTCCAATACTCAGTCTTCTGGCAGCGACAATACATGCAGGTAGGCATGCATTTTGCTTTCCCAATATTAGACTTTGAATTCAAAATGTTTAATATAAAAGATGTATGTTACTGGCACAATGCACTAGGGATCATGCTAATTATATGGTAACACACGGTGCACTTTGGGTGTGCTTTGTGGTGTGAATTGCAACTTGCGTTTTTTTAACGCACAAGAAAGTGTAATAAAAAATGTTCTACTTTTTCCCAAAAAATCACCTGTACCTGCGATGGGGCATTTTTTCCATCATTTTTCCAATGACGTAAGATACATTTAGAAATTGCAGCACATTGTTGGCTATGCAGAAAAAGATTGCAAATCATTTAACATAGGGTACTGTTGTTTCCAAAAATTCAAATCTTCAAATATTCCTTACCTCATTAGAAAAATGAGTTATCTCACCTGGAAAAATGCCACATTGCAGGTATAGGTGATTTTTTGGGGGAAGAAAATTGAAAAAAAAATGTTATTGGACTCTTTTTTGTGTTAAAAGCTTGCCAAGATGCAGGTTGCAATTCACACCCAAATGTGCTCCCAGATTTACACCCAAATAATCTACACATGTGATCAGGCATTTTTATAGGTGAGGCACTTCATTTTTCCAATGGCTTTGTTTTTTATGTTTGCAAAAACAACGCCCTTTAAGCTATGCTAAAGAATATGCCAAATCGTTCTATATAGCATTATCACAGGAGTACATGATATTTTGGTAAAGATTTTTTTAGACTTTGTGGGCTTGATTCAAAAAAGGTAGAAAAAAAATTGTTTTGCTCAGAATTGCGTGAATTTTTAACTTTTTAGTGTGATTCAGCAAAGCGGTCAAATTAGATACTTGCGCTCCAATGTGTGCGAATATGCGAAATTTTTGAAGCACTCGTAAAAAGGCTGTAAGCATTCGTAACTTTGTGTGTGCATTTCTGGGGCAGTTGCATGTTGTTTTTAACTTTTTCATAACTTATATTTACATGCATTCATTTTCCAGCTTTTTTATTTGCCTGTTTACCTATACTTACATGGCTAATATTGGGGCTACATTTAACGCAAGTTATACTGTAGTGTAAGCACTAATGAAACTAAATTTTTTTAGAGGCATATATGTCTATTTTTTGGGGGTAGGGGTTTGGATTGGCAGCCAGCAGGTTGTAGACATTGGGCTTGATTCAACAAACATAGAAAAAAATTGTTTTGGAAAATTGGAATCTTTACCCCACGTGGTGCATTTGTTTTCAACATTTCACACAGCTTCAGAATGATCAGATGGCGTCCCCATGTAATATATCTCAGGTGACAATTGTTTTGAATGTACTAATGCAACTAGTCACTTTGTTATGAAGGATCACATTTGTCCATATAATGCTAGATATGTTATTTAGTAATAGATCAAGGCAACTGGACCTGCTGCTTTCTTTTGCTTCACATGTTTCGTTATTCATCCCACTATTAGGAAAGGCTGGATGACTTGTAAAATGTGTGGAAGTAAAAAAAAACACTATTGCAGTTGTATAGATATATTCCTACAGATATGCTGGGGTTATTTATTTTGTAACTGTTTCAAATTAAATGAAAGAAGAATCATGGTTCTTCCTTCAGATTACCAGACTGGTAAACCAGGCATAGTAATCCCAGGGTCAAAAAGCCGAAGCAACTGCCCCCTGGCCCTGGCAACTTTCCAGCCCCGTGGCCTTTGGCCAAGGTTTAGCACTTTTCCTGGGGGTGTCAGCTTAATTATTTTATTAAAACAGTAATTAAAATTCATCCCACTAGATGTATGTATGAATTCAACATTGCCTGCATTGCCTTATTCCTGTAAACCTACTGGAATTAACTTTTTATTTGTTTATTTATTTTTACTGTACAGATAAATAAAATGAAAAAAAAATCTAGACCCCTCTCTCCAAATTACGGTACCAGGCTAGTGCACCAGTCTGGTTCTGGCAACTCACTAGACCCTTTAGTCTTTGGCCTAGGTTTGGTGCATTGCCTGGGGTGTCAGCAGTTTTAAGTTAAAACAGTCATTAAAAATATAAAGTTACTTCCGCATGTCCGCAGAATTTTTTACTCGGGGCAGATTACATCTGCTCGGGGCATATGTAAATAATTAGTTAAAAAGTGTAGTCAAATCTATATAACAAGAAATAAGTCTGTTTCTTGAGAAAAAAATACTACCGTTTTCACTTTTCTCATGAAGTGAAACAAATTTGTCTAAAGTGAAAAAAATACAATTGAAATTTACAATTGTAACAAATTAGTGTGATTCATCAATGTTTTGACTACTCTTTTGAACAAATTATTTACAGCCCTGAGCAGGTGTAAAAAATTCTCAGCACATTCCCTTATGGTTATTGTACCCAAAAAAGCCAGGGTAGCAACTGCAAGCATGTTTTTTATCAGTGTAAAAGACAAGTGAATGTAACTTTATATTTTTTTGACTGTTTTAAATTAAAACTGCCAACACCCCAGGCAAAACACCAAAGACTATAAGGGTCTAGTGAGTTGCTAGGACCAGACTGGTGCACTAGCGTGGTAATTGATTGATTTGTTTTCATTTTTATTGAAAAAAGCAGCAGTCAAGTTGCCTTGATCTATTACTAAATACATAACTAGCATTACATGGATGAATGTGATCCTTCATAACAAAGTGACTAGTTGCATTAGTGCATTTAAAAACAATTGTCACCCGAAATATAATACATGGGGACGTCATCTGATAATTCTGAAGCTGTGTGAAATGTAGAAAACAAATGCACTATTTGGGGTAAAGACTCCAATTTTCCAACCAAAACAATTTTTGTTCTATGTTTTTGAATCAAGCCCAATGTCTACAACCAGCTGACTGCCAATGCAAGCCCCCACCCCAAAAAATGCAGACATATATGCCTCTAAAAAGATGTAGTTTCATTAGTGCTTACACTACAGCATACCTTGCCTATAGCTTAAATGTAGCCCCAATATTAACCATGTAAATATAGGTAAACAGGCAACTAAAAACATTGGGAAATATGAAAAGGCTAAAAACAACATGCAACAGTCAAAGAAACAATACTCTGGCCCAGAAATGGGGCTTACTGGAAAATTTGAGCACATTTTCCAATAGTTTTTGCTTGCTACAGCCTTTTTATGAGTGCTTCGAAATTTTTGCGATCGCATTTTCAAACACATTCGAGTGCAAGTATTTAATTCAACCCCTTTGCTGAATCGCAAAAGTTAAAAATTAATGCATTCGATCCATTTTTTTTTTCAAACAGTCGGCAGTCGGATTGCTCTACATCACTAGGATGTTTCATCATAATGACCTTTTATGATGTTTAGAGCTTAATTTGCATCATTGTTTGTAAAGTATAGTATTAATATGTATAATAATAAGCCTTATCTATGGTAAATACAAATTGGTTCAATTATATCTTAACTACTACAGCTGTTTCTATATATTTGTCTCGTGATTTATCCTATGCTCGAGCCCACCCTCCCTCCCCTCCTTTTTTTTTTTTTTTTTTTTTTTTATTATCATTCCTCAGAGGTCTATGTGCATATGCTAACCAAGAATTAGCCTTTGCTAACAACCTTATTTATTATTGGGTCTAGTCCCTCCTCTCTTCTTTTCTTATTCGTAGTTTGTGGGGGAAGTGTCGTATAGATGTGCCTTGTTAATTTAGCTGTGTTCAACTTTCACTTCCTGGATTATTTTCAATCCTTCTGTACTTCAGGTCATTTGCTAAGCTAATTTCATTCTTCATTTGCAGGGTCATGTGTTTTTTCCATTGTGCGAGGTGTAGGTATGCGGGTTCTCCCCATCTGATTACTATGCTCTTTCGTGTGATCCATGTGATTAGTGAGATTAATCTTTCTTCTATCTTGGGTGGAGTGTTGACGTTACTCAGGCTACTGCAGAAATATGGGGTAGTGAGTAGAGCCTCCTTTGCTGTGATGGTTATTTCTGTTTTTGCTATTGCTTGTATAGTATGTTTAGTAATGTTCCAGAGTGGTTTTATGTGTTTGCATTCCCACCATAGGTGCCTAACCGTCGCCTGATGTTCTTTACACCACCAGCAATCATATTTTCTGTAGGTTTGGTTGTAGTCAGAGGTATGATAATATCTATGCCAGTGTTTACAACTAAATATTTTTAAAGCTGGAGATTCATAGACCGGAATATGTTATCTTTTTCTTTTTGTCTGATCTCTGATCCCGAGTCGTTTTTCCATTTTTTATGTGTCTTGTTTCCTGTATTTTATTGGAGAAGTTTAGGAGGGGATGGTAATATGAGAGTGGTCTACAAGTTTGTTCCTTTTTTAGGAAAATTTTTTAAAATTCGGTAGGAATGAAAGATGTCTCAGGTAAGTTAAGGTTTTTTAGGAGATACTGGGCTTGCAAGGCTTTTATGTATGTTTCGTTTCTGTTTTTCATCAGCTCTAGTATCGTAGGCTTGGTTTGCATGGTTTTCCATAGGTGGTAAACTCTAGGTTCCGTATGTTCTTCTATCTCTAGATCTTTCGCTTCCCATTTTCCAATGTTAGCGTTGTTAAGGGGTTTCATTAAGTCCACGAATGGGAAGTATTAATTTTCCCCCATAAGTTTCCTCGGGGTTTCTAGTACGGAAAAAACGATTGGGTGTTTAGTTTGTTGCTTGAAAGGATAGATTGAAAGGGGCTCTAATGTTAGAATTTTGTAGGGGTTAAGTGGGTATAGTTCAGTTTTTACCCATGGTGCTTCTTTATCTGTGCGAGTCCATTTAACAAGGCGTTGTAAATGGGAGGCCATAATGTAGTGTCCGAAGTTTGGTGCCCCCCAACCCCCATGGGTATTGTTTTTATTAGCGAGCTGTATGCTACTCTGTGTCTCCGATTATTCCAATAGAAATTAGCCAGCAATCTGTCTATAGTTTCTATGAAGGTCTTTGATATGCGGATAGGGATATTCAGAATTTAAAAAATGAATTGCGGTAGGAAATACATTTTGATCGATGCGATACGTGCCAGAATGTTTAGGGGGAGTTTTGACCATTTAACTATATATGGCCTGATGCAGAGCCTCCTCTGAACTGACCTTAAAACCCTCCGATTGTCCGGGGCTCCCGTTTGAATCGTGGCTCAAATGTGATGCAGAGCCTCCGTCGGAATGGCTCCCTAACTGATCCGTCAATTTCACTTTACTCGGAAAGCTTTTTTTGCTCTCTCGGGTGCCTTCAATTTGATCGGGGCTCCCGTTCACGTTCACACGGGCGGCCCGTTTTTCCCTGATTTTTCCTGGCTTTTTGAACGTACTTGCTTGGTTTCCGTCGTATTTGACCTTCCATTTTGGTGGTTTTAGCAAGTATACTTACATCTCCATGGCTCTTCAGTTGCCAATCTGGCTACACGCAAGCGCACATCCCTCAAACTCCCTTGGAATATGCATATGGCCACAAATGCAAATTTGACCCACATCTTTTTTTTTTTTTTGGATTTTTTGTGGGGGTTTCCTTGTCCTTAATGCATACCTTAATCATCTAGTAGTTCCTTCTTCCTTGTCCTTAATGCATACCTTAATCATCTAGTAGTTCCTTCTTCCTTGTCCTTAATGCATACCTTTATTGTTTGTGTATTTTTATGTTTTATTGTCCCATATCTAAACCTTTTGTGTGTCATGTAAATGTGTGCTGATGTTGTGTGATGGTACTTTTGCAGGAAACACAACTTTTTATTAGTTCAATTTTTTTTTTTTATACATAAAAATATTTTAGATTTTAAAACGAAAAAAAAAAAGATTTACATTGTGTAACCAAACAATTAAAATTAGGCCTCGGGGTCTGGAGCCTGTTTTCTTTGATCTGTGAATGAAAAACAACATTACTTTAGCATTGTTTTTTGTTTTTTTGGGGGGTTTTTGGGTTTGTGCACTTTTTAAATCGGACCTTCTGCGTGATTTAATGAAAAGGCCAAACTCTTCAGAAACTTTTCCACAGCATCTTAAACTAAGATATATTACTTTTTTAGTCAATCAATTATTATTCTTTCCCCCACTGGGCTGCAACTCAGTCCCAGAATTTAGGATACGTTCAACGCCATGTTGACTCTGAAGCATCACACTTACTGAGGAGAGGAGAGTGGGATAAGGTACAGGGGGTGGGTTATAGCTGTGCTTTGCTCACACAGAGCCGAGCTGTGCTTGGGAAAAGGTTGGTAAGATGATTTGTAAGGTGGTCAATCTGTATGTACAGGGTGTGGGAACTATCTAAGATAGCCTCTTATTCATAGTTAAGGTCTGCTTTAAGGGCTTTTTTGAATTCATTTTGATGGAAAGGTTAAAGTTTTTTTGTTTAAAAATGGTATTGTTTGCTCATTTACTTTAGTTTAAATAAACACCACTTACAAGGTTTAGGCCGCACATTGCGTCGGGGGCGGAGTCTCCCTTCATCCTCCCTCTGTGGCAGTTGGGAATCTGGATGAATGACAAACACACTGATATTAGAGACTGTTGTTCTTTCATTAATATAATATTATGTTAGGCTTCTAGGTATCAATCTACTCACCTTCCCCAGCAACCTCTTCCTCCTCGCCCCCTTCCTCACTCATCCCTTGGGATGTTCCAGCGACGTCTGAATCTAAAACAATAGTGCACATGAGTATCTGTATTTAATGCATGTCTTACCACATATCTAACTTTATTTCCCTTACCGGAGTCCGGTTGAGGCTCTGTTCTGCTCGACTCCCTGCCATCAGATTGCCCCCTCCCCTGCATGCTGAGTTCCAGAGGCTCCTCATACTCACTGGCAGAGGAGGGGGTGGCCGTTGACACTGGCGGTGGGCCACCTACACCTTCACCTGTTTGGCCCAACACTGGGCTGCGTGTCCTGGTCCTGGTGGGGCGGAACCGCATATTCCATTCATGGGCTGAAATACAAACACAATCATAAAACCACGCCCAGGCGAGGCCAGGGTTATAGGTGCATTTACATTTTCAACACTTACATGGGAAATGTTTTGCGAAGTACCGCCTCACCCGGGGCTTATGTCTTCTTTTTAAATCAGACCAGTGTTGGGCGATCTGGGTGAAGGTATAGGTGGTTTGGGATCTTCGTTCAATCGCGTCCACCACCGCCAGGGCCAACGTCCGCTTGTCATAATCTGACGGCAGGAAGTCGTAGCGATTCCTCAGCATCATCTGTCAAAAATAGATACAAGGACCCACCATTAATACCCAAAATACATTAACAAGTTTCTTGGCCTAACTAAAGTCACTTTATTAACCTCTTGCTGCCTCACATTGCCCTAGTTCTGCTATCTGCATGTAGGCTAGTTTGTAGCTGCGGACATGTGTTAAACTAAGGTGGGCTTGTGTTTTACGTCACAAACTAAGTTGTTTCAGACTATTCTTGCGTTTTTTTTTTTTTTTTGTATTAGAAGGAATGTGTGCGCGCACATAAACGCATGCTCGCACGCTCGCATACTCACATCCATGATGATGTCGTCCTGCTCCCAGGTAAAGATGGCGGCCGACATCTTTTCTTGTTTTGCAAGGTATAGCTCTGACGTTCCCCCGCGGTGACGTGCGTGCGCGCAGGCGCGCACTCGCTGTTGACCACGCCCACACGGGAAACATATTTAAAGCACAAGGCACTCAGCTCTGTGTTGGATACCATATCATTATGGGCAGACCTAAAGGGAGCAAAAAGAGCCAACCAAGGGCCGAGGCACATAACAGCCGCACACATGCCTCATCCTCCCAAAGACAGAAGAGCAGGCACCAGACACAGGCAGAACATGCCCCAACTAAAACGCAGGATACTCCACACACACAGGCACATTCTAAAAAACGCAGGACCAAGGAGACATTCACCCATTCACCACCACCTGCCAAAAAAGCACGAACACACAAGGATGCAAAGTCGAGTAAGACCCTGCAGCATCATCAGCTTCAACACACAAAACCTACCCACAAAACAAAACACATCAGCAAGGGAAAGCGTATTGCCAAACCCACCACCCCACCAAGGTCACCCACCCCTCCACCTCAACCCTCTGGTTCTCCCAATTCCAGTACCTCACATTCCACATGCAGCTCCACATCTGATAGCTCAACAGGAACCCAGACATTAAGCCATAGCAGCACACACACCACATCACCCTCCCCCATAAGCCCCAGAACCACACACGACTCACCAGATAGCCAACCATCAATTTCCACAGATGCAGGGGACACCACACACCCATGTGGCCGACAACTACGCCGTGGCTCCCTAACTGCATGTTTTTGCGATGCTCAAAGCATGGCTGTGGCAAATGCAGTTTGTGAGCATTATGATGCCCTATTTGGCAGGACCTCCAAATTCCCCACTAAGCAGGCTAAGCTGGAGATCTGGACGAATATTTGCCGCCAAGTAAATAGTGTGGGATCTGTCAGGCGAGATATTCAACAAATCAAAAGGAAATTTGGGGACCTGAAATACTACAGTAAAAAAAAATGGACATGCGCCGTCAGCAGAGGTAAAGGGCAAATTAAATGCATTTGTAGTTGCATGGTTAAAAGGATGTAACACTTATTAGGTGTGATTTAATCTTCCCCAGCCAACAGACAGGGGGTGTAGCAGAGGTAAAGGGCAAATTAAATGCATTTGTAGTTGCATGGTTAAAAGGATGTAATACGTATTAGGTGTGATTTAATCTTCCCCAGCCAACAGACAGGGGGTGGCTTACCCACTAAAATAATCCTTACTCCCGCCGAGGAACATGTATATACATACATACACCCGGCCAGCATCCAGGGCCTGGCAGAGGCACAAGACACAGACCGGAATGTAAGGTCCCAAGGTGAGTCTGATTTTGCCATGACCTATTACAAAAAGTTCAAGAAGGCAGTGTTATGCTACACAACACACTGTACTTGGCCATTTACCTAATCTTCCTATCTACATTCTAAGGAGTAAGTCAACAGGACACACCAGGCCCACAAACCCCTGCGTTAGCACCGAGGCCAAGGGCACACCAGGCTTCTACACCACAAACCCAAATTGTGGATTGCGATGAGGTAAGTCAATGGGCCTTGGTGTGTACTTTTAACATTGATATTTGAGAGCTTTTGTGGACAGAAATAAACTAAAAGGATGCTATATTTCTTTACAGACCACAGGAAGCCCACCCATCATCGACCATATACGAGATTTGGAGGAGGACACCCCACATATGTCACTAACCACTACTGCACCAGTGGCAGCAACGCAGTCAACCCCGGCACAGCCACCACATCCACAACCACCTTCGGAACCAGAACCAACCACCCGTCCCACTGCTCCAACCCAGTCTAGACGCCATATTTCCCAAAGAAGGCAACTTCAAATTTTGGAGGAAACATGGAGGCAGGAAAATATTGCCTTTGCTGCGACAACACAGCAATTCAATGAGACTGTGTGCACCCAACTCACAAACCTCAACGCCCAAGTAGAGGTATTAAACAGAAATATCTCTGCCCTAACCAGCCATATGGGTGAGATTAATCAAAGCCTGGCCCACATTGCAGCCAATTTGCAGGCACAACATCATTCCTCGTCACCATGCAACCCAACATACCACTAATTTGTGGGGAATACATTTTCTGACCCCACGTGTAATTTTTCTTTTGGGCCCAAAAAAACAAATGACAAAACCAAATTTGTTTGAAAAATAAAAAAAAAACAAAAACCAAAAAAAAAATGTGGTCTCTGAAAAAACACTAAACACTAGTTGTGCACGTATGGTTTGCACAGTGCCACTTTGGGTGCAAGAAAAAGGAGGGGTGGGGAGGGCTGAAACTAAAGGTGGTGGAGTAGCCCACAAGCCATGATTAGGTTTAGGACCGTTGCAGGCGTCTATTGTAGTGCCCCCCCAGTCTCATCAAGACAACGGAACCTCATCTTCAAGAGAACAAAGCCTTGCTCCAACACAGAGCGAGTCCTCCTGGGGGCAGTATTGTAGCGCTCCTCTGCCTGTGAAGATCGGTGCAGGATGGGGGTCTTCATCCAGGGGACCAAAGGATAGGCAGAGTCTCCTGCCCTAAAACCAAAAAAAAATAAATAAAAAAAAAGGTGTGCATTGCAACAATAGAAAAGAGGGACAAATAGGTGAGCGGGGTAGGGTGGGAGGAAAGGACATTTGTAATGAGACTACATGCACATCCAACCTGTACTCTCATTAAAAAAGTCTGGGGAATACTACTTACATAAGAGGGCAAGAACATGACGCAATAGGGTACAATCACTTAACCCATTTAATTTGTAGATCAATAATTGGGCTCCAAATATACTACGAAAATAGTTACCAAATAGTGGGTTAAGGGAAAAAACACAGTCAGACAGGGTGCGTAACCAATACAAGTTTCAAACACATACCCAGTAGCCAGCCACCAAAAAGATCGGCTGATTTGAAACGCTCATGTAGGCAGGAATTCCTAGGCAGGGAATGCCAGGAAAACAACTCCCAAAAACCAAATCAGGGCCAGCCAGTGCCTGCACATTTATGCTATGTCCCATCTTCAAATGCCTGCACACAGACAATAAAATAAAAATTATGGAGACCCTGTAAAAAGGACCCCCCAAAAAAACCCATAAAAAATATCAAATACTCATGCCATCGATGTCCAAAGGCGTGCGGTGCAGCCTGGTTTCTGCCATACTCAGCAGGACAAGACCGCGGAGCTGGCGCCGCTGATGTGCTCCAACAGAGGACTGCATATTATTGCCCGAGTGCAAATACGGCTGCTCTGACTTGCCGTAAGTGAAGGCTCAGCGGCCCCGTTTTATTAGGGTGTTTTCAATCGGAAATCAAGGCTCTGCATCACTGAAAAAAACAGACCAATGAACGAGGCGTCCGTTTTCCCGGGAAACAGCCTCGTGCGAGCCGACAATCGGAAAGGCGGCTGAGCGCACACCTGAGCGCATAAGCGCACACTAAAATCAACGTAGCACCCTTTCCTGACCCGATCAAAGCCCAAAACCAACGGGAAAACGCACGGGGGAGCTGAACGGGGAGGCTCTGCATCAAGCCAATAGTCCTTCAGTGTTTGCAGTAATGGTGGGAAATTGGCCGAGTACAGTTTGTCAGGGTCAGTCGTTAGGTTAATGCCAAGGTGAGTTATGTGGGTAGAGCTTATAGGGAAGCCATGTTCTCTCCTGATTATTTCCGTTTCTGTATTATCCAGTCCAATCGGAAGCATTATGGATTTTTCTATGTTTAATGAGAAATTAGAATGTATCTTGAATTGGTCAAAGGTTTCCACTATTCCGGTGATTGAGTTTACTGTGGGATCTCTTAAGAGCAGTAGAATGTGGCTTGCGTATGTTAAATGTTTAATTTCGATAGGTCCTATCTTAATTCCTTTAAGTTGCTGATCTGTTTCTATCCTGGTTAATAAGGGGTCTAGGTGCAGATTGAAAAGTAATGGGGATATTGGGCAGCCTTGGCGAGTTCCATTAGCTAGTTCGAAAGGTTCTGATAGGACTCCATTTATTTCTATTTTAGCTTTTTGATTGGTGTATAAGGCCATTATTTTATCTATAATTCTTTGACCCAATCCTGTTTGATGTAGTGTGGCTTCCAGATAGGGCCAGGACACACAGTCTAAAGATTTTTGGGCGTCTAGGGCTAGCATGATGGTTTTAGTTTTGGTTTTCTTAATGTGGTTAATTGCAGAGACCGCCAGAGAAATATTTTGGTTTATACCTCTTTTCGGGATAAAACTGGCCTGGAAGCTTGATATGATATTGGGTATAACTTTAATTAGTCTGTTTGCTATTAAGGAGGCGTACATTTTCAGGCCACAATTGATTAAAGATATGGGTCGGTAATTGTTACAAGAGCTCGCATCTTCCCCTGGTTTTGGGGGTGCAGGCGGTCTATATTGTTTAACCATTTAAGCATAAAGGGTGTTAGTTGCTTTTCAAAGGTCTTAAAATATTCGGCCGGTAAACCATCTTCACCTGGTGATTTATTTTCTTTTAGTTTGGAGATAACGACAGTTAATTATCTTAGGGTGAATGGATTATCCAGTTTGCTAAGTGATTGTTGATTTTGGTCTTGTAGGCTTCCTCTAGATATTATGTGTGGTCTTGGTCTTCCTTATTTATGTTATATATATTTTTATAGAATGTTGCGAATTCGTTTACAATGTCTTAGGTTTTATACTTCCTTTTGCCATCCTTAGTTATTATTTCTTCTACGAAGTTAGTAGCTCTTTTATCGTTTAGGTATAGTGCTAACGCTTTCCCTCCTCTGCCCAGTTTTAGTTTCTGTTCTTATTGCTTCTTTATATTTCTTTTGGTAGTGACTTTGATTATTGTATTTAGTTCATGTGTTAATTTATTAATTGTAGTTTTTCAGTTTGTATGTGTCTTCTCTGTTTGTTTTTGTTTATGTGACTGTTCTAGTTTGGCAATTTTTTCAATAATGGATACTGTTTCTGCTTTGTGTTCTTTCCTGGTGTTTATTTCAGCGGCTTGGGCTATTCCTCTGAAAAAGCACTTGTGGCATTCACAAATAGTGTTAAGGTTCACATCGGGCGTATCATTAAAAATAAAGTATTCTTGTAAGGAGTTTTTAAGCCTTTCTGAAATTAGTTTTTGTTGTAAAATCTCTGTATCTAAGGACCAATGGTTTTTCCGTTGTTTTGTTTTTCCCCATAAAAAGTTTAGGATAACGGGGTGATCACTACCGGTCATTCTTCCAATCTCGCATTTTTGAATCCTGGAGATTGTGTGTTGTTGTATAAAGATATACCCCTCGATTCAAAGAGCAAAAGTTAATTGATTTCGGATCGAGAATCGTAAGTTTGGGTGGGTGTTAGTCATTTTTTCCTGTTTTTTTGGCCATTTCCGACTCGCACGAGCCTACGTACGAATGCGTATATGCTCTTACGATCATCGCAAGTTCGTTCCTAAATTTTAGGATCAAAACGTAAAACTTAGGATCAAATCCTAAAACTTAGGATCAAATCCTAAAACTTAGGATCAAATCCTAAAACTTAGGATCAAATCCTAAAACTTAGGATCAAAACGTAAAACTTAGGATAATCGAATGTGTTTAGGTGTGATTCAGAGAACAGTTTTCAAACCTCTAAGTACGTTTTAAAAGAAAGCCACTGCCGACACCTTTTAGCAGTCGTATTGCTGTTCTTGAACAGGTTTTTTGGCTATGTGGAGGAGTCTGCGCGTCTTGAGCTCCAATGAACTGCATGTATCAGCATGGCCGAGGCCATAAATTGTATGGCAATGCATACCTGATTCACGTATGCCTTATAAAAGCATTTTAATGTGGACCTTAATTAGTCCTTTGCATGTAAACCTTTATTTTGCAATATATTTGCGTTAATTGGGGGCGTGGTTACGCTATGGCCGCGTGAGGAAGCATTTGCAGGAGCTCTGCGCACACAAGACTTGAAACAGCACCTAACCTGTCGTTTTGGACCCACTCCGACCCATGTCTAAGAGGAGGAGAAGCAGGGTGACACCCGGGAGCGCCGGGGCTGCAAAAATCCCCTCATATTTCCACCCAGGAGAAGCTGGTGGACGGGGGAAGATGACCAACGATATGGCGCGCAAAGATGGCGGCGGGGTGAGGAGTCCCGCGCCGTGTGGGAGAGGAGGCACTGTGGTTGCCCCGGGCCGACGGGACCCGACTGAGGAGAGAGAAGAGGACTTACCCGGAGCGGAGGTCGGCGGGCCTCGGGACAGCGGGGATGTGGAGAGCCGGGGAGAGAGCAGCTTGATGTCGCCGTCCGTCTCTATGGAGGAGGAGCCGCCTGTAACGTCCGTGGCGGGGAGAGGTGAGGAGCGATGTGGGCTGATGCCGGCTGCGGAGGCGGTGTGAGTCACTGTGTGACATCAATCGGTGTGATGCCGGCTGCGGAGGCCCGGGCGGCGGGGGACGGGGCGGACAGCTGGGGTCTGTCCTTGCTGACGACGTGTCAAGAGACGTGTGCGAGGAGGAGATGCGGCCCGTCGGTGCACAGCAAGCAGCCGCGGGGGAGACAGGCACACAGAGCAGCAGCAGCGCTGGCCACCTAGAGCACCCCCTGTATAAGAGGAACGCTGCCCTCAAGTTAAATTGCACACAGCACACCAGTACACATTCCCAGGGACATCCCCGTCCATCCGGATGTTCGGGCTCAAATGAAGCTGGACAAAGCTGTAGCGGCCCCACCACCCGGCCCCATTATGGTCCCCAGGGGGCAGCTGACGGCCCCCCCCTCAACCCACAGAGTGAAGATGAGCCATGGCCGCCGGGCAGGGACGGTGCCTGGGCAGATGAACCCGGGGATCTCCCCCCCCGTGTGGCGGAGCGGCGATGCCCTGACGCTGCCTCACCCCCACCGGAGGGCAGCGGATCGCCTTGGGATGGATCAACACAACAGGCGCCTCTCTTGTCCAACGACACCCACCTGGATGGCGTTGTGCACCCCACTGCACCTGGGGGTATAGGAAGCGACGCAGCCTCTGGGGCGACTTCCACCAGCGCTTTGATCCTGAATATGCCGCAGGTGGGTCCACCTGTCTCTCAGCTACGTGGCGGCGCCGGGGTGGCTGGTAATGAGTCGAACCGGCTGAGATTGGGGCAGGCACAACCTGAGACCCCCCCCTTATGTCCAGGACTGAGTCCGCCGCCCGCCCTGGGGTCTCCCGCTGTGGGAGCCGCTGGATGTGAGTATTGGTCTGGCTCACCAACATCCCATACAGAAGCCGACCCGGGATGCATCCCCACTGCACAATATAATCTGGATATTCTTCTGAAGTTCCTGCCCTCAAGAAAGGACTTTGAAAACTACACTAATAGGATGGAGACTCTGTTTAGGAGGGAGCTGGAGGAAGTAACCAAGTCCGTGTCGGAGGTCGCCGACCGAGTGCAGGTCCTGGAACAAGACCAAACATCTACAATCCAGCGTTTGGAGGCTCTTGAGAGAGCGAATGTAGCACTGCAAAGAGCGCAGAACGACGCGTCTCAACAAACCACCAGAATGCTATTGCATCTTGACGACATGGAAAACAGGGGCAGGAGGAATAACGTTCGTATTCGCGGGCTTCCAGAGTCTCCTGAGAACAACAGATTGGAGGAAATTGCAAGGCACCTATTTAATGAGCTTCTAGGTCGGCAAAGTGATGAGCACATCGAGATCGATAGGATTCACAGGGCTCCAGGTCAGCGCTCACCAAGTCAGGCTAGGCCTCGGGACATAGTCTGCCGCATCCACTATTATAAAATTAAGGAAGAGATCCTGCAAAAGGCATGGGAGAGAGGGCCTCTGAAGTATCATGGCGCCACAATATTACTCCTGCCTGACCTGGCTAGAAGAACTCTTCAGATGAGAAGGTCGCTTAAACCTCTACTCGAAAAGATTAAAGAAGGGGGAGCCACTTATAGGTGGGGCCACCCGTTCCACCTAGTGGTGACAAAGCATGGGCGCTCCTATGTGTTGCGTTCTCCCTCCCAGCTCCCGGATCTCTTTGGCTTTCTAGACCTCCCGGCTTTTCCTGTTGAGGACTGGCTGTCCCCAGCCCTTGGCATGAGAGAAGAGAGGCCGGGGATCCCGGAGAGGGGCGGCGGTCGCCCACGTAGCCCACGTAGACCAGAAAATCAACGGAGGGGACGCCGACCTCGTATCCAACGGGACTGAGTAACCTGTCCAGATCCACCGTCACTTATGCACGCGGACTGATTCATATAAAAAGTGTTCTCCTCGTTTCACAGGACACCTGCCCTTGTTGGGTTTGGTTTTCCCTCCTGTGTGGGTCGCTCGGACCGGTGGGTTCCCCCGACCCTGCTCTGCGAATCATCAGGGACCTCCTTTAAAACCAAGTGCCCTAGGGCATGGGCCCGGAGCGGGGTCGGCGGGCGCTCGCTGGCTTGGGTGGGCCCCGGGACGGATCCTGGGTACACAGTTATGGGTTAATGTCGATACTTATGTTTTAATTGTTTTACCTGCCTTAATCGACTGACCCAGGTTCAGTTCACTGTTGGCTGCCGGCCTGGGGGCTGTATTATGTGACAGATGTTGCAGCATTCAATTATGGATGTATGTTGTTTAGGCCCCTACGGCTGGTAGCATGTTATAAAACACTCAGGGTTTTTGTCCCCCCCCAACACCGACGGGTGTAATATTTACAGGTAAAGAGAGCGCATCCTTTGCTCCGCGGTTATGGCTTTCCAACCCCCAATATAGGCCAGTCTTCCCTCTCCTCTAGTGTGGAGAGCGAAGAGAGTAACTAGTTACATTTAGAACATCCCCCTTGTTATTATTTTCGGTATCTTGTATAGTTCTACCTACTAATCCCTATAACCCCTCCCAAACCTCCCGGTTACATTCTAACTGAAACCTCCCTCCCCCCACCCTACCCTCACCCGCGGGGAGCGGGTCTGACCTGCTTAAAATGGCAGAAGTAGTTATCTGTTCCTTCAATGTGAAGGGCTTCAATGTACCAGAAAAAAGGTCCAAGGTCCTCTATGACCTCCACAAACAAAAGGTTAAAATTATTATGTTTCAGGAGACGCACTTCAGGGCCGATCATATCCCCAAAATTGGAAGCAAATATTATCCGGCCTGGCACCACTGCCCCAACCCTGACTCTAAGGCTAAAGGGGTGTCGGTGGCATTTCACAAATCACTCCCACACGAAATAGTAGAGACTAGGACGGACCCCTCAGGCCGGTTCATCTTTATCAAAGTTAAGCTGTTTAGTAAACTGTACACATTAGCCAACATATATGCCCCAAACTCCGACCAGATTAACTTTTGTGTCAGAACGCTAAGGCAGTTAGAAGACTTTGCGGAGGGGATAATTATTGTGGGCGGAGACTTTAACACCCCGTTTAACCCAGACATTGACACTTCATCAGGGAGAGCGTGGTTGTCCCTCAGTAAGACTAACAAGCTGAAAAAAGCCTTGACAAACCTCCAACTGATTGACACTTGGAGGACTCTCAATGGCACCATGAGAGACTATACGTTCTACTCCCACACGGCCAACTCGTATAGCAGAATAGACTACTTACTTCTCAGCCACCACGCCCTGGATTGGAACCCCAGGGCCTGGATCGGCTCTATACTATGGTCTGACCATGCCCCGGTCTTTATTTCACTTCATCTCCCTGGCCCCTCCCCTCCGGGCTGGACATGGCGGCTGAATGACGACCTACTGGGCGACAAAGTATGCTCCGCTGCAATTGACAAGACAATTGAACACTTTCTTGAGGATCATAGGGATGACCCCACCCCACTTCCTTATCAATGGGAGGCCCTGAAGTGTGTCCTCAGGGGGGAACTTATTAGACACGGGGCCAGGCTTAAGCGGGAGAGGGCCTCACTCATAATCAAGACGCGAGATCTAATCCACACACTCGAAAGGGAACATAAAAACAAGCCTGTAAATACCAAGTTGCTGGAACTGCAAAACGCCAGGGAGAAGTTGCAAAAGCTTTACAATCAATCATACTTGCGCTATAGAACCAGAGGTAACGCCCTCCTTTATGAGTCGGCTAATAAATGTGGCCGTGTGCTGGCCAGGATGCTTCACCCTCGGCCGACGGCAACTTACATCCCGGTTCTCAAAAAACAGAACGGTGGGCTGGCCCAGACTCCTTCCGAAGTGGCGGACACATTTAAGAGTTTCTATGCCTCACTTTATAATATACATAGCTCCCCCGACTCTATTGCACACACTCAGGCATCCGCAGAGGAAATAGACGCATACATAGAAAGTGCCCCTCTCCCCACTATCCCTCAGGAAGAGGCGGAGCTCCTGGAGAGACCCTTCACGGAGCAAGAGGTAGCTATGGCAATCAAGGAGTCGCCAGCGGGTAAATGTCCAGGCCCAGACGGGTTTTCGCCCAAATTTTACAAACTCTTTGGAACTCGCCTGACACCACTATTGACGAAAACTTTTAATGCCATAGGTGAGCAATGCCCTTTCCCCAAACAGGCACTCGAGGCAACGATAGCGGTCATTCCCAAGCCGGGCAAAGACGCCACCATGTGTAGCAATTATAGACCGATATCTTTAATTAATATAGATCTTAAGCTCTATGCCAAGGTCATCGCCACGAGACTACAGCCGCTGCTCCCGACTCTGATTCATCTGGACCAGGTGGGGTTTGTCCCGGGGAGGGAGGCCAGGGACAACACCAATAAGCTCCTTGACCTGATATCTCATGTCACTGCCGTTGGGGAACCTGCATGCCTTCTCTCATGTGATGCGGAGAAGGCATTTGACAGAGTCAACTGGGCCTTTCTGAGGGCTTCTCTCCGTCAGGTTGGTGTTGGACCTGGCCTCCTTTCCAAAATCCTTGCATTATACACTTCCCCATCAGCCAGAGTTAGAGCCAACGGGCTTCTCTCTGCCCCTTTCCCCATAAGTAATGGCACGCGCCAGGGGTGCCCGCTTTCCCCCCTCCTCTATGTTCTCACGATGGAGCATTTGGCCAAAGCCATACGGGACAACCCAGATATTAGGGGGATCCAAATAGCGAACCGCCATTACAAAACTTCTTTATTCGCTGATGACTTATTGCTACACTTGACCTCTGCACATATATCCTTCCCATCGGTACTGAAAGAGTTCCAGCGATTTGGTAGAGTAAGCAATTTCAAGGTTAATTATTCGAAGTGTGAAGCTCTTAATATCTCCCTTCCAGCGCAAGACGTCAAGCAACTGGAGAGTAACTTCCCTTTTAGGTGGAGGTCTCAGGCTATTAAATATTTAGGCGTGCAAATCCCAGCCGACCTTACTAAATTGTATGAGCTAAATTATACGCCACTTCTCACTAAAGTCCTATCTGACCTTGGCTCCTATACGAAGAAACCGATCTCATGGTTTGGGAGAATTAATAGCCTGAAAATGGACACGCTCCCCAAACTTTTATACATATTCCAAACAGTCCCAATCAAAATCCCCAGTGGGTTCTTCCGCAAGCTGAGGTCAGCATTTTCCAAATTTGTCTGGGGGGTCACTAAACCAAGAATTAAACTTTCTACCCTCACAAAAAACAGGTCTGACGGGGGTGTGGGACTCCCGGACATAAAGGCCTATCACACAGCCGCGATTCTCCAGCGGATGATAGATTGGTTTCATAGGGGGCACGATAAACTATGGGTTCAGCTTGAAAAATCATTATCGCCACTTAACCCCACCTCCCTGGCGTGGGCTGGCCCCCTTACCAAGTCTCAAAAAGAGTCCATGCCTCTCCTGATGAAACATTTCTTGGAGATTTGGGACCCTCTGCAGGACAAGCACAATCTGATACGTAGGCTGGGCCCTCTTACTCCATTGTTCGACAACCCAGCATTTGTACCTGGAATACGGGCTAAAAGCTTCCTCATATGGAAAGCCTCTGCAAACACCACGATTGGGAATATACTAAAATCTGGAGTAATCCCTTCAATGGCTGACTTGAGGGAGGAGGCGGAGGGGGGGCACGTCTCATGGCTCCTCCACCGACAGTTGAGCACATACATAACTTCCAACAACCTGCTGGAAATCTCCCGTGCCCCACCCACGGACCTGGAATCCCTGATCACCAGGGATGCCCCCCCCACCCGGGTCATCTCATTCCTCTACTTACTTTTGAATAGGTCACTCAACTCACCCCGCCCTAAATATATAGCGAAATGGGAAAAGGAACTGAATATCCAAATCTCCGATAGTGATCTTGCTAAGATACTTCTGGGTACCCGCGGCATGTCTATGGCGAGCACTGCCCAAGAGAGGAACTATAAGGTCCTAGCCAGGTGGTACAGGTGCCCGGAGGACATCCACCGATTTGCAGCCTCACACTCAGACAGGTGTTGGAGATGCCAGAAGGAGGTGGGCAACATGTCTCATATCTGGTGGGGATGCCCGGCTGTTAAAGCCCTTTGGGAACAGATCTTTACCATATATGAAGACATCACCGGGACCAAGGTGCACAATACACCACAGGTGGCGCTGCTCTCACTCATCCCTGGCCCAGTTTCTGACATTAAGAAGGGGATTTTGAGGCATTTTATAACAGCAATGAGATCCATTATCCCAAGACGTTGGAAGTCACAAGTCCCTCCCACGCTGTTGGAGTGGGTGCAGGAACTAGAGGTGATTCGCAGTATGGAAGAGATGGCCGCCACCAGGGGGGATGCCACGGATCGGTTCCTGGCTACTTGGACGGGCTGGATAATATACCGCGACACACGACTGTCGGGTCTTATTTAACCCGCTGGGTGTTGAAGAGTTTGACGGGGGTACCCTAGCTGAGTGCGTCACAAGCCGGACCGGCAGGATGTTAGGAGGCCCAAGTGGGGGAAGAGGCCCGCTACCCCGTGCCCTATAAATACCCTTTCCTCCCCACTTCTTTATACTTCCCGTACTTCACCGCCATATACAGGGCTCAATACCCACAAGTACATGGGCCTTGCTAGATCCCAATGTGTGAGTTCTCCTTCTAGTGACCATAATCAGACCTATGTGGCTTGCCAACGCGGCCTACACAGATGGTAGCTCATCTGGGTAAGGCCATGGTCTCACCGTTCCCAGCAACGTTGCCATGGAAAACAAATAGGGAGACGGCAGGCCTCCTTGTGACAGCTAATAAAATTCCCTTCCCCTTAATTATAAGACTGAATCTCTATGTGTGTAGGCATAATTAGAATGTTTAATGGTGCGCAAGAATGTTATTGACATTGTTTATCTGTATGACTATTTGTCTGTGGCTACTGAAGTACTGCTGCCATCCTAGACTACCCTTCCGTACTTGTTTGTTTTGTCTCCTTTCTTACACTGTATGCATTTTTCCCTTGTTGTACTTTTACTTAAAACCAATAAAGCTTGATATTTGCGTTAATTAAAGAAATTTATGTCCTTTGGTATTTATTTTTAAATTGATGTACTAGAATAATATTTTTAGATTGCATTTATTGGTGTAGTTGTTTACCTTTGCTTTGTTTAATTATTTAAGCACATCTTTGGTCAGATGCATCACACTTACTGAGGAGAGGAGAGCGGGATAAAGTGCAGGATGTGGGTTACTGCTGTATTTTGCACAGACACAGCAGAGCTGGGGGCACGGAAAGGTCAGAAATCAAAGAATGCAGAGCAACACAGTCACAAGGCCCTTTCTGTTTGCAGGCTGCCCGATAATACCTGAGCCGCCATCTTGGCTGTTTCTAGACTCATAACATGCAGAAGTTGCTGGGTGTTTTTTTATATTTGAGAGCAATCTGTATGGAGAGGGTGTGGGTAACCACACACAAAATTTAAAGTTGTACCATTTGAAGCCAAAATATTAAAATTACATCCACAAGTAAAAAATGCAAGTTAACTAAAAATTAAACAAAGTAAGATTTACTTATGCAAATGCATTCATTAATGGTTGGTTACTACAAAATGAATGAAATAAAGAAAAATAAGACCAAATATTTAGAATGCACTTTAATGAGGTAAGTTTGTAGTGCGCAGCCGCAAGATCAGAAGGATTTACGTCCAGACAAAAAAGGAAAAAGGGCAAAACCAATGTTGCAACCTGAGAAATGAAACGGAAAATTCAGGATGGAAACTGACATAGGTCTGATTCCCGAACTGCCATACGAACGGACGTAAATTTTAGGATAGAAACGTATTTGCTTATAGAATCACTCGCAAGTTCATACGAACGCACGAACGGACGGGAAAAATAGGATGATCGGCACCAAAATCCAAGCTGTTACATGTTTCTTTGAATCGACCCTATAGTCTATTCTGGAGTATGTTTTGTGGGCCGGGTTTAACAGGTGAAGTTCTTTTCTCTGGTATTTATGGTGCACCAGCTTTCTATTAGATGAAATTTCCTAAAGTCCATTCGTAATGCGGGGTCATTGAGTGAGATTTGTCTACTTTCGGTTTTCCTTGTTGTGTCTAGAGAAGCATCTGTGACCAGATTTAAGTCGCCGCCCCAGATAATAGTGCCTTTATTAATTTCATCTATTTTTTAATAGTTTTTTTAATGTAGTCTCTTTGACGACTGTTTGGGGCATAAGAGTTGACCAGTGTGCAAATTTCACTGTTTAAACGGCCTATCTCTATAAGTAGGCGTGCTTCCTTATCGCTGTATTCTCTGAATTTCTCAGACTTTATATTTTTACTTATTAAAATGGCGACTCTCCTAGATTTTTTGGTATATTGATTACTAATAATAGTCCCAAATTCGTTAAAAGCTTGCTGGGGGCTTTTGTTTTGTTTAAAGTGAGTTTCCTGGAGAAAAGCTATATCTGCTTTATAATATTTGAGGTCTTGTATTATTCTGTTCCTTTTAGAAGGTGAATTCGCCCTACGGATGTTGTAAGTTGTTATTATTAGATTTTTGGTATCCCAAGGGTTTTCTGGTGGGTCAGCCGTATTTCTGCTTATCTCGTAGTTTTGAAGATAAAAGTTTTCCTGTATTTTTTGTTTCGTATGATTGAGATTTTGGGGACTGGTGTTTTCCAATATTTTTGATTTCATGGGATAGAGGTACTTTGAGGTTGTTCTTGAGTCTGTTTTTATTCAAGGGGTTAGATGTATGCACGTAAATCGAATTAACTGATTTTTCCCTTTTCCCCCCTCCCATTCCCTTCACCCACTTTAGTTTGGGCTTCAGAGAGATCTCGTTTTCTCTCAATCCCAAATTGACCATGTATTTTGGTCAAACCCAAACTTCTACCGCCACCCTGTTCACCACATGCTCATGTATTTGAAGGTTATATATATATATATATATATATATATATATATATATATTGTGATGATTAGCTCTGGTAGACAGCAGGATGTTTGCAGTATAGAGGCTCAGAGGCGAAAAGTTCAACTTAAAGTCCGTGTTTATTCACACCAAAATCCATAAAAGCATATGCCCTTTCGGGTTACATCACCTTTTCAGGAAAATGCAGTATAAGTCAATCAGACAGGCAAACAGCGTTTGTAGTCCTTGGGCAAAGTTGCTGCTTTGCAACCGAATCCACCTTGGGTCCGCATGAAACCGCCTGCATAGGAGTTTTCAGCCAGGCTCACAGAGTCTCACTCCACAAGTGTGCTCCAGTCACAGACAGTGCACAGCTGATTGCCCAGGCTATTTATGCGGCCTGTAAAACCAGGACCTGGGTAGTGGGATGGAGTCCCACCCTGCTCTACTCAATCCCAGTAAAACCGTCCCAGGTTAGCCTTTCAGCTATACTAACTTCAGCACCAGACTGCCATTAGCAGCTGATGCTGGGAAACAAAAAACACGGTTTTACTGCACCAAGGCCAGGTACCTTGGTGCCACATACCTTCCGTTGATGACGGCCCCTTGCACTTTACCACAATATATATATATATATATATATATATATATATATATATATAAGATTCTTGTGGCAGGCCGGTGAAATGCATGCCGCGGCCCGGTGAGATGCTTGCCGCGGCCCGCTAAGATGCTCGCAGCAGGCCAGTAAGATGCTCATGGCGGGCCCCTGTAGTGCTCGCGGCGGGCCGTTGAGGAGCTTGCGGCAGGCCGGTAAGATGCTCATGGCGGGCCCCTGTGGTGCTCGCGGCGGGCCGTTGAGGAGCTTGCGGCAGGCCAGTAAGATGCTCGCGGCGGGCCGTTGATGTGCTCACGGCGAGCCAGTGAGGTGCTCGTGTCGGGCCGTTGATGTGCTCGCGGCAGGCCGGTGAGATGCTCGAGGTGGACCGGTAAGGCGCTTGCGGCGATCCGGTAGGTGAAGCACTTGGCAGGCAGAGTTCAAAAGTGGCGGCTGGAGCGGCAGTCTACTCACGCATGCTCAGTCCCACTCACTCAGATATTCTAAGCATAACAAATTTTAGTTGAATCAAGCCAAGTCAAAACATTGCTGAATCACACTAATGGTTTACAATTGTAAATTTCAGTTGTATTTCTATCACTTTAGACAAATGTTTTTCACTTCATGAGAAAAATAAGTGAAAAAAAATTAGGGTAGAAAATGAAGTGTTTTTTTTCTTTGTTGAATCACAAGAATTTGAAAAAGCTAAAACGGTAGTATTCTTTTCTCAAGAAACAGAGAGGGCTCTGTTGAATCGACAGCCCTGTGTGTTCAAATAAAATAGCTCACGGGCAGGCTCATTCATTACTAACACCAGGTAGATGAGTGTCTGTACTGCGGCGCTAAGAGCGACCGCTAGTGGTCGCTCTTATCGGCCGTCAGTCGCTATCACACAGCGCCCCCGTCGCTACTTGCATTTTGTAGTAATCACTCTGCCAATGTTAAATGAGATGTTATTGGTTTGCAGAAGTGGTGCTATAGAGTTGTTACACCTCATTAAATACAGTGCCTGAGCGTTTCTATGCTGTAGATGTGTAAAAAACAATTTGTAAGCATTACCAAAGTAAAACCACATACCCCAAATAACATACATTTCACAAGAGTAATGTAACTCAAATTTTTATTTTACAAAGTGTTTTTTTTTATTTTATTTAGTTTTGGCTTTGGCCTGTTATTGCTTCACAATTCCCAATCTTCATGGTACCTGTGAAAGAGGAAATACATTATTTATTTTTTTTTTTTTTTGTTAATAAAATTTTACATTTCATTGTACTCATAAGAGTAACATTGTAATGTCTGAAAATTATGCCCCTGTTCTAATTAAGTAGTCATATATGTCTTCTTTGCTAACTTACCACAAAGAAGGACGAAATCATCCAACCGGGCAAAGCCAGTCTGGGTATCCTCATTACTGTCTGCGGCCATGATGGGGACTTCTGGCACCAGTGCTGTTTCTTCAGTGGCTTCAATTCTGTGGCAAATGCAAAGGTTGTGTAGGACACAGCAGGCTAGGATGATTTTGGAGACCTTGTGTAGACTGTACAACATCTCTTCTCCTGGGCGTGCCAAACAGAGAAAGCGTACTTTCAGTAGGCCGATGCTTCTTTCCACAATACATCTTCTTTTCCGATGAGCTGCATTGTATCAGAGTTGGGCTGATGTTTGAGGCTTTCTCACTGGGGTCATCAGCCACGTTTTCTGCTCATATCCCTTGTCCGCTGAAACAAATAGAAATGGAACAACACAAATTAGACATGCAGTTATACCTGTAGTCATCTGCACATATAGCGGGCTAGTTGTTTTAAGTTATTAATGTGATTTTTAGTATTTTTATAATTAATAATTACCCAGTAGCCATCCAGGTGGCATTTCATTATTTTCAAACTTCCGGCACAGGACTGATTGGTGTAATACATAGGAATCATGGCATGAGCCAGGGAAACCAGATCTTACGGCCCTCAGTTTTATATCTGGGTCGCAAACCACCATTACATTAATGAAATGAAACTGTTTCTGATTCCTATAGTGCAGTTCCTGTGCACGGGGAGGGCGGAAAGGGATATGTGTACCATCCACGCACCCTAGCACGTATCCCTTCCATGCAGTAAAAGGCACGTTTTTTTCAACCTCCTCCTCATCCTCTGGAAAGGTAGCCAGCACTACCTGGTGGAAAATACAGCTCATTGTAGCCTGGCTTATCCCGCTGAGGAGGGCTGCTGTTACCTGAAAAGTGCCCCATGCCAATATATTGAGGGAAGCACATAGCCGAACAATGGCAGGGATGGATTGGGTGCATCTTGTGGATGACTCGATTTTGTCTTTTATCTGTTCATATAGGGACTGTAGTGCTGCACGATTCCGACGGAATCTGCTCCTGATCTGCTCGTCATTTAAATTCCATACAGAGAGGCGGATGCCAAAGGATCTGGGTGCCCAAAGCCTCACAGCACTTGCTTCCCTTGGCTCCTGCCCTTCCTCTGCGCTACCACAACAACACATCCCCACCCCAAACATAACACCACAATCAACGTCACCAACACTGGCCATATCTCAGGCACTCAAAAAGAAATGCAAACAATCTACCCACACACACAACCAATCAACACACACAACCAATCCTAACCCTCTAACACCAATACAAGTGCAGCTCAACAGAAAACAAGACGGATAGTGGAAGCAAGCATTAGCCTTTCTAAGTTTGGCACAGCCAAGAGGGGAGATGCTGCACAGACCACAAAAGGTTCCAAAACCAATCCACACTTTCTGTATCCTACACAATTTTTGCAGACACACAACAAAGCTGCTCACAAAGAAACAGCACCAAAAATCCACGACAAAGCCACAGTAGTAGTAGTTCCTGGCACCTAGGTCATATGCCAAAGCCCACAACACTACAGCCTTTGCCACAGTGTACAAATATTTAGCATAAAGTTTAAAGCCCTATTTATACTTTAAGGAGCAGTATCACAAATTTTTCTTGGTGGCTTATATATAAATGGTACTTTGAATGTAGGTAAGTGTTGGAGTAAATTACAAATTTAGAAAAATATGATGTATGTGTTGTGCAGCTGGAGACTAATAGCTCATGTTTATGTCTGCTGAGTGTTGGGGCCCGACACTCTGGCCTGTTCCATGCTGAGGAGAGAGGGGAAACAATGTAACAAACTAATCAGCTGTTCAGTGCTGGCAGCCGTCCAGCATAAGATAATATTGCAACATTGCCTGGCCAGAACTCATATCTAAGAAAGAAAAGCTCTAGAAGTCACTTAGCTCATTGGTAAATTCAATGTCAGTTTGAACCAGAGAGTCATTGGTTCGAATCTCAGACTCATCAGATTTTTTTTTTTTTTTTGTGGGGGGGGGTTATTTTATTTCAGAATTGGATTTTTATGTTTACATCCTGTTTTTTTGCTCTAAACATTTTTTATTTTGACAGTTTTCCCTTCATGTTGGCTCTGCTGCAGAATCTTTCAGTTTACCATTTTCTCTTTCATATTATTATTTTTCATTTTTCCATATGATCTTTCTTTCAGCTTTGTGTGTTTTGAGCAAAGCCCAACCCAGGATTTTCACTATCTGTTTTGTTTTGTGCCCCTAGTGGCATCCCGACTTGGGATGCCCTGATATGTGAAATCCTCAAGTTCGCCTGTGAAAACGTACCTTTCCCTGTCCCACAGCGCATGCGTAGGCTCTCATCCAATCAGCGCTGTTTGCACGCAGATGGGGAGCCTGAGCAGTAACCTTCCTGGCCGCCCGGCCTGTCTAAATGACTATCTGCGTGAGCGCGCCAGAAAAATGGGGGGATCTGTGGTTATCCAGGGGTCATTTCACACAGTGGGCATCCTGATTTAGAATGCCCAAGGGTCAAGGTCAATGGCCGGGTCTTATAGACTTCAGGGTCAGCCACTCAGGGTTTTGTTCCACTTTAATACCTTTAGATTTTCCTGCACAGTTATTCAAAGAAGAATTTCAGTTATTTTCAGTCAGTTTAGTTTATTTTATATAGATTTTACACATTTGAGTCACCTGGTCTCATAACAAAAGCAGCACCTCACACACACACAGCCGTTACCACTGATTACAGTGTCAGCCTCTGAGGTAAAGTGTTGCTAGGAGACCAGTGGGCTAAATGAAGCAGCTCACTAAATACAACCCAGCAGATCCCCCTATTCAGCAAATGGACTGAGCCATTGTCATTATACAATTTAAAAGAAAGGCAGATATTTTTTCCTTTTTCTATCATCACATTATTTATACACATGTTAGAAGCTATTGTGTGGCTATTTAATTATTTAACTTTTTTAATGCAAATTCCGCGATATTGCTCCTTTAACTTATAGAAAAGGATGGTACGCTTTTCCGTCTCATGCATTTGTTAGCTGTTTCCGGTATGTAATTAGTGATCCACAGGTGTAGCGGATACGCCTCGCATATCATTATTAGAGTCATAGTGCGAAAATGGTCACAAATATGTCTATGACCAATCAGAACACAATATTTGAAATTCAAATAGCTGTTATTTTGTAAGCCTTTGTTATTGTGTTCACATATGGAGCCATAATTAATTAATAATGTGTTTCTGGTTGTGTAATAATGAACTTGGTGAAATGAATGTGTTGAAACATTTGTAAAAAGTAATTAAATGATTGCAGTATATGTAATTACATACACACACCTGTATAGAATGTCTACATCAATTAACATGAGCAGATTGTGATTGGTTCACCTACCACTTCCCACACACATACAGCAATTGTTGCCATTCTGTAGTTTGCATGCGTCCTTGTGTGTTTTGTGGTTGGTGGTGTTTGCAGCTACAGGATGGAGCCAAATTCTGGAACTCTGACTGGCACTGGTGGGTCCCCTGGGGCACCCAGTACCAGTGGGCTGTGTGGTGCCCGCAGAACTTCCTCTAGGAAGAGGGTGCAGGTTGATGGTGGGCAGCACCTAAGCCAAAGTATCCTTATGCCAAGAGGGAGCCAGAATTCAATTTGGCGGATAATAATACTCGCGCCTGACACTGGCTAAGTGGGTATTTCTTTTTGGCTCACAAAGTCAGTGTTTTGGCAAACGAGAAAAGAGCAAAGTGTGGGATGCCATTGCAGAGCAGCTTACCAGCTTTGCACAATATACACGTAGTGGCAGTGCCTACAGAAAACGCTGTACTATGAAAAGGGCCCTTAGTAAAAAGATTGAGTTGGACCTTATGGTTGAAAGTGGGAGAAAGAAGGCTCCAAAGAGCAACTATAGGCCATTTGAGGAGATGCTGAAGTGTGAATTTTGCGCTACACATGTTCAACTGTCATTTTTGAAAGGATTTCCAGGGATTTCCCAGGAAAATGATATATTGTTTTTTTCAGCAGAGTCTGGGCTTTAACATGAAATGTCTTGTTTGTAATTTTTAGGTGTATTCTCAATATTTTTGGGTGAAATATGTGAAAAAAATTATTTTTTTACAATTTGCAGTGTGTTTTTGTAATAAAACATGTAAGTTTGTCAATAAAATCTTATTGCGTGTGAAATCACAATTTCTCCCGGTTACAGCGATACCACATATGTATAGGTAGACACCCTTTCCTGCCCAGGAGACTCCCCCAAACTGAAATAGCGCTTTAGGGGATTTTCAGCTAATATACAACTATGCAATGCAATATGCGCACCTTGCAGTTTTACCAGAAAGACAACCCTTTACATTTGAAATACCCCCAACAAACTATAGATTCTCTGGAAGTACACACCTCAAGCTTTCTAGGTGTATCAGGCATGTTGATGTGCCCATAGTTTTCTGGAAGTAATTCCTCAATGTATTCTTTGGTTGCAAAGAGTTTCCCAAAAAAAAGGATAAAAAAGCAGAATCAAAGCCACATTTTCCTAAAAAAACTATATACAAACAAAAAAAAACAAGTTTAATCTGAAAAAGCAACATTCCCCGAATAGAACAACACCCAACATGCATAGGTAGTGTCAAGGGAAGAGTTGCCAAACACCCCAAAGTAAAGCATGTGCGTAACGGTAATTTTACTTGAAAATTTCAGCTCTGCAGACAAGTGCGCACCTTGCCATTTTTCAACCAAAACAACCCTTTACATTTGGAATATCCCCCATAAACCATATATTCCCTGAAAGTACACATGTTAAGCTTTCTAAGCGTACCCAGCTTGTTGTAGTGGGCTCATCTTTCTGGAATTAATCCCTCAAAGAATTCTTTGGTTGCGCATGGTTTCCCTAAAAAATGTATAAAAAAGCTGAATAAAATACACCTTTTCCTAAAATATAAATATGCAAACCAGAAAAAACAAGCTAAGTCTGAAAGCGCAAGGTCCCCCAAACAGAACAATACCCAACATGCAGAGGTACTATTAACCCTTTTAATTGCCAGCCTACTTGAGATTTTGTCACCTTCTGTTGACAGGTCATTTTTCCCCATTTTGCGCCATGTTTTGCGCCATTTTTGCTGTAATTTTCAGGAAAATTATATTTATATTTTTTTGCAGCAGAGTTTAGGCTTTAACATGAAATGTCTTGTTTGTAAATTTTATTTTGTTTTTTACAATATTATTAAGTAAAAAAAAAAAAAAAAACATTTTTAGAAAATTGACTCCTTTATTTTAAATAAAAAATGTATTTTATTAAGGAAAAGCATATTGCATGTGAAAGCCCCATTTCTACTGATTAGAACGGTACCACATATTTATCAGTAGCCCCCCGTTCCTGCCCAGGAGACCCCCCTAACTGAAACAAGTACTTTATAACATTTTATAACATTTACAAATAAAATACAACTACCATCCACACTACAAAGGGTTAAATCGAGAAAAAAAATGACATAGGGTCCCCCCTCCCAGGGGGGGACCCCATTTTTTGGGGGGGATTTTTAAGTAACCTTACCCAAAGTAACCCTTACCCAAAGTAACCAGCCCGGGACCAGCTATGCAGGGCTTGTAGAAACAGGGCACAGGGGCCAGCTTCTGTGGCCCCTGGCCATGCAGGCTACAAGCCCGCATAGCCCATGGGCCCAGGCTCTTCTGCCCCCCCAGGCTTTGGGGAGGCAGGTAATGGGGGTGCCGGGGGTTAATGGCAAGTCACCCGCTAGTCACAGGTGACTTGCCACCTCCCCCAGCCTTGTGAACTGGTATAGGGGTCATGGACCCCTTACCAGTTCACAAGGGGTTAAATGTAAAAAAAACCACAGACACACACAAAGAGAAAAAATTATTTTATTATTTTTTTTTTTTTTTTTAATACTTACCTCCCATCCATCCTGGAGCACTGTGTCCCTCGTCGATCACTGGCTTCTGCTCACCTGCTGGAAGCCATTTATAGCTGCTGGATGACAGAACACAAAGGGTTAATTAAAAAAAAAATGACATAGGGTTCCCTCCTCACGGGGCTAGCAGTCGCGATTCAGGAAGTGGGGGGAGAGGGCATTTTCTGCCCTCTCCTCGCCACCGAAGAGGCTGGTGGGGGGGGCGATCGGAGGCCCCCCCCCCAGTGAAGAGAAGACCCGGCGGGAGGCAGCGCGGCCACAGGTAAGCAAATGTCATTTTTTTTTTTTTTTTACAGTTAGCAGCTGCTGCTGCCGATGCGGGGGGGGGGGGGGGGGGCGGCCTATTCCCACGGGGGATTGGATTGCACCAAATTAAAGAGGAGACCCGGCCGGATCCAACGAGGGGTCAGGTGAGTATTTTTCATTTTTATTTTTTAAACTAGCAGCGGGGAAAGTCGAGCACGTAACACCTACGGGCTTGGCACTTAAGGCCCAGCCAAGCCAGCACGTAGGTGTTACGTGCTTGGCAACAAAAGGGTTAAATCAAATATTTGTTAATATTTTCCCTTTGCAAGATGTTTCTTTAATTTTTTTCTTACAGCAATCCTTACTCAGGTCAATCATCCTAAGAAATATAGGTCCTTAACTAATGTTTTTTTTTTTTCGAAGAGGAATAACGTGATTCTTCTGATTCAGAGCCTGAGGCATCAGAGAGCACTGCCCTTCCCCCAGCCACTACTTCGGCGCAGCCAGATGTTGATGGTAACAAGCCATTTTGCAAAACATTGTTGGGTAATGTAATTTGTTTTTTTTACTAATGTTGACATTAACAAATACTACATGTTCCTTAGATTTTGTTACAGAGACCCTCAGCATGGGATCAGCATCTCCTCAAGATTCTACAGACTCTTTGGAAGCCAGTAAGTGTATGCATCATTATAGTTTGTTTTCAAAATGGTTAGACTTTTGGATTTATATGTAGTATATTTTCTTTTTGTAGGCCAACTCCCACCTCCATCTTTGGACTCCACTTCCTGTGTTGCAGGAAACTGTTGGTGTGTATCCAAAAGCTTACTGTATCCTTTATTGACCATTAAAACATTGATTTCGTCAACTGAAATGTAGAAGTTTGAACATGCTATATGGTTACAACTGCAGTGTGGCAGATTTTGAGTAAAGCTAAAGTGTTATCACTGTTCTTGAGTTGATTCAATGTGAAAACAAGTAGCATTTGGTACATATTTCAAATCATATTGTTGACATTTTTGTAATCACTACTAGTACCCATTATAATATATTGTTGATTTGATTAGGCCAGGATAAAGGAAGTGGTGCTCCCGAAGGGACCCTTCTAAGCCAGGCTGCTAGGGATGATGGTAAGCATCTGATTTACAACATACTTGAAATGATGTATTTGATCCTTGAATATCTGAGCCAAATTTAGAAGGGGTCACTAACATTAGGCCTTATACATTTATTTGTAGGGCAAAGTTCCAGTGATGGATTGACCTGGACATCTCCGAGGTGATGGGTATGGGTGTCTAATAATGTTCCTATGATATGTCATCACACAATGTGTGTTTACAATGCATTTTTTCTTGTCCTTTTAAAAAGTATACCCCAACATTGTTTCAGTTTGTGAATATAAGTAGGCAAGGTTTATGTTTAAAATGAATTTGATGGTACCTTGAGCAAAATACACCTTCCATAAATCCCCCCAAAAAATGTATTTCAGCATATGTGATGTTGCCGCCATTATCGGATGATGATTTGCCCATTCCTGGCAGCCAGACTCCAGAACTTCCAGGGGAGGACCACACACAGGTAAGCTAGAAATGTATTGTAATGTGTTTTAAAAAGTAATGTTATTTGGTGAAACAATTCTTCTACATGTAAATCAAAAATCACTTTTACACCAGTCTACCTTTTTGGAGAACCTCGATGTGGATTTGTTCCAAGTGCCATATCAGCCAAATGAATCAGCAAAAGCGGTACGTGTCAAAATAATCAAAGTTGTTTGTCCCATATGTTTATATGCTACTGAAATTATTGATTTTTTAATAAATACATTCTTATAGGTAACTACCCAAGAAGCTGCACAGCCAGTACCCACAAGTGTGGAACTATTTGATCTAGGGACCCGCATGCTGGAGGCCTACAGTCACCAGCAGCTGCATGCAAGACTCAAGGAGCGCATTGCGGCGTTGGAAACACAATCACTGGGGTATCAACAACAAAACCAGGAAATGCGACAACAAATACAAGAGCACACACAACAACAGAGCCAACCACAGAGCCAATCACAGAGCCTGGAACAGCTGACCCCATTGTGCAGGCCATCAACCGCTCTGTTGACCGCCAGGACCACATCCCGTTGTTGCTAGATCAGCTAATACAACAGCAGCATATTTTTTTTGCTGCACTGTTGGCCCCCAACACGGGCCCTACACCTTAGCAGTCTGAAAGACCAGACAAATAATATGATTTATTTTTGTTTGTTAACATTCCAAATATCCCTGTCAGACCATTACTTTTTTTTAAAATAAAAATAAATACTTGTCTAACTAAAACAAATGTTTGAATCTACTTTAACACATCCATACTAAAGACATGTGTATACATGGGCATCTATAAATAGGTGTCTATGTATGTTCCAAAACTAACAAAATAGCTTGAATCTAATTCTGCATGTTAATTTAGGTTAAGTGTAACAATGTGTTTCATAGAAACCCAAAAAATGAATAACATTTAACAAGGTTTGGCAGTTACTGGTGAGACGCTCAGAAGACGCCATCTATTGACTACAGCTTATTCAGTAATAGCGACGCAAGGCGTCGTGAGAAAATGTTACAGAAAATCCTACTACACATCTATCAAAAGCACAGCGCCACATGTAGCGACAGGTAGCGCCTGCTCAGAGTGACTGGCCCTCGCTGCTATACACCACATTCAACAAGATTTGTCCATAAAACAGCGTCGGCGCTCAGTTTTTTGTTGTTATAAACTACCACATAATTAACATTAACAGCCATCCCGCCCTGGTGAAGTGGATCCTCCATGCAACGCGTCGGCAGGCTGAACACATGGGGGACCCCTGGCTTCAGATGACTTACTAATACGGTGATGTAATTAGTCATGCACAGTGTTTGCACATGTTTCTCAGTATAATTGCTATTTGCACAGTATTTTTTTTCTTCAAGTTTATTGCACATAAACACTCTTTGTTAAATGTCTGTATGTTCACTAGTTGCACGTAGATATAACAATACATACCTGCTTACCATCACCACTGGCATTAAGGATTGTCATATTTACATTATTTACGTATATGATCTGGAAGGATATTTAACATTTCACATCTATATATATATATATATATATACTTCAAGCCTTTGTGTGGGAAACCCCTTTTTTTGTCATTGTGTTTATGTATTTAAAATTGATGATTGTCTTGTGATTTTGTGTTCATTTTTTGAGTCTCTTTAATCTAAATTTCACTAAATACTATTTTAGTATACAGTCTTTTGATAATTTTGTTGGTTGAGTGCGGACCATCTGAGGGCCTGTGGGGGGATTTCCAGAGCCCCCCCAAACTGCATTCATAAACTACCACATAGGCACAAGAAAACCTTTCGCAAATGGGCACAGCACAGTATATATCAGACCTGGGCAATGTATGGCCCGCGGGCCGTATACGGCCCTTTGCTAGGCTCTTACCGGCCCGGGCTGAGCTGGCCAGTAAGAGACGCAGAGGAAGGGAGAACATGCCAGACCCGACGAGTCGAGTGGCCGATCGGCTGCTGCTTAACTTAGGTGATCGCCTGTGTACAGTGAGAGAGGCTTAGGTTAAGCAGCAGCCGATCGGCCGCTCGGCTCGTTGGGTCTGGCGTGTTCTCCCTTCCTCTGAGGAAGCCAGACCCGATGAGCAGGTGATAGAGACCTGGGGACTTGGGCAGGGCAGAGTAGGGGCTCCAGAGCATCTCCACTCACTGGCTGTAGCAGTTGGTAGTGCAGGGGTTAATTGCAGACCCGCAGTGCGGGCTGTCTGGCCGGGGGGTATGCTGTCTGTCACATTGAAAGTGAGAGGGAAGGGGGCAGAGGAAGGGGGCTGCTAAACAATCCTCTTCTGCCAGTGTCTTACACAGTGTTTGGAGAGGGGAGGGAGAGATCGTGCTGAGCGACATGACAGGCAGAGCAAGCTGTAGTGATAAGCCAGCTTTGCAGAAGAATCAAATGGAAGACTGCAGTGCGGGGGATGGAGTGTGACGTTGGTGCTCAGTAAGTCTGCTCAGAAAGATGATGTAGTTTGCTTGTGTTTTCCCTTCTGCTTCCTCCCTGCCTGCTGTCTCTTTTTCACCATGTACCTGCCCACCATGCTCTCACCATGCCCCTGCTGTCCACCATGCTCTCACCATGCCCCCTTCCTGCTGTCCACCATGCTCTCACCATGCCCCCTTCCTGCTGTCCACCATGCTCTCACCATGCCCCCTTCCTGCTGTCCACCATGCTCTCACCATGTCCCCTTCCTGCTGTCCACCATGACCCCTTCCTGCTGTCCACCATGTCCCCTTCCTGCTGTCCACCATGCTCTCACCATGCCTCCTTCCTGCTGTCCACATGCTCTCACCATGCCCCCTTCCTGCTGTCCACCATGCTCTCACCATGCCCCCTTCCTGCTGTCCACCATGCTCTCACCATGCCCCCTTCCTGCTGTCCATCATGCTCTCACCATGTCCCCTTCCTGCTGTTCACCATGCCCCCTTCCTGCTGTCCACCATGTCCCCTTCCTGCTGTCCATCATGCTCTCACCATGTCCCCTTCCTGCTGTTCACCATGCTCTCACCATGCCCCCTTCCTGCTGCCCACCATGATCTCACCATGTCCCCTTCCTGCTGCCCATCATGCTCTCACCATGCCCCCTTCCTGCTGCCCACCATGCTCTCACCATGCCCCCTTCCTGCTGCCCACCATGCTCTCACCATGCCCCCTTCCTGCTGCCCACCATGCTCTCACCATGCCCCCTTCCTGCTGCCCACCATGCTCTCACCATGCCCCCTTCCTGCTGCCCACCATGCTCTCACCATGCCCCCTTCCTGCTGCCCACCATGCTCACACTTTGCCCCCAGCTGATCTGAGCTCTCCTTCCAGACTGCCAAAAGCCAAGGGCTTCTCTGATTGGCTGGGAAATGATCACACCAGAACGTTTGAAGTGGACCAAAACCCTGCTTTATCAGCCCGGGAATCTTATAGATCCCCTCCCCGCTGTGTGAAACCCCCCAGGTCGCCCATAAACTCACCTTCTTTCCCAGTTCAACGGCGCATGCACGAGCTGCGGCCGCATGCCCGCTATCCCTCTAGCAGGACGCGTGCCTGTGTCAGCCATCTGTGAATGGCCAGCGCGGGCGCGCTCCCTGTTAGAGGGAAGCGCGAGATGCAGCTGCCAGCGCACTCGGAGCCGCTGAGCTTAGACATTGCTTTGACGCCCCATAGCTCAGCGGCCCTCCACAATATTTTTAGTTTCTCATGTGGCCCCATGGAAAAAATAATTGCCCACCCCTGGTATATATAGTAAAAATATAAATCTTTATTTTAGTGACTCTACAACATAAAAAACAAATATAGACAATATTAAAAACAATTACACCAATAGGTAGCCCTATTGCTCTGATAAAAATAATCACCTCCATACTGGGAATCTCACATCAAAAACAAATCTAAATTCATAATGTTATACATATCGTAGATACTAATCCTATCCAATACAGAAAAGATACAATAAATATAAATGTGACAAAATATATATACCGTATATATATATATATATATATATATATATATATATCCAACCATGTGCAATAAGCTACATTGAAACAAATTGATGAGAGCAGCTGAGCTCTCCTATTATAAAGTGCAAATGCTGAACAGGCAGTGCAATACCAGTAATCAAGCTAAATATAAATCCACTTTGTGATCCTACAAAACTATGATTGAGTAAAATACTATTCACCTATACCAAATATTTCTCAAATATTTTGTACCAACTATAAATAATGCTACTAAAGTGCAATATACTTGGGAAGCAACATGAAAAATAACACAACTTAGGTCAAATAAATGAGCAAAGAGTATATGAGATACCTCCCCTATGGAAATCTGTATATCGTCTGAGGGCTGGTGCAAAACAAATAACCTCAAGCGTTCCGTCACCACCTCTGAGAAGCCACAGGTGGCTCACATTGGACTATCCTAGGTAGTGACAAAAAAAGGAGGTAGGACACTGCTGGTTGGTGGAGTCTGAATGCACATGATCCTTGAGTGAAAAGGCTGAGTTTCTGCTCAGACCACCACAACAAACAGTGGTCATATGCTCCCCTCCCCAGGGCAAATTAGATTGCAACACATAAAAATGAATTTACCTTTTTCTAACTGAATTTTTGAAACAATATGGTGGCTCATGCATTTGCAGGCCACCTGCAAACAGGAAGTGCTGCTGGGCTTCCTGTTACTTTGCATTGTCAGTTATATCAGTTGAATCCAGACAGCAGCATGGTTGAGATGCCGGGAGAGGAAGCTCCAAAATGGCCACTATCTTACTTTTCCAACTGTGCCAGGCTTTTGGTCTGGTTGAACTATAGTCTCTCTATGCATGCTTCTGCTGTGTTGTATTTCCTGTATATTCTATGACTTGTCAATGTTAGCCATCAAGTTAAGGTGACAGTCTCTTACTGCACTCATTTCCCAGTAAAGCCAGTTCCTGTTACAGCACAAATGTCCGGATTTGACCCTGCTGCACCCAGCACTGACACTCTGCAACAAAGAAGGGGGCTTTGTAGGGCTGATGCTGGCAGGTCAGTGATAGAATATTCCAAGGCCTATTCCTGGTCCCATTCCACCACAGTTTATTCATTATTTTTTATTGACCAGTCTGATGTTTCAAGTTGACCATTTTACTTTGTTTTTATCTCACCAGTTCCATCTGAACAAGCTTCTCAGGAGAGTCCGGCCATTGTCACTGTAACAAGAGGAAGCAGGGTTGTTTTGAATTGCTCCGTATCCTTTCAAGAGCAAAAACGTTATTCTTTCAACTGGAATATTCACAACAAAAGTGGACACTTCGAAATCCTAAGTGGCCATTCAATGCAAGAAAATAATAACACTTCACTAGTGTTGCATAATGTCCAGATAAGCAACAATGGGTTTTATAACTGTTACATCACTAAAACTATACCACCACCAACGAAGACCTTGGCTGGCCCAACTATTCAACTTATTGTTGAAGGTAAAGTCACACACAGCCTATTTTGTATGCATTCTCTATTTAGGATAAAGTTTGTTTTATGATCAAAAATGTTATTCACTTAGGATTTTGGGATCTAGGTTAAAAGGAAATTTGTAATAAATTATTGGCAGTTAAACTGGTTGATTACAATCTAATACCCTACTAACCCACTAACCATAGGTATCCCTGCTCCAGCCTGTTTTAGTAAAGGGGTCTTAGCAGCACCAGCAAGTGGAGTTGCCAGGGGAGAACAGAAGACCTGAAGACAACGGGGGTCATCCTGATTATACGGTAAAGCAAGGTACACATCTGGTGGACTTGTGTAAATTGCCACCTCCACCTTGGTGAGCGTTGTAATTTTATCATAAAAAAAAGTGCAATAAAAATGTTTGTTTCAGTTTGCCCCCCAAAAAAGCACCTGCACTTACAATGGGGCATTCCTACAGATGGGATACATAATGTTTCCAATGAGGTAAGGATATTCGTTTAGGAATTTAGAAATAACAGGGCCCTATGTGGAATGCAGAAATAAATTGCTATATTGTTCTGCATAGCCCATAGAGTGCTGTTATTTCCAAACTTAAAAAAAAAAAATCTTACCTAATAGGAAAATGGATTTACCTCAACTGCCAAAATGGCCGCAGGTAAAGGCAGGGGTGGACTGGGGCTAAAAAACGGCCCGGGACTTTTTGGGGCACACCGGCCCTGCTGTACTGCCTCTGGCCCAGCATAATATCTTAACGTGACATTATATACACACATTATTTTGTGTTCCACAAGATGCACCCAGGGTGTAGAGGACAAAAATTGTAAAGAAAATATTCTGAACCAAATGGTGTGATGAAATCCCCCCGTTACAGACAGCGTGCAGGATCACTCCATTACAGGCTGTTAGCAGAAATCCTCATTACAGCGAGTGAGGGGACCCCCACAGAGGTATGTTGTGGCATCTTCCATTACAGGCAATGAGGAGCATCTCTCATCACAGGCAGTCGGGGCCATCCCTCAGTATAGCCACTGGGGGCATCCCTCAGTACAGCCAGTGGGTGGGGGAATCCCTCAGTACAGCCAGTGGGTGGGGGCATCCCTAAGTATAGCCAATGGGTGGGGGCATCCTCAGTACAGCCAGTGGGTGGGGGCATCTTCAGTACAGCCAGTGGGTGGGGGCATCCCCAGTACAGCCAGTGGGTGGGGGCATTCCTCAGTACTGCCAGTGGGTGGGGGCATCCCTCAGTACTGCCACTGGGTGGGGGCATCCCTCAGTACTGCCACTGGGTGGGGGCATCCCCCAGTGCAGCCAGTGGGTGGGGGCATCCCTCAGTGCAGCCAATGAGTGTGGGCATCCCTCAGTGCAGCCAGTGGTTGGGGGCATCCCTTAGTGCAGCCAGTGGGCGGGGGCATCCCTCAGTGCAGCCAGTGGGTGGGGCATCCTCAGTGCAGCCAGTAAGTGGGGGCATCCTCAGTGCAGCCAGTGGGTGGGGGCATCGTTCAATGCAGCCAGTGGGTGGGGGAATCCCTCAGTGCAGCCAGTGGGTGTGGGCATCCCTCAGTGCAGCCAGTAGGTGGGGGCATCTCTCAGTGCAGCCAGTGGGTGTGGGCATCCATCAGTGCAGCCAGTGGGTGTGGGCATCCCTCAGTGCAGCCAGTGGGTGGGGGCATCTCTCAGTGCAGCCAGTGGGTGGGGCCATCCTGCAGTGCAGCCAGTAAGTGGGGGTATCCTCAGTGCAGCCAGTGGGTGGGGGCATCCTCAGTGCAGCCAATGGGTGGGGGCATCCCTCAGTACAGCCAGTGAGTGGGGGTATCCCTCAGTGCAGCCAGTGGGTGGGGGCATCCCTCAGTACAGCCAGTGGGTGGGGGTATCCCTCAGTGCAGCCAGTGGGTGGGGGCATCCCTCAGTACTGCCACTGGGTGGGGGCATCCCTCAGTACAGCCAGTGGGTGGGGGCATCCTCAGTACAGCCACTGGGTGGGGGCATCCCTCAGTACTGTCACTGGGTGGGGGCATCCCTCAGTACAGCCAGTGGGTGGGGGCATCCTCAGTACAGCCAGTGGGTGGGGGCATCCTCAGTACAGCCAGTGGGGGGGCATCCTCAGTACAGCCAGTGGGTAGGGGCATCTGCAGTACTGCCACTGGGTGGGGCATCCCTCAGTACTGCCACTGGGTGGGGGCATCCCTCAGTACTGCCACTGGGTGGGGGCATCCCTCAGTGCAGCCAGTGGGTGAGGGCATCACTCAGTGCAGCCAGTGGGTGGGGGCATCACTCAGTGCAGCCAGTGGGTGGGGGCATCCCTCAGTGCAGCCAGTGGGTGGGGGCATCCCTCAGTGCAGCCAGTGGGTGGGGGCATCCCTCAGTGCAGCCAGTGGGTGGGGGCATCCCTCAGTACAGCCAATGGGTGGGGGCATCCCTCAGTACAGCCAGTGGGTGGGGGCATCCTCAGTACAGCCAGTGGGTGGGGGCATCCTCAGTACAGCCAGTGGGTGGGGGCATCCTCAGTACAGCCAGTGGGTGGGGGCATCCTCAGTACTGCCACTGGGTGGGGGCATCCCTCAGTACTGCCACTGGGTGGGGGCATCCCTCAGTGCAGCCAGTGGGTGGGGGCATCCATCAGTGCAACCAGTGGGTGGGGGAATCCATCAGTGCAACCAGTGGATGGGGGAATCCATCAGTGCAGCCAGTGGGTGGGGGCATCCCTCAGTACTGCCACTGGGTGGGGGCATCCCTCAGTACAGCCAGTGGGTGGGGGCATCCTCAGTACAGCCACTGGGTGGGGGCATCCCTCAGTACTGTCACTGGGTGGGGGCATCCCTCAGTACAGCCAGTGGGTGGGGGCATCCTCAGTACAGCCAGTGGGTGGGGGCATCCTCAGTACAGCCAGTGGGGGGGCATCCTCAGTACAGCCAGTGGGTAGGGGCATCTGCAGTACTGCCACTGGGTGGGGCATCCCTCAGTACTGCCACTGGGTGGGGGCATCCCTCAGTACTGCCACTGGGTGGGGGCATCCCTCAGTGCAGCCAGTGGGTGAGGGCATCACTCAGTGCAGCCAGTGGGTGGGGGCATCACTCAGTGCAGCCAGTGGGTGGGGGCATCCCTCAGTGCAGCCAGTGGGTGGGGGCATCCCTCAGTGCAGCCAGTGGGTGGGGGCATCCCTCAGTGCAGCCAGTGGGTGGGGGCATCCCTCAGTACAGCCAATGGGTGGGGGCATCCCTCAGTACAGCCAGTGGGTGGGGGCATCCTCAGTACAGCCAGTGGGTGGGGGCATCCTCAGTACAGCCAGTGGGTGGGGGCATCCTCAGTACAGCCAGTGGGTGGGGGCATCCTCAGTACTGCCACTGGGTGGGGGCATCCCTCAGTACTGCCACTGGGTGGGGGCATCCCTCAGTGCAGCCAGTGGGTGGGGGCATCCATCAGTGCAACCAGTGGGTGGGGGAATCCATCAGTGCAACCAGTGGATGGGGGAATCCATCAGTGCAGCCAGTGGGTGGGGGCATCCCTCAGTGCAGCCAGTGGGTGGGGGCATCCATCAGTGCAGCCAGTGGGTGTGGGCATCCCTCAGTGCAGCCAGTGGGTGTGGGCATCCCTCAGTGCAGCCAGTGGGTGTGGGCATCTCTCAGTGCAGCCAGTAGGTGGGGGCATCCTACAGTACAGCCAGTGGGTGGGGGCATCCTCAGTGCAGCCAGTGGGTGAGGGCATCCCTCAGTGCAGCCAGTGGGTGAGGGCATCCCTCAGTGCAGCCAGTGGGTGGGGGCATCCCTCAAATCAACCAGTGGGTGGGGGCATCCCTCAGTGCAGCCAGTGGGTGGGGGCATCCCTCAGTGCAGCCAGTGGGTGGGGGCATCCTCATTGCAGCCAGTGGGTGGGGGCATCCCTCAATGCAGCCAGTGGGTGTGGGCATAACTCAGTTCAGCCAGTGGGTGGGGGCATCCCTCATTCCACTCCCTCCCGCCAACACTGAACAATAAAAGGCAGCAATTCTTATGTCAAAATAGAAGAGCATGTTGTTACATTTTTATGACTGATGTATGAGTTGTTCAGTTTATCCTCAATAACAATTATTGAAAAGAAAAGGCAGCAGGCAGGCAGGGTACCCAGTTCATGCCTGCCTGCCCGCCGCTGCTGTCACCCTCCCCCAGCCGCCCACACACTTACACTGGTTCCTAGCGGGCAGACAGGCAGCCGGATTGGCCCCCACCTCTGTTCTCTTCGCGGCTGCTCACAAACTCTCACTCACACACACATACACACACACATACACTCATGCTTATCGACATCGTGGGCGGGACCCATAAGCCCGGCGTCCAGTGCAAAAAATGGACGCAGCCCATAGACGCCCACTGCGCAACAACCAGGAAGTGCCGTTAAGTGTGTGTGCGTGTTCGTGTGTGAGAGCGGGTGCAGCAGGGGAAATAGTGGCCTTTTCTTGTGCCCGCCTACCGGGATTTTGCCTGGTATGCCCAATGGCCAGCCTGCCCCTGGGTACAGGTGTTTCCTTAGTGAAAGGATTTTCCAAGAACTGCCCTCTGCCCAGTAACGTGCTCAAGGGGGTGGTGACCCCTATTATAAGACAGCTGGTCAGTCAGGTATCCTGCCACTGGCTGGGAAGCCCATCGAGCCTTTTGCTGTGCTCTGAAAATCACTCTTTGACAGAGTGCACTAGTAAGACTCTTTTAGTGCACCAGCTCACATTTTTTAAGCCTCCTTGATGGGGCCTTATGGCTCCACCAGAATTATTTTTATAGCCATAAGGCTCCGCTTTGTAATTCACAGAGCAACTTGCTTTGTAGCACGTATCCCAATTTCCCTTGTTATTTTTAACACAGCCATAGCACTTTTTGTATGTTTTTTATTCTTAGTATACAGTACGTCCTGCTCCAGATAAGATTCTTTACGTCTGGGTATTACTCCGCCAGATGGTGCTGGACTGCAGAGACCGCGAAATTTGCTCCTCCCAGCCCCTCAAATACCCGGGACCTCCCACAAATCCCCAGATTTTCTCTGCAGTCTGGACTGCGAAGGACAAGAAGATGGCTCTCTCTTCTTGCAGGTGAACGGGGCTATTTGCCTGCGGCCCTGTAGGACTATTCCCACCCGTCCCATTGTTAATGTGCCTCCCAGCTTTGGCTGCGCTGGTGCGGGTGATGGTAGGCAGCACCGCTGTCAGGTGCTTAGGAATGCTGCTCCACCACAATTCCCCACCAAAGGGTAGGCGGTATAGGCATATGGTGAGCCTTTGGCTCAGATTTTTTAAGTACTTTCTATCTCTCCCCCGGCAGCAGGGGGAATTGTTTCATATTGCTAAGCCACGTTTAGAGTTCCCTGAACAATCTAATTTTAATAATCTCATGCTCAAGGAGCATCCTAGCAGGCTCCCCGGGGTCCCTAAGAGTTAGGATAAGAGATATCCCTTTCCTGCTGATGTGGTAAAGCGTTGGTCATCCCGTCCAGAAGTGGATGCCCCAATCCTGGGTTTGTCTAATACCTCTGCCATGCATTCCCCTGACTCTACTACTCTGAGGGATAGTGAGGACCGGCGTATTGATCAGCTGGCGTCCCATGCCTTTGCCTGTGTGGGGACGGCGCTGCGCCCGGTTTGTGCCTTTGCCATTACAGCTGTGGCTATTAGGACCCTGCTTAAGAGTGTCCTAGATGGAGCTCCTGATGATGTGTCTAGTGATGAGTATAATGCACTCTCTGCCTTGGATGATACCATTAGGATGTGTGGCAGAGCCTCTGCCTTGGTGGTGGCTATACGCCGCTCGGTTTGGCTGCGCCAGTGGGCAGCTGACAATGCTGCCAAGAAGGCTCTCACTGGTTTTCCCTTCAAAGGACTACGCCTATTTGGGGACAGCCCGGACCTGTTTGCTAAGGGAGGCAGGTTACCCCAGCGCAGGAGGCAGTCTCGGCCCTTTTGGGGCCCGGACTCCTTTTCTTCCCCCTATCGTGGATCCAGACAGGGGAGAGGGGGGGTCTCCTTTACTGGGGCCCGAGGAGATTTCTGGGGTAGGGGCAGAGGACGTGGACGCCCTGGGTCATCCTGGGGCTCCAAGCCTAAGCCTTCCCCCAAGCCCCCTCAGGCATGAAGGGGCGCCCTCACCCATCTGGGTGGGGGGGGGGGGGGGGGCGGCCTCAGCACTTTGCTCACGTCTGGAGGCTTCATGTCTCAGATCGGTGGATTCTGGAGGTAGTGTCTTCCGGTTACAAGATAGATTTTGCTGCCTGGCCGCCCCCAAGATTCATCAGATCCCGGATGTCTCAGGACCCTGTGTCAGCTCAGGCTTTGATTCTGGCGGTGCAGAGCCTTCTGGAGCTGGGGGTCATCTGTCAGGTCCCCTTACGAGAAAGGGACAAGGGTTTTTATTCCAATCTTTCCACTGTGCCCAGAAGAGATGGGTCAGTCAGGCCCATCCTGGACTTGAAGATCCTCAACAAATTTGTCAGATGCAGGCGCTTTCGCATGGAAACTCTACGCTCTGCTATCAGTTCCCTGCGTCCAGGGGACTTCATGACCTCTGTGGATATAAAGAATGCTTACCTTCATATTCCTGTTTTTTCAGGTCATCAAAGATTCCTCAGATTCGCTCTGGAGGATCGGCACTACCAATTTGTGGCATTGCCCTTCGGTCTCACTTCAGCTCCAAGAGTGTTCACCAAGGTGCTGGCAGGAGTGATGGCTCTGCTCAGGTCTCAGGGTATTCGCGTTCTGCCCTATTTGGACGACATTCTCATCACTTCTCAGTCCCTCCAACAGGCAGAGGTATACTGGCTGGATACTCAGCTAGTAATGTCCACTCTGGAGTCATTTGGCTGGGTGATCAACCATCCCGAGTCTTCCCTGTCTCCCTCCTTGGTGACGCCATTCCTGGGAATGAATCTGGATACAGTTCAGGCAAAGATTTTTCTTCCTCAGCAGAAGGTGGACAGTCTGCTAGCGCAGGTTCAGTTCCTGCTATCTTGCCCTCATCCCTCCATCGGGCAGGGAATGCAGCTGGTGGGCCTGATGGTGTCGTGCTTCGAGGCGGTCCCTTATGCCCAATTTCACATGAGGCCTCTGCAACTCCACCTCTTGTCAGTATAGGACAAGTGCCCTGCGTCCCTGGACCAGGTCCTTGTTCTGTCCCCCCTAGCCAGGAGTAATAGTCATAATAACAATTCTACAGAATTGTATTTTTTCAGTGTGAGCATGTATGTCATGTTTGTTGTGGGTGCCAAGCCCCTTATGGGCCCTGTACAAAGGTTGAAAAGGCTATAGGCCTTATGGCTTTTCCTTAAAAACCCTGCCCAGTTGCTCCCCCTTGAGGCCCGGGCTAATACAATGCAGGCGTTAAGGCCACCCAAGGAAATCCCAGTGCCAAAGCTGTAGCTAGTACTTGGTCGGCAACTGCCAGGGAAAGCTTCAGGTTGAGGGAATCAGTCAGTGGTCTGCAGGGAATCCTGCTAGTATCTGAGTTCTTGAAATGCCTCTTCTCTCTAGGTAGAGAGAGGGGATGCATATCCTCTTACCCTCTGTCAGGGGGTCCGTCCTCTGGGGAGTATGTGGAAAGGGGTCTGTTTTCTTTTGAGAAGGTCCCAGGTGGGGCATCCTAAAGTATTTTTCAAAGCGGCACAATTTTCACAGTGGATGGCATGTTTTGCGTGCGGACACACAGGCAGCTTCAAAAAGATGAAAAAAAAGAAACATAAGATTTAAAAAAATGGATCAGAAGTGGCTAGGGGTAGGGTACATAAGTGCTGTGGCACTGGAGGTGTCTGTATCCCCAGGTCCTTCCGAGTGGTCCCCGATGCTGCCACCGCCCTCCTGCTGGATGGATGTGCTTCCAGAAGAGCATGGCCCCCACCGCCACCCAGATCTACACAGGGCCTGATCACAAGTCTTCCATGTCCCTGTATGACAGGAGACGGCCCACCCAGAACCACCGGAGTCACCCCTGCTATCTGTGCTGGAGCTGATTCTGTAGCTATTCCTGCTGGAGCTGTTTCAGTGGCAGCAAGACACCAAGCTGGACATTGGGGTTGATTCAAAGCCTTCTAAAATCCATCTCGTTTTTGTTTCTACATGTGTATTTTCCACATAGTATTCGTAGGTATACGTGCGAAAGCATGATGCAGAGCCTCCATCGAGAGCGTTCCGTTTTGCTTATGTAGCTGCGTAAGCCATCATAAATGGCTGTGTACGGCTCTTGCAGCGTAGGCGAGAGGACGAGGTTTTCGTTTATGTTGACTTGTAATCTTCGTCTACAACCGTTTTTGAGCGTTTTTCAACATACCTTCCAACATAGAATTTCAGTGTCCCGCGATATTCAACTTGCATGTTTCTCAAAATATACGTAGGGACGTAATTTTGATTTAGAAGCTGGTATGTCTGCAGGCGCGCAGCTTATTAACTGATTCATGTACCCGGTTTCAGCTATTTCATCACTCACTTCTGCTCCAATGCTTACCTTAACTCCCTTGTCAGTGTGTTTTTTACATGTCCCAATGGTTTCATGCTTACCTTAACTCCTTTGTCAGTGTGTTTTTTACATGTCCCAATGGTTTCATGCTTACCTTAACTCCCTTGTCAGTGTGTTTTTTACATGTCCCAATGGATTCATGCTTACCTTAACTCCCTTGTCAGTGTGTTTTTTACATATCCCAATGGTTTCATGCTTACCTTAAATTCCTTTTGTCTTTATATTTTATGTGCCTTTATGTGCAGAAGTATATTTATTAACACATTACTTTGATTGTGAATAACCATAAATGATTGACACAATAAGCATTGTCAAGGTTGGTATAATTATTAAATACAATTTTTGTTTGTTTAATGTTAAAAATGTTTTTTTTTTTGGTTAAATATTTTTTAATAAAAATTGTTAATAGACATTTTTTTATTTTTTCTTTGTAAAAACTATATACAATTAGTGGCAGGCTCCCAGTCTTTTATTCATTTGGGATCCCCATCGATGCTGCCAGCTCCTCGATTTCTCCCATCAGCCTATGCTCAGCAGCAGTCAATTGTAGGCGCCGCTGGGAATCCTGTGTGAGGCCTGTTAAATGAAAATAAAGATTTGTAAAGATCTAGCCTATACATTGTGATTACCCGTTGAGGAAGGCATGTTAACCTTAATAAATTAACTTGTCTTTAAACTTACTAGGTTGGTGGGCGAGCTGTTGTTGGGGGATCACCCTCCGCACCGGGGCCTGCCACTCTGAGTCTGTAGAGAAAGCAAAAATATGTTTAATAATAACATGTTTTTTTTAAGTTAGCTTAGATTGTGTGTGTCACATCACCCACCTTCTCCTTGCACCTCAGGTGCTTGTTCTAGACTCTCCTGTCCTTACTCCCCCGGCATCTAAAAGTATAGATGTAAAAAATGAGGGTGTTTACAGTGCATGTTCCTGTGTGTGCTTCTGTGTAGGTAGTCATACCTGAGTGCTGCTGGACCTCCTCATCCTCTGATTCCATGCCCAACAGCTGTTGCTCCTCCTCTTCAGGTTGGTCCAGGGGTGGTTGTTGTTGCTTTGCAGAGGAGGTTGAGGCCATTGGCACTGGTCTGTCTCCCAGATCTCTCCAGCCTTGGCCGGACTCCTCGCCTCCGGGTGGGCCTTATTCTGTATGGATACTCACTCACTAGAAGAGAATAGCATTGTTATAAACACAGGCCTGCCTAAGGTCAGTGTATTCCTAAGATGTAATGGAAAGTAACTTACTTGGAAAGAGTTTCCTGAAATATCTCCTCACCCGAGGCTTCTTCCTCCGTTTAAGGTCCGACCAATGCTGGATGATCTGGGTGAATGTGAAGGTGGTGTCAGATTCCTCCTCCAGCGCAGCCACGATATCCAGTGCCAATGACCGTCTGCCAAAGCTGTTGGGCAGGAACTCATACTGATGGGTGATCATCATCTAAAAGGTGGATGAAATACAGATGTTAATAAACAAAGCAACATAAACATAAGATAAATTATCATAGCAGGTTATTATTATCACTACCCCCAACATTATAAATCCATTATTACTGGCTTTACCTATCCTTGGATAGTACATGTGTTGCGCACATGTGCGCACAAACTTTTGCTTGTCACTGCGTTTATATACACTTTTTCCCCCACTAGTTTTGGGCGTGCGGCCTGACCGCCTATGCATGCATGCAAAATAAACGTCTGAAATTCACTCGCGAGCATAATGGTTTACATCGGTTATGTGGCGCTCCCCAGATACCTTCTTTAAGGGTAGCCCCCAACACACCTATCTGTCTGTGAACACAGCAATATGACAGGGAAGAGACGTACCCACAAGAGCCAAAAGCACCATGAACGGCAGGATCGCCAAGGCATACGCAAGCAAGAGCCTTTGCCTTTAACCTCAATCCAACACAGTGGCAGGCCAGCTACCAGGTCCAGCAAAGCCACTCCTACACATACTGGTCACAATGGCAGCTCTCAGGCATGCAAGAATGTAGAGCCAACCAGGGCTTCAACACGGCAAAGAAAAGTTCCTTTTAAGCCAGACTGCATCTCAAACCAAAACTGCCACAACCAGGAAGGCAAAAGAAACCTCCTCCAGCCATACTGCTCGCTCTACTCACACATCTCACACTACAACATCATTAGCAAGCAAGTGTAGTAAGGGCAAGGGGAAGAGTAGGGCAACACACAATAGCCCCCCAAAACACCCTCTCCTGCTTGAGGCCACTTTGAAGAATCTAATTTAGAGAGCCCTGTCTCAACGTCTGCCTCAACGGCTGCATCTTCCTGGTGCAGCCAAGAACACACACCCAGCCCCCAAGCAAGTCCTCTTCAGTCATTAGCCAGTGAAAGGTCTTCTTATTCATCATCCACACCTCAACCTCAAATGTCACCCATTTCCCAAGTACCCAGGATGATGCAGACAGGCCATCAGTTGGGCGAAACCTGCGGCGTGGCAGTGGGCGGTTTAGTGAGGGCCAATGTATGGCTTTGGCTACTGGTGTCTATGACCATTTCCATCAACTGTATGGGAGCAATTGCAGAGCTACCAGCAAAAACGACAGATTGCAACTGTGGGAGAAGATCACCAGGCAGGTACATTGCGCAGGCACGGAGCGCAAAGATGTGGATCAAGTCCAAAGAAAATGTTTTGACTTAAAGTATGCCGTTAGGCAGAAGATTAATAAGCGCAAGTTGCATGGGTACAGATGGTTGTTTGGGTTGGGCAGGTTGATATTGTGCATGACCTTCTAATTTATCATGTTTTTTTCTTGTATAAGGTTGCAAACAGGAAGGAAGCTTCAATTTACTGCTGCTGAGGAACTGGTCTGCAGTTTAATACACCCAGCTACACTCCAGGTCTTGGCAGGGAGTATGGACTCTGACAATAATATTGAGCCAGTAGGTTAGTATTTAAAGGAATGGTTGTCCTTTATTTGCAAACATATATTTGTTAATAGCTTATCAACACAAGGTATGTGTGTGTATTAACCTTAGTTTCCAATTTATTTCCAGCAAAACAAACACATCAACAAATGGGCCAACAACAAATACCAGTTGCAGGTTCTGGTGCCAGGACTTTGCGGCATGCTTTTTCAAGGAATCCTATTACTGAAGAATTGGATCTGGTAAGTGTAATGTGCACAAACTGGTGAGGCATATGAAGCAAGATGATGATTTTCCACAGGATATATTTGATCCACTAGCTAAATACATTATTTTCTGTCCCTACAGACACCCCATTATGGCAGACATACATGATCTTGAGGAGGCTGACAACATGCATCAGCCACAAGCAGAGCAACAACAACACCAGACTCTGCAGCACCAGTGGCCTAACCAAAGAATGCAGCCACAACATCTGTCCCCCCAACTGGAAATACAGCAACAGCAGCTGCCACTGCACCAGCTCCAGCCTACGACAAACCCTCTGCAGCAGACTCAACCACGCCCTCTGCTGGCACAGCTCGATCACCAGGTCCAGCATGGGCAGCAGCTGGAGAACCAACAACCAACACCTACATGGCCGAGCTCTGCTGCAGAGGATTTGCCATCCCCATCTATAAATGTAGCTAGCCCAGGACCACCGTCAGCTGCAAACCCAGGGAACAGGACAATGGCCTCTGCAATGTCGCCATCTTACTCTGCTGAGGTGTGTGCAGTTGATGGAGTTAGCTTGGCAACTGGATAGCCGCACATTCAGACAAACCAGTGAAAGGTTTCAAGAAAACATTGCAACACACTTGAACCAAATACAAAATACCCTACATTGCATGCTGGAGGAAAAGCGGACCAGCAATAGACAGAGGGAGGCAATGCTGGAGCAGTGGCAGATGCTCAATGCTACCCTGGCGCATTCAACAGGCCGGACAACCAACATACTTTGGCCAGCCAACATTCCAATGATTTTTCGTGTAAAGGCTATTGATCATGAGTCACAGTCATGGCCACAGAAAAATAACTATGAATTAATAGTTACAATAAACTATTATTATACTTTGAGTTGTGAGAAACAAAGGTTTTTTGAAAAAATATAATTGCGAAAATATATATCACAAAAAAAAAACAGATTGATAACAAACACATTACATACGGCTTAACTGAAATGAGACAAAATAAGGTGCTCCCTAACAGACTGACCAGAGGCACTCTGGGTGCCCACATACATATCTTCTGGTATGTCAACAATTGCGTGAGAGGGAGAGACATCCAGATATTGGGGTACCTTCTGCATGATGGCAAAGTTATGTAAAATCATGCATGCAACAATGATTTTTATGACTTTTGCTGGCTGGTACTGCATAGCCCCCCCCCCCCCGTATGATCCAGACATCCGAAACGGCTCTTCAGTAAGCCAAATGCCCTCTCCACAACAGCCCGGGTCTCCAGATGGGCCCAATTGTAGACTTCATGTGGCTGCATCTGAGGGCGCAGGATGGGGGTCATTAGCCACAGAAGCAGGGGGTAGCCCAAATCACCTTAATAAAAACATTAAAAAAATGAGTCTCAATATAAGACTTACATTCTATATAATTTAATCAGAGGGGAAGAACATCATAGGTTGAGGCAGGGAAGTCCTAAATAGTTACACATGAAAAATCCAAGTAAGCAAAATCTAAACACTTACCCAGTAGCCAACCACTAGACAACTCGCCAGACTCAAAACGCCCATAATGACTTGAATTCCGAAGAATATAGGCATCATGAGTGGAACCAGGAAAACCAGCCATGACGCTCAGAAACCTAAGGTCGGGACCAACAACACTTTGCACATTGTTTGAATGTCCCATCTTACGGTTCCTGTAAATGCAAAATTTATTTAGAGCTTTTTACTTTCTAATTGTTAAGGGGCACTTATTTTTTTTTATTGGGTGTACAGAACAAATATATTACAGTACAAATACAAAGTAGGTGTAATAGTAGATTTAGGTCTACATTAAAATAGATAATGCAAGGCAAGGATGTCAAGAGAAACCAAATACCAAATGCCTGTATAGATGCTCATCAACAGCGGGAGGCACCAGCGATACGTGCATACAGTCGATCGCACCCATGACGTTAGGCAATGCAGCGATATCATAAAATCCCAACTTCAACGCATTCCAGGCTACCACGTTGTCAGGGAACCATATGTATTTTTGAAACATGGTAGCCATGCCATCCAGAAACTTGTTTAGTGTGTGGCTCAGTGTAGGCTGGGACATGCCCATGGAGAGGGCACCCAGCCTCTGGAACAAGTCGTTCGCTAGAAATTGAAGGAAGCCAACCAATTTGGTCATGCCCCTTACTTGTGGTGGGGGCCAGCCATGGTGCAGCTCACTATACAGTTTCTCGAGGGAAACACGGTTCAGTCGGGTGAGCTTGAATAGCTCAATGCCATGCATGCGACTGATATCTAAATGTGCGCAATGCAACCTGAAATCCGACAGACAGATGCATAGAATGCCGTGTAGCTGCAGACGCTTATATTCCTCCACGTAGTCTCCCTCTATCACACTGCAACTCACAACATGACGGCACACTTTCACCAGGATGAAGACCCCGTAAGTTGGGCGTAAACACACTCGTTCTATTGGCCATGTTCTAATCAACAATCAAGGCTCTGAATCATGCACAAGCTCATACCAATAATGAATGAGATATTTTTTTAAAATAAATACGATCATCGAAAATGCTTATTCGCGCTAACGTAAACGCACATACGCAAGAAAAAAGACACGAGAATCTCGAAAATGGCAGAAAAATCTCACAAAAAATACACAAACACAATTTTCACAAAGTGCAGGTAAAGGAGGCTGTGAATCAAGGCCAATGATTCACTGTGAAAGCGGCAGTGGCAAGCCATACTCAGGGAAGGTGCACAGCTAGGCTCATTCATTTGAGAAGCTGATAAGGAATCCAGATAGCCACAACATGTTTCAAGGGTTCTTGCATGCACCATCTCTGATGACTACATCTGCATCCTGTCCCCCAGAGAGGTCAGCCTGGACTTGTGGGTGCATGATCAATCAGCGTATGCAGGAGCTGTCACGGCACACTTACGATGATGCACAGCTGCAGATCTAAACAATGTTTAACAGAGACTCATTGCCGCCCTCCCTCAATTCCGCCATTTACAAGTTACTCTTGCATAACATTTTGCACTCCAGCTCCAAGTGGTAGGTGGACGTGGCCTGTTGGGACTCATCACCTGTGGCGGTGGGTGGAACTCATGCACATTTGCTATCCTGAGAGGACCAGCACTTGGCCTGGACCCTCGCTCCCTGCAGGAGTATGTCGTGACCTCACACTCACCCCTGATTCTCCTGCTCTTCTCTCTGAAGGCTGCAGGTATTGTATCACAGGGTCTACCCTCAGGACCCTAATGCTACTGAACTCAACTCTACTGCTGAATTCCCCCTAGGATTAACCTGTGTGCCATCTGTTCTGGGCTCCTGATTGACCCCGCCCGGCATATTCCCTCCTCCTTTGGGGGAGGGTATGATATTACAGTTTTTAATGATTTCTTTCACTTCCCAAGTGTCCTGTGTGCAGTTGATCCTCCGCATAGGTGTGGACTTTTTAAAAGGGGGGGGGGAAGTGCTTCACTGCCTTATCCAATCACATGACCCTGCTTTTTAGTTGTTGCGCTCTTAAGTACACATTGGAATGAAAGAAGCATTGAAAAGACACCAGTGTGGGTTTTGGTCCACTTTAAACAACTTACGCCACTGATCAACAAAGAGGTTTAGATGAGAAATTTACTAAACGTTCTATTTTTGACTGGAGGTCAGCTTAAAGAAACAATGTGTGTCACAGAAAATTATGTTTTTTATTATGCCTAGCAGTAATATGTAATATTTTATAGTGAAGTTCTTAGGTTATTAATAGTCTCTTACGGAATTTCTTTAGATGTGTTTTTTCCTTTTAATCATGAGTTTTAATATTATAAATGATAATAATAATTACTGTATCGATCTCGTAACCCCCCAATTGCTCCAAGCATTTTTGCACTCACTGCTTGTGATTGTCTCACTGCAAGGAGTTAAATGTGGAGAAAAAAAAATCTATGCATACAAATCCAATTTCCTTTAACTGGTCAAATGTTTAGTAAAATGTCTTCAAGAAAAATGCTGCAAGTCCAGTTGCCATACGTTATTGCCAAATCCTCCACCTCACTAAATTTACTAAACGTGACCTACACTCTATCATGTGAGAGAGCTTAAAGAGTAAGTCCACCTTCGATGGAATTTTTATTTTATTTGTGCCAAAAGGGTGTCATCAAGGTGCTGATCTAGTGTTAGAAAATGTGTGTTTTATGGAAGCAGTTTTCACTGCCTGCAATCTGTTTCCATTGACAACAACCAAGTCTGTACACCAAGATCTACAAGAAGAGAGAAATGAGACCTGTACACACAGAACACTGCTGCTATGTCCACTTTCCAACATTCCAACAGCTGAAATTAGATGAGAAGTGGGAAAAGATAGCAACATAATACATAGAAACAAGCAAAGCTGTCCTAGGATATCAATGACAACATAGACATCAGTGGATAAGTGACAAAACCTGGTCCTTCAAGAATCAAGAAGAGAAAAAAAACAGAGCACTAAAAAAATGACATGGCAAACGAAGTGCAAGAAGCAGATAACTGTTATGTTACCAAATAACATAACCACAAACTAAAAAGATCTCAAAGACAAGTAAACCCACGTGCAGTAAAGAAAGTACGCTCTTTAACAGTCAAAAGGAGAGACTAAACCAATGGAAGCAAAACTTTGAAGAAGTATTAAATTCAAGCAGACCACCCGAAGCCTTCACAACAATGAAAGAGCTTGAAATGCACGAAGACAAAAAGATCAAGACAAGCCCACCAACCACAGTGGAAATTTAGACTGGCATTAAACAACAAAAGAATGGCAGTTCACTGGTGTAAAGGAAAAATCCAGTTTAACTGTGTAAAAACCCACGGATACAAGTCCAAAGTTCCCCCCTTTATTTTCCCCTGTAGCATTTAGGCTTTCTAGCCATAAACATGCACCAGACCTAATCTCTCCAGGAAGGCAAATTAACATCTGTGATTTGAGCCCTACTTTGGAATGAAGCAAGACAAACACCAATTGAATTAAAAATAAAACAGCGAAAGTGGAAGTGAATAGGTCACACACTAAGAAAACCACATAGCTCTATAACAAGACAAGAATTGGAATAGAACCCCCATAGCCAGCACAGAAGAGGGCGACCAAAAGAAACCCGGAGAAGAACATTTGATAGGGACATTAAGGAGATGGACAAAACACAGGCCCAGATTAAAATGGAAGCAAAGGACAGAATCCGATGGAGATTTTTCTTGGATGTGCTACTTAGGTACTAAAAGAGACTGACTGACTAAATTTGGTGTTATTCAAAGAATAGAGAGCCATATAGGAATTGAAAAAGGTTTGAAAAAACAGGTTTGTTATTAAAGCACAGTAAGTAAAAGATATAAGTTGTCACTTTACTCTTCTGAAATATTTAGGTTCAAATCATGCTCTAACTTCCTTCCTTTACTGAATCCTTATTTTACCTCATGCCTTATATTATAAAGCATGAAAAAAAATCTAATGTTTATGAGATATTGTAGGGCAAGTTTAGTGAATCAGGGTCATGGTGCCATTATGTACACATTAATGTATCATTGTCTATTCAGCTTCTCCACAGATTGATATACGTTCTGCTCCAGACAAAAATGAATTCATTGTAGAGTGCAATCTGCTAGAATTTTACCCTCCATATGCAAGTGTACATTTGATGACACATTGTCAAACAGTATTAAAGATGAATGACTCAGTATCTAATCCAGATGGGTCTTTTAATGCCAGCTATAAGTTCCAGGTGGACATTTCCAGTTGTTTTGATAATTATACAGTGACCTGTGAAGCAAATCATTCAAATGGATTAGTCAAAAAATCAACTCATCTCCTCCTGGAAATACTACAGCCTACACCCACAGCCACAGGTAAGGTACATTATATCAAAGCCACTGCTGAGAAGTTATCCAAGTTCTTAGCATTTAGCACTGTAAACACTAAAATAAATGCATACAGAGGCTTCCTCCTAGTTTTCTTACATAAGCAATTGTCATATTGGTACTTGGATTACTAAATTGTAAAACTAGGGGTTGTGATTGCCTTATTGGGACAGGGACGAACCTATTGGGACTGTCGCAAAAAATACACAAACCTGTCACTGCTAGCTGGACGCGCCCTTAAAGTCCCTGTGCAAGCAAATATAATACAGACATTTCAATGGGAGTTTCAATGCCAGCTACAGGTTCTGGATTAACATTTCTGGTTGTTTCAGTAATCCAGAAGTAACCTGTAAAGTCAATAATTCAACTGGAGCAATCGAGCATTTGGCTCACCTGCCCTTGGAGACCTTACTATCTGATCCTACACTGCCATACACAGGTAATTTACTTCTCATGTATTAAACACCCTAGTTTGATGTTCCATGGCTATTTAGAAGTACATTTCTGCAGCCATGTTAAAACTTAAGAGGGAGCAAAGTCAGAAGAAACAGTTTGGTGTTCTTATTTGACTATAGCATACTTACTATGAAAGATTAATTTAAATTGGGATATTACTAATAACCATCAATAGTTTCAACAAGTACAAACTATTAAGATATCACACTGCCTCTGCCACCCCTCTGCTCACTTTTTAAACTCTGCAAGCCAAAACGTTTAGTTGGTATAGGCCCAAACTAAACAGAGGCGCCAAGCTGGGTATACCTGGCGACCAGGAGAAATTCATACTGGTGCACCCAATGTAAGTATAAATTGTTTTTAACATTCATCCATGAATTAGCTGAAAACTATTTTGTCTGGGGTTCTGTTAAAGAATAAATGCATGTATTATTTTATCATACCCCTTCACACAAAATGAAATGCTTTTCTATAAATGAATCCCTAGCAAACATTACTATGCTTCAAGCTGGAAACAAGACATGTTCTTAAAGTGGACCTATAGTCCAAAAAATAGTCCCCCTTTGATGATCTGTAGCGTATGTGGTTTGAGAGGGTTTTTCCTATAACATTTACTGATAATATGCTTTGTAACTATAACCCATTCCTGTTATGCTTGCAGTACCTGGAATGTTGAAAACTCAATAAAAGTGATTACTGAGTACAGTGTTATCAGTCATTAAAGAAACACACTGATACTCACTGTTTGGGATCTGGATAGAATCTAGCTTTGGTCCAGATCAATACCCAACAGTAGTCATGTCACACTGCAAAAGGTCCACCAAGACTCTGTTGCCCAAAGACCCACCTAAACCTGAACCTGCACATCTTATTAGGCAGTTCTTCAGGTGAGGTGCAAATTCTTTTTAATGAGGTAGATATATTGAGGGTTACCCAAGTGATTTAGGATACTGCTGGAGAGGATGAGTTTGGAGAGGCTGAGTTTGGAGAGGCTTTTCTGTTAAAAATCAAAATCCACTGCCCATTCAATGGGCCAGTTCTTCAGATGAGGTGCAACTTATTTTTAATGTGGTAAATATTTTACCTTAGATTTTTTATTTTTATTTTGGAAGTATTAAAATTAGTTGGAAGTTACCAGTAGTCTACAGAGAAACCACAAACACATTGAAACAAGCCTCTATAAACGTGTCCAGATTTCCTATTCCCTGCTGCTATTTTGTACCTTTTAACATAAAATATTTACCTAATTAAAATAACTTGTACCTCATCCACAGAACTGTCCCACAACATGTGCAGATTTAGATTTTTCAACTGAAGAACTCTCCAAACAAATCAAAGGGGTATATTTAAGAAACGCTAACGCCATGTAGCGACATGTAACGGCAAGTGTTTTTCGTGATATTTAGGATGTCAAAAAATATTTAGTGCCTCTCCTCACACCATGTAGCATTCCATGTATCTAGAGCGCCAGGTGTTTGGTTACCACGGGCACTCCACATCAGACGCCCAGTGTCGTTCTCCTATAGACTTCAATTAGCCATTCCAGTCCATTTTATTTGGTGACTTCTGGTTAGCGTTTTTTAATTGTTTTTTGCTCAGTCAAGTGACACAGGATCTCTGGCCTGTTCAGAATGTTATTATGTTCATTATTGTACCTAGGTTACCTGCTGCTATCTCACGTTTTCATACCTCCCAGTCGCTTGATCACTGTGCATCCATCCCCAGTTCAAGCACATGGTGCTGTATGCCTGATTATCGTGGTTTCACAGCGCCTGCGCTGTTCTTTTACATGTTAAATACAAATGATTTCTGGCCCTCCCCACCGGCGCTACTTTTCGCTATCTCCATTGGACAAAAAACAAACAAGACACAGTGCCAAGGAGAGCCTACAACACCGTCTGCCTGTGGCCGGAGTTGCGGCTGAGGCACCAATAGCGTCTCTCTGCAGATGCTCAAGTGGCGCTACAAGGCACTAGTTATAAATTGGCCTCTAAAATCATTTGGGTAACCCCCTTTATTTTAGGATTTTGGAAATAACAGAAGCCTATGGCAAATCCAAACACATTTGGGTAGGTTTATTTTATTGTGTTTAGATTTCCCATAGGTTAATGTTATTTTGTAACTTTTAAAAATAAAATATTTACCCCATTAAAAATACTTGCACGTCACATGTAGAACTGCCCTATCACACGTGTCAGGGATTTTGATTGTTAAATAGAAGAAAATTATTTTTATTTCACTTTATTGTGTGTGTAGTGAGAAAGGATAGAAAATCATTTGAATAACCCTCCAATCTGATACTTTTGTACTTTGCCAGATATGATATAATTTATTATGTTTACCCATCACATGGTGGTAGGTGTACTTAAACCATTGAAAAACCCATTTTTCTTTTAAATTTCTCTTAAATTATATTTCCCCAGGTGCATCGCTACCAGTTATGCTTACAATCAAATATTTTCTGATGATTTTCACTGCTATTGGTTGTGTGACCATGATGAAATATATTTTAAAGTTGAAATATAACCGCGCTGGTAATTCTTAATATTATTAATTTTAGTAAATTATTATTGCTCAACGTGTGTTAATCCTTTACCCCTATGGATCCTACATGCACATATTGTTCCAAAAACACAGAGCAATGAATGTTAAAACAACACAATTTAGGTCAGCTTTAACGCTTAAAAAATTACATATTAAAGTCCAGACTTCTGGGGTAGGTTCCCCAATATAAATATATCCTCAAAAGCCAAGGATTTTGATATCCTTCTATCACAGGAATGTTCAGAACCCTGCAACAAATTCCACCACGTGTGTATAACAGCAAATTGCTGATGAGAATCTCGTGCCCACCACCTCCTTCAAAATACTCTTACCAGATGGTAATAAGCTTTAATGCCTTATTGGAAATCCTCCATATTTCATTCCTCTCTTGTTAAATGGGAGAGCCGGTTAGGTATTCTTGTCCCCGCTTTAACAGGTGGTGGTGCGCTATAATGCCTTATTAGATCCTCAATATTCCATTCCTCTCTGGTTATTAAGAGAGCCAATTTGGTATTCTTATCCCCACTTTAGCTTTTAAAATTGTCCCAGATTGGACAAGCCACATAAAAAGGAAAAACCAGATAGAAAAATCTAGCGTAATAACGTTTTAATCATGTGCACCTGTTATGTTAAAAATGCACTCACATAAAAACAATGTATAACAGCTGTTTAAGAAACGCCAGGCAAGATTCTCACCAAACCCTCAGTGTATCTTGTCCGATTGGTGTCTCAAAGGGAGAGGGGGAATATAAGGTATCCCTAGAGTGTAACTTGCCCGCGTGCTGATAAGATCCGTCCGCCGCCGTCAAAGAGTTTCGTTGGTAACCAACTTTCTCAAGACCTTTTTTATTTTTACTTCAACATGTACTAACATGTAACGTGAATTTTGAGAAATGATAAAAATGATTGAAAAGATAAAAAAAACAAAAATGTACATATCTGATCACAGTGATCCCTCGCAGGTCTCAACAAAGGTACAGTTGTTGTGGAGCTCGCATGTTGTGTGACATGTTAGTCACCCAATCCTTGCTGCAGCAGTGATGTTGCTGTGCAGGGGGTTGGGTGACAACATAACACATGCCTGCAGCTCCACCTGAAACCCAGAAGCAGAGCATATAGTGCACCACATCTGTTCCAGTTGGCGGTGGATCACAGTAATCAGCTGTGTGGTTTTTTTTTTACACTGTCCACAAGTTATTGGCCCTCTTTAAAGCATTTTTAAACTCAGCTTCATGCCAGGTCCTCCTTTTTAACCCACCAGTTCTGCCACAGTACTTACAGTACTTAGAAATCTCTCTTTAGGGACCTTGCAACTGCAGCTCCACCAATAGGGAATAAGGGGCATGCAGCTGTACAGTGTGTAGTCACTTCCCTTGGGGAACAGGGTTTCAATAACAGAAGGTAAGGTATTGCCTAACTGCAGGCTTTTACGTGGGATAAGAGAAGCGGTGAGAGTCCTGCAGACATGGACCCTTAGCATTAGGGAGAGTATGGCTTACTTACACACACAGACTATGTTTACTATGTTTACACTATCCCCTCGATTCAAAGAGCAAAAGTTAATTGATTTCGTATCGAGAATCGTAAGTTTGGGTGGGTGTTAGTCATTTTTTCCTGTTTTTTTGGCCATTTCCGACTCGCACGAGCCTACGTACGAATGCGTATATGCTCTTACGATCAGCGGAAGTTCGTTCCTAAATTTTAGGATCAAAACGTAAAACTTAGGATCAAATCCTAAAACTTACGATCAAAACGTAAAACTTAGGTTAATTGGATGTGTTTAGGTGTGATTCAGAGAAACCTCTAAACGCATTTTAAAAGAAAGCCACAGCCGACACCTTTTAGCAGCCGGATTGCTGTTCGTGAACAGGTTTTTTGGCTAAGTGGAGGAGTCTGCGCGTCTTGTGCTCCAATGAACTGCATGTATCAGCATGGCCGAGGCCATAAATTGTATGGCAATGCATACCTGATTCATGTATGCCTTATAAAAGCATTTTAATGTGGACCTTAATTAGTCCTTTGCATGTAAACCTTTATTTTGCAATATATTTGCGTTAATTAAAGAAACTTATGTCCTTTGTTATTTATTTTAAAATTGAGGTACTAGAATAATATTTTTAGATTGCATTTATTGGTGTAGTTGTTTACCTTTGCTTTGTTTAATTATTTTAGCTCATCTTTGGTCAGATGCATCACACTTACTGAGGAGAGGAGAGCGGGATAAAGTGCAGGATGTGGGTTACTGCTGTATTTTGCACAGACACAGCAGAGCTGGGGGCATGGAAAGGTCAGAAATCAAAGAATCCAGAGCAACACAGTCACAAGGCCCTTTCTGTTTGCAGGCTGCCCGATAATACCTGAGCCGCCATCTTGGCTGTTTCTAGGCTCATAACATGCAGAAGTTGCTGGGTGTTTTTTAAGATTTGTGAGCAATCTGTATGTAGAGGGTGTGGGTAACCACACTAAAAATTTAAAGTTGTACCATTTGAAGCATAAATATTAAAATTAAATCCACAAGTAAAAAATGCAAGTTAACTAAAAATTAAACAAAGTAAGATTTACTTATGCAAATGCATTCATTAATGGTTGGTTACTACAAAATGAATGAAATAAAGAAAAATAAAAGACCAAATATTTAGAATGCACTTTAATGAGGTAAGTTTGTAGTGCGGAGCCGCAAGATCAGAAGGATTTACGTCCAGACAAAAAAGGAAAAAGGGCAAAACCAATGTTGCAACCTGAGAAATGAAACGGAAAATTCAGGATGGAAACTGACATAGGTCTGATTCCCGAACTGCCATACGAACGGACGTATATTTTAGGATAGAAACGTATTTGCTTATTGAATCACTCGCAAGTTCATACGAACGCACGAGCGTTCGGGAAAAATAGGATGATCGTGAGCCAAATCCAAGCTGTTACATGTTTCTTTGAATCAACCCATATGTTTACCTTTTGCATATATGAATCTGCGCTAATGTATATAAAGAATGCAATCACTTCCTCTGTTTGAATATATTACATATTCATGTAATATGTGTTATTTTTTATGCAGCTTATACAAAAGGAGTATAAAATATAAAGTATACAGCTGTACTAATGTAGAAACCAGAGATTGTTTTTCATTTAAATGTTTTTTTTATTTTGTTCAATGACAATTATAAAATCTGAAAATTAAATACATGATGTGTCTTTTATACTACTAGCAAAAGCGTTGGGTACTAAATAGAAAACTAGAAGGGCTGTTGGCAATGTGGTCAAATGTGGTAGTCATAGGTCTCCTCTCCATGTGACCTGGCCTCTTGGCAGCCAAGGAAATATAAGCAGTGGGGATGCATGCAGTAAACTGGCATGTTTTTCTTGGGGAGCTCAGTGATTTACAGTAGTTCCCCCCCCTTTTCCTGTTTACTGACGAGAGACTAGCCTACTTACCATGTCTGCTGGCTGTAGAAGTGTAGAAGCGAGTTTCTTTGCAATCAACAGGATGTCCGAAGGCTTGATCTCCAGGGGCTGACAAGAGAATGTCAGGAAGTCACAGCTGCTGCAATTCTCTTTCCTCTGCCCAATCTCTGTTTGGGGAATACTGTGGGGGAATTTCCTCACTGATCGCACTGGTTGTCTCCACGAGTATCTGAGTATCATTGTGTAATTACAAATACTATGCTATCATGCTGCCTTCCTGTACAAGTATTCTGCTGATATATTTTTTTGAGCAGGACTAGCTCTTCCCTTGGCAGATGCATGCACTTGAATGAGTTTGTTCCTCTATCCCCTCCTTGAGAGCCACCAACAGGTCATGTTTTGTGGATCTCCTCAGTCAACTCTATAGCTCTGGTGCTGCACTACTTACTTCACCTGTGTATCTGTGTGGAGATCTGCAAAACCTGACCTGTTGGTGGCTCTCGAGGAGAGGATTGGGGAACAATGCACTAATGCATATTATGATATTAGTCTGACTGGTTTCAGTAGCAAAACTCACGCAAAAGCGCATATACTGTGCTACCATTGATTTGAATAAAAATGTAATTCAAATAAATTATTCAGATTTAACCGATTGTCTACATACACTATTTTCATTTTGTGCTAATTAATGTATGAAAACATATTGGCAAAATGATCATATTTATTGAAAAAAAACAATAATTCTACAGAGCAGTAACCTTAACGTTACAGGAAAAACTGAATAAACTTATTGTTGGGGTTTCTAAGGGTTGTCTGGCCTCCCTCGCCCAAGGTCTGTCAGTGTTCCGTCAGCAGCTGCTTGAGATCAGATGCTAAGAACCACGAGCTTGTACACTAGGTACGGTTCAAAGACTGATCTGAGTTTATTCAGAAATCAATGCATTTTTATACAGAATGTCACACACAAAAAGGAGTATTTAGCCCCCACCTTTGTGATGTAACTAAAAACCTTCACACATAAAGCTGGCAATAAATCTTGTGGTTCCTACGTGAACTATTTTCCTATACATTTGCTGATAATGAAGTTCAAAGGATTCCCGTGACCTACATGTAGATAAATCACTGAGAGAAGGACATTCCTACACACCAAAAAGGTCTGTTAGCTTTATGCCCAGAACTTAACATATTACATGTATATCTATATAGCTAAGTTTAATATCAGATTATAGAATACAAAATGGAGTCTTCTTTTCAACATGGCCGCCATTAGCATTTCATCCTTCAATCCCCTCTTAGATCATCTCTGGATGATCTCCTTAATTCACGTTCTGTGCCTATGGGCTAGGTAAGCCATATATGTAGCAGCTTGGCTCTCTGTCCTACAACTTGCAATCAGGCACATAATAAGTTTTAAGGAAACGAGAAGCATAATAATCACAAAAATGACTACAAGAACATTGATGGCCATATCTCTTAACCATTTGAAAATTCCTCCAAAGTTACCTAGATTACCAAAGGTTCTCCATTTTAAGGCAAAATATCTTTCTCCTCTACCAGAAACCGTATAGAGAAATTAGTCAGGAGTAGGTTAATTAGCGTTATATTCCAGCCAATAGCATTGTATTAAGCATTATTCGTTTTAAAATAGATCCCACCCTTCTCAGTTGGCTTAGAGATATTAAATTAGGATTGGGCACATGTTTTCTCAATCTTATTAGATTGGGTCGGAAATGCATGAAGTAAGCACATATGTTAGTATAAAAAGGATAAAGGCAGCTATCAAAAGTTTAGCAATTTCAGTCCCACAAAGAAGGTCTGGTCAAGGGCTGGGGATTCTTCATCTGTTTTTCCTTCTTCGGGGACCCTAGATCCCCGGCATTGGTCATCATTTTCCTGCTTTTGCTGTGCTTTAGGTAGCACGGTCTGCTTGTCCTCTGCTCTATGTAGCAGTGTCTTACCCTTCTTTTCCGGAATCCTCTTCACTCTGGAAGCATGTATCCACAACTGGCAGTTCTCCACAAGACGGTGGTTCTGGTCACTGCGATCACCGTGGCTGGGGCACCAAGGGGGTAATCTTGCTTCCTTCTGTGATTCAGTTACAGGACTACGGCCGCGTCACCTACTTCAAAAGGATGGGTGGTGTCCTGTGAAGAAAAAGATGTGAGACAGAGGTGCAAGCCACATTTCTTTTAACATTTTCCAAAGTTTTAATAAGCTTCCTCACATATCCTGTATCAGGTCTAAGTCCCCTCTTTCTAACATAAGTGCACCCTAACCCAGGGGGTGGGTAATGGTCTTCCCATTAAAACCTCAAATGGTGAATACCCAGTGACCTTAGAAAGGGTCATCCTAATTACTGCCAATCCTACTCCTGGAAGGGCCCTTTTCCCATTTAGCATACCGTATATACTCGAGTATAGGTCGACCCGAATATAAGCCGAGGCACCTAATTTTACCACAAAAAACTGGAAAAGTTATTGACTCGAGTATAAGCCTAGGGTGGGAAATGCAGCAGCTACCGGTAAATTTCAAAAATAAAAATAGATACCAATAATGTTTTTGAATACCGTATTTTGAATACCGTATTTATTTCAAAGAAAGGCTCATAATATACATTCTACCAGTGTCCTGCCTGTGCCCATTAAATATACAGCCTGCCTGTGTCCATGAAATATACCGTACAGCCTGCCTGTGTCCATTAAATATAATGCCTGCCAGTGGCCCAGGCTGGTAGTGCGGTTTATGCTGAGTAAATACCTGGCTCCTGCCGTTTGATTGCCCGATCCGTTCTGCCGTTATATCGGTAGTTGATTGCCGCCTTCCTCTTCAGTGCGCCGGCTCCCTCTATACACCCGGAAGCGCCCGCTCGCCAGGCTGGACTGAAGCTGCTTCTGGGTGTATGCAGGAAGCGGCCGTGCACGTGCAGCCGGCGTGCTGAAGAGGAAGGGGAGGACAGCGGATCACTGTACCAGAGGAGGCGGGACATCGCTCCCGCGGCTGCACGGGACATCAGCATCATGAGGCATCATGAGGGAAGGGGAGGACGGCGGATCACTGTACCAGAGGAGGATCACTGTACCAGAGGAGGTGGGACATCGCTCCTGCGGCTGCACGGGACATCAGCATCATGAGGCATCATGAGGGAAGGGGAGGACGGCGGATCACTGTACCAGAGGAGGATCACTGTACCAGAGGAGGTGGGACATCGCTCCTGCGGCTGCACGGGACATCAGCATCATGAGGCCATTCACGAGCGTCACCCAGCGGTATGGCCCTGCCCCTTTTTCTCCTCCATTTCGGCCAAAATTTTCACTGACTCGAGTATAAGCCGAGGCGGCTTTTTTCAGCCCAAAAAGTGGGCTGAAAAACTCGGCTTATACTCGAGTATATATGGTAAGTTCCCCCCTGTGGCTTCTCTGATTTTATCCTTTATGGTCCTATTCATTCTTTCAACTATTCCTACGTTCTGAGGGTGGTAGGCGATGTGAAACTTGAGGGTTTTCTACTAGATCCTGATATATACCTAAAGGATGGGCCATTTGAAATTATCTGCAAAGGGTATCCCCATCTAGGAATAATCTCTTGTGTGAGAATTCTTACCACAGTCCTGGCATCTTCCCTTGTCGTCACACAAAGTTCAACCCACCTTGAGAACATATCCACTCGCACTAAAAGGTACTCCTGTCTTTTCCTAATCTAGGCATGTGAGTAAAATCAATTTGCAGATGTGTGAATCAGGTTGTTGGATATGTCAGGTGCTCATGTTTACACGTCGGTTTCCAGCCTACACTATGATATTGGGAAATAAAAAGGTGCACTAGCTGTTGCACGGTTTCCCTAGTTTTCACTAGTTTCCCGCTCTTTGCACAAAAGTCCATTCTGGTCTTTGTGCACTCTTACCTTCCCCTTCTGTACTAGCATATTTTTGTAAATCAGTCAAAGTCTAGTCAGGGAGGGGTATTTCTGGTGCTAACATGGGCATTTACATGTCACAATGTAAAGGGTGCGGCCATTTCCACCACCATTGCACACGAGGCCAGGGCTCTGAGACACACATGCCCTGTACCTGCCTAGGGCACACCTTCGTGGAAAAAAAAACAAAAAACAGGGCACCTCCATTCACTTGTGCACGGACCACCTGCCATGGTTTTACATTTTGCCCTTGGCAAATCAGTGAAACATCTTGCCATAATCGGGAAAACCTAACCCCGTTGCTGTCACCATAGCATTTTTCAAATACACAAAAGCATTTCATTTAACCATTTCAGGGTGTCAGGTTTATCAACATACGTCTGAGCTCTCAATATGCTGTCACATTATGAACAATCTGAAATTGGCGGCAGTAACCAATCATACCAAGGAAGGTTAGAGTGTCCTTTTTGGTAAGTGGGCAGGGCAGACCCACAACAGCAGCTACTCTCTCATGGCTCACTTCTCGTATTCCCCGAGAAAGCACAAAACCCAGGTATTCAACCTTTTCCTGGCACCATTGCAACTTTTCTTTAGACACTTTATGACCACTTTCAAAAAGACATTTGACAATATTCCTCTCATTCCCCAGGGTGGCCTCCCGATGCAAAACTGCAGAGGCGAAGTCTGTCTGCAGTAGGACGGAACCATGGCCGGGTGTCCAGGCCTTAAGAGTGGCTTGGAGGACTATTTGCAAAAACTACTAACCAATACACATGGCCCTGGGGCAAAAATGACCTGAAATGAAAGGTGTGTTGTGTCTCATCCACTGGGACGCTTACCAGCCCGTGTCATGAGAAATGGAGGTTAGAAGAAATGGCACAGACACCATCAGGCATTATTGGGTCAGTTGGTGTCACTAGACCACTTATGGGCCTGGGGTCCTGGACAAATCTCCTAGTTTCAATGTGGCTTTGTAAGGTGTGCAGGGGAAAAATCCCACATCCAGTGAGCCCTCAGCCCACAGCTACTGATCTATGTCCATGTCATCCGTCAAGAGGCAAGAAAGCCAAGCCTTCTATATGCTTATCTGGTTAAAGTCTGCATACAACCCCCCTTTCCTGTTAAGTTTTATTGTGATTCACGATTTGCTTAGCATGATCCTGACCAGGATGCTAATAGGACACTCTGAAATAAGTCTGAAACTATGTCTGATTCCCAGTTTAGCCTGGAGGGGGTCAGAAATCAGTAAGGACGGTGTTGTTACCTGCTAAGCAGGTTATTTGACATCATGCTAGGGAGAGCTGACTGGCTGTGGCGCAGAGGCTGCAGGGTTAATTATTTCTTCCTCATCATAGGGGTTAATTTAGGGAGATCAAAATCATCCCGCAGCTTCTTTCACTGTCAGTTTCCTTTAAAAACTCAGTCTGATGCTGCTCTATTATCAAAGCGTAGCGCGGGCTGAGCCCATCGTAAAAAAAACTGTAAATTTCTGCACTTTTCATCTCCATCTGTGACCCCCCCTTCACACACACATTTCGTTCCTGCCAGTTTGCGTGTTTTTAACCCATAAGCTCCCACAGCATGGAATATCTCTAAAATTATTTTCACATTATCCCAGTTCCAAACTGATGTGGATCTTACCAAAGCACCCATGATTTGTTGTTTTACAGTTAAAACATATCTCGGATTCAGCTTACCCAGGAAGGTCTGAATAAGAAGCGGATGCATGTCATCATGCATTCCCAGACCTCCCTCGGTAGCCCAATACATCTATGAATCTTTTAAAGAAATCTGAGACAGATACTCTCACTTTCTGTTTACCAGCTATGGCAGTAGACAGAGAATATTTATGTGGAAAAGCACTCTCAAACTTTTCTTAATCTTCCTCATGGTATGCTGACCTTTTTCGGCAGTTGGGAAAGGGGCTTCTATATTAACTCTTTCAACTAATTTGCTCCTAGTATTTGCAGCGGGACCCCCATAAGAATTCCAGCTGTCACTTTCACCTAGCTCCTTTTACTCTTTGGGTTCCTCTTTTCCTAGCTGATAAGCTGATCAACAGACAGCTTCTGTCTATCACTGCCCATTTGTTTCCTGACATCAGGGGTTATTAAAACTTCTATCTCTTCCTCGGTAAAAGAGGGATAGAGGCTGTTTTTCTTAGGTGGTACATAAGGACAGTGGGGACCTTAGTTTTAGGCCTAGACTTTTGTTTACATTTTAAATTTGTTCCTAGCTTGTGTTCCAGGGCATGAAATCCAGGCGACTCTTTTGTCTCCTGAATTGGATGTCCTTTTGGCACTTTTAGTCATCTTTCTAAACCAATAGGGAGCATATTCTAGCCAGTTTTCACCTCCCTTCTTCATAAAATCTTTATCCCAATTTTGGTCTCCTTGATAATATAGGAACGCCTATTGATCACCCAAACATAAACCTTTAATCATTATATCCATGTGAAACTTGTCATTATCTCCAACCTGTGGGAATGGACTGGAACTACCCATGGATCTACATAATGATCAGGCTTTGATATTCTAATTACAAATTTCTTACAAGTTTCCCCTTATCAAATGTTTACATTTGCTATCATTCTTCCATATTAAACAGTAATTCAAGGCGTGCTTACCTTCACACCTATCAGTAACAGTGGTTTAAGGCGTGCTCACCTTCACACCTATCAGTCCCACACAACAATGACAAATTATCTTACACTTCTATGCGACAGAGAAGAAAAAGCAAAAGTTTGGGACAGAACACTGAACACCTTGTCAAGGAGCCTTTTATCTAGTAGCGCTACTCTTATTTTCCTTAGGGCACTTCTCAGAGTCCCTTTTGCTCTTAGGGCACTTCTCAGAGTCCCTTTTTCTCTTAGGGCACTTCTCAGAGTCCCTTTTTCTCTTATCTGTCTCTCGGGACAGTTTCTAACCCTAGGTCCGCCCTATGGCAGAGGTCTCGGTAAGTGAAAATATGAATCCACCTACCTAGACTTGCACGGTGGATCCCACCCGCTGCCACCATTTATTGTTGGGGTTTCTAAGGGTTGTCTGGCCTCCCTCGCCCAAGGTCTGTCAGTGTTCCGTCAGCAGCTGCTTGAGATCAGATGCTAAGAACCACGAGCTTGTACACTAGGTACGGTTCAAAGACTGATCTGAGTTTATTCAGAAATCAATGCATTTTTATACAGAATGTCACACACAAAAAGGAGTATTTAATCCCCCACCTTTGTGATGTAACTAAAAACCTTCACACATAAAGCTGGCAATAAATTTTGTGGTTCCTACGTGAACTATTTTCCTATACATTTGCTGATAATGAAGTTCAAGGGATTCCCGTGACCTACATGTAGATAAATCACTGAGAGAAGGACATTCCTACACACCAAAAAGGTCTGTTAGCTTTATGCCCAGAACTTAACATATTACATGTATATATCTATATAGCTAAGTTTAATATCAGATTATAGAATACAAAATGGAGTCTTCTTTTCAACATGGCCGCCATTAGGCTAAGCATTTCACCCTTCACTTATTATAGGCTACTTAGGTAGCTAAACTAGCGGCACAAAACCTATATACACAGGGCACCAAGGTACAATTACTCGACTGTAAACAGCTCACAGAGGACTGGCAGCCTCCAGGCCTCCTGAGCATAAGATTTCCAGCAGCCTCTGGATATAGGATATTAAGAAAGAGGCCTGATACACAGCTTGCAGCCTGAGGTAACCTGACACATGTAACAGAGAAATCAACCTGACCCATTCATGCAGGGTCATTTTTCGCCCAGTCCTGCACTTGAACATTTCCTGAAGGCACTTGGACTTTAAGGCTACTTTCACATCGAGGGGTTGCAGAGATGCCAAGTCACCCTGGTTTTCAGGTAGTCACCCGGTTTTGACCCCCCTCAACCACTCACCCTCTGAAACTAACATCACCCTTCAAAACATGAATTCCTTCCTCCTCCCCACTGTTTGGCTGACTGCCATCTCCATTTAATGCCATTCTGGCTAGAAGACACCACTAGATGATTGGCTGGGCATCTGGCCCTTCTCTAAGTCTGACGTCTTCTAAGTTTCTGGTTGGCTCGATATGTCAGGTTTTGTTTGGCCTCAGTACGGAGCGCTCCTATTGATTTCAATGGATGCCTCCATACACAAGGATCTTTTGTGTATGGAGGCTCCAATCAAAGACAATGAAAGCTTGCTTTGCTTTTTTTTTTAGTGTCAGTTACTGTAATAATGAAGAATATGGCCAGTATTACTATGTAATCATGACAGATTTAAGACCCTTATATACCTGCAAATTTCCATGTTGGTGATAAACACTTCAAAACCTTCAAAAGTCTGTGAATAAGCCACACCCCTAAACCATACCCCTGCCATGCCCATCACCCTGTAAACTGGTCTCCAAGGTTGGCATCTCTGGAGTTGCAGCATACCTGCGATCATCTGGCAAATGCTGATATAGCACTGCCCATAGTAACCTATGGGCTCTTACACATCTGTGTGTGGGCCTTTATGGCGCGGTTTCATGGCGGTAGCAAGCTATAGCATTTTGCCATCACTGTGAACTTAATAGGAAATCACTAGCGCAACTGCAGACACCCTGGAGCCTCATTTTTCAAGCGTCAGTGCCTATTAATGCCACCAATATTTCCACCTCAGCGACTCTCCGTGCACGATTTATGAAACAAAAAAACAGTCTATGCCGATGTGTCTGCCATTTGACCTGCGCCATATAGTTCCCTGTTCCCTAGAGTCCCTAGTGCTCATTTATGTTTCCACTGTAGGTTAAGAACCCATAGACCACAATGGGCAGAACTGTACTAAAGGATATTTTTCTTATAAATAAAGCTAAAGGGACTCTAAATCCAACAGTAAAATTGGCCAGCAAGCAGCTCGCCTGTTTGTTCCATGTGCCTCTCCTCCATTACCTGCAGCACACAGGTAGAAGCCATGCTAACACCAGGTATCGGCACATATCCACCAGTAACAAAGTGAAAACGCTGTCACGGACCGGGTGCAGCAGACTCGGGTGTGGATCCGCTTTAACTGTGGAACCGATGGCGGGTACCGTGTCAGGGGAGCGGAGTCTAAGAGGCCACCGGTATTCACCAGAGCCCACCGCAAGGCAGGTTGGTCTTGTGCGGCGAGTGACCCCCAGGTCGCTACCCCCTAACAGCGGCCCAGTCCCACAGTCAGCCGAGGTTCAGTGAGGTACACAAGTGGCAGGCAAAAAGGCGTAGTAAGTACAGGCAGAGATCGGGGCTGGCAGCACAGGTTCGCGGTAAAGGTGAGTAGCCGAGGTCGGGGCAGGCAGCAAAGGTTCAGAGTCGGGAACAGGCAGAGGTCGGTACACGGGTGAGCAATCCAAGAATGTCTGACTTTCAACAAGCATGGAGAGACCAAGATCCGGCACTGAAGGAAGGAAGTGCCTGTTTAAATAGGGGAAGATGATGCAGGATTGGATGACATAAACACCAATCAGTGCTGTAAAGGCCCTTTAAATCTCAGAGATCCTGTGCGCTCGCCCTCTAGTGGACGGAGACTTGTGCGCATGCAAGGAGGAAGCACTGGGGGAAGGGCGGCAGCTGGAAGCAGCCCCGAGGGAAGATGGATGACGGCTGCATGCAGCCATGGAGGTAGGTGAAATGCTGTGAGACGGGCGTGCAGCGCTCGCCCTAACAGTACCCCCCCCTTGGGCCTCCCCTTCTTCTTGGGACCAAGAAAATCTGAGATGAGACTATGGTCTAGAATATTCTCTTCGGGCTCCCAAGATCTTTCTTCAGGTCCACAGCCTTCCCAGTCGACCAAGAAATATCTTTTTCCTCTGGAGAGCTTAGAAGCCAGAATCTCCTTCACTGAAAAGTTATCCTCGGTGCCCGAGATTGGGGCAGGCACCAAAGTTTTAGGAGAGAATCGATTGACAATAACTGGCTTCAACAGAGAGACGTGAAAAGAATTGGGAATTCGCAGTGAAGTCGGTAGGTGAAGCTTATAGCAAACTGGATTGATCTGTTGTTTGATCTTGTATGGCCCCAAGTAACGGGGGCCCAATTTGTAGCTAGGAATTTTGAAGCGGATGTATTTTGCTGACAGCCACACCTTATCTCCTGGAGAATAAACAGGCGGAGCTCTTCTCCTTTTATCAGCGCTAACCTTCATGCGGGCGGAAGCTTGACAAAGGGAACGCTGTGTTTCTTGCCAGATGGTGGAGAAATCCTGTGTGAGATTGTCCACGGCGGGCACTCCGGAGGACGTGGATAAAGGCAAAGGCGGAAGGAGTTGACGGCCGTACACCACCAAAAACGGGGACTTCCTTGTGGACTCAGAATCCTTAAAATTATACGAGAATTCCGCCCAAGGCAACAGATCGACCCAATCGTCTTGACGCGCTGAAACAAAATGGCGAAGATAATGCCCGAGAATCTGGTTGACTCTTTCCACCTGGCCGTTAGACTGGGGATGATAAGCGGAGGAAAAGTCCAGTTTAATTTTCATTTGTTTACAAAGAGCTCTCCAGAACTTGGACACAAACTGCACACCTCTGTCAGACACAATATGTGTAGGTAGACCATGAAGTCGAAAGATATGCTTCAGGAAGTATTTTGCCAACAGAGGAGCTGACGGGAGACCGGGCAAAGGAACAAAATGCGCCATCTTAGAAAACCTATCCACTACCACCCAAATTACAGTATTGCTATGCGAAGAAGGGAGGTCGGTAATAAAGTCCATAGCAATGTGTGTCCATGGGGTATCTGGAATAGGAAGTGGGTGGAGTAGGCCAGCAGGTCTTTGGCGAGGGGTTTTGTCGCGAGCGCAGGTGGTACAGGCCTGAACGAATTCGGTCACATCCTTTTCAAAAGAAGGCCACCAATAATATCGAGAAATGATAGAACAAGACTTCCTGATACCGGCATGGCCGGCTACATGGGAAGAATGCCCCCATTCTAATATTTTGCGACGTTGGCGGGCTGGCACAAAGGTCTTTCCCGGCGGTGCTTGTACAAGAGTAGCGGGGGCAGAGTGGACAAGGCGTTCAGGCGGGATGATATGTTGTGGAGTGGATTCAACACCAGAGATGTCAGAGGAGCGAGAAAGGGCGTCTGCCCTGATGTTCTTAGCGGCTGGCCGGAAGTAGATTTGAAAATCAAATCGAGCGAAAAACAACGACCAACGAGCTTGTCGTGGATTCAATCGCTGGGCAGTTTCTAAATAAGATAGATTTTTGTGATCAGTATAGATGGATACTTGATGGGCAGAACCTTCTAAGAGGTGTCTCCACTCCTCCAACGCCAACTTGATGGCGAGTAACTCCCGATCTCCGATGGAGTAATTCCTCTCCGCTGGCGAAAAGGTCTTCGAAAAGAACCCGCAGGTGAGAATTCTGCCAGTAGACGATTTTTGAGTGAGCACCACTCCGGCTCCAATGGAGGAGGCATCTACTTCTAGGGCGAAAGGCCGAGATGGATCTGGCCTAGACAACACTGGTGCAGAGGAGAAGGCCTTTTTTAGAGCAATGAAGGCCTCTTCAGCCTGAGGAGGCCAAGACTTTGAATTGGCGCTCTTCTTTGTGAGGGTCACAATAGGCGCCACTACAGTGGAAAAGTGAGGAATAAACTGGCGATAGTAATTGGCGAAGCCCAGAAAACGTTGAATAGCTCGCAGGCCAATAGGACGGGGCCAATCCAGAACTGCTTTCAACTTGCTGGGATCCATTTGAAGGCCACGAGCTGAGACAATATATCCAAGAAAGGGTAAGGTGGTTTGATCAAATAGACACTTCTCCAACTTGGCGTAAAGATGGTGTTGACGGAGACGAGACAGGACTTGCCGGACATGACGGTGATGTTCTTTTAGATTAGATGAAAAGATGAGTATATCATCCAAATATACAACAACACAGGAGTAAAGCAAGTCCCGAAAAATGTCATTTACGTATTCCTGGAATACAGCGGGTGCATTGCAGAGACCAAAGGGCATCACTAAATATTCGAAGTGGCCATCGCGGGTATTGAAGGCGGTCTTCCATTCATCGCCCTCGCGTATACGTATCAAATTATAGGCTCCCCTCAGGTCAAGCTTGGTGAAGACCCTGGCCCGACGCAGTCGGTCAAATAATTCGGCAATCAAGGGCAAAGGGTATCGATTTTTAACGGTAATCTTATTGAGGCCGCGGTAATCAATACAAGGGCGAAGAGAGCCATCTTTTTTCGCCACAAAGAAGAACCCCGCGCCTGCCGGAGAGGAAGACTTCCGTATGAACCCTTTATGAAGATTTTCTCGAATATACTCCGACATGGCTTGAGTCTCAGGAGCCGAGAGAGGGTAAATTCGGCCACGAGGAGGAGTGGTACCCGGTAGGAGGTCTATAGGGCAATCGTAGGGGCGATGAGGCGGAAGTACCTCCGCTTGTTTCTTGCAGAATACATCAGCATAGGTCTGGTAGATCTCAGGCAAGCCAGGTAATGGTGCTGAAGCAGGAATAGGTCGAACAGGAACAGACTTCAAGCACTTCTTAAAGCATGCTGCACCCCAAGTCTTGATATCACCGGTGGTCCAGTCAAGCGTGGGATCATGACGTTGGAGCCAAGGAAGGCCTAGAAGAATCTGAGAGGTGCAATTAGGGAGGACGTAGAACTCAACATTCTCTTGATGGAAGAGTCCAATTTTTAATTGGAGGGGAACGGTGCGATAGCGCACAGTACAGTCCAGCCTATCACCATTGACTGAGGCGATAAATAAGGGTGTAGCAAGGCGATTCACAGGGATATTATGTTTATTGATCAAGGCAGCCTCTATAAAGTTCCCTGCAGAACCAGAGTCCAAAAAGGCGCTTAAATTCAGGGATGTGGAAGGTGAGATGGAAAGTTGAACACGAACAGTGAGCCGTGGAGAGGAGGCACATACACCCAGGGACGCCTCTCCCACCGCCACTAGGTGCGCCCGTTTCCCTGACGTGGAGGGCGAATAGGACAGTCCTTCAAAAAATGCTCAGAACCACCGCAGTACAGACAAAGGTTCTCGTTCCTTCTGCGAGTTCTCTCCAATTGGGTCAGACGGAATCGATCGACCTGCATGGCCTCCTCACTGGGAGGTACATGTGCAGACAAAGGGTTTTGAAGTACTGGAGCCAAACGGGATGCCCTCCTAGGGCGCTGAGAGTCTCTTTCTTGGCGGAATTCTTCACGCCTCTCAGCAAAGCGCACATCAATGCGTGTGGCCAGATGGATGAGTTCAGTGAGAGATGAAGGCAAGTCACGAGCCGCAAGAGCATCCTTAATTTTACTAGAAAGTCCTTTCTTGAAGCAGGCACACAAGGCCTCATTGTTCCAAGACAATTCGGAGGCTAGAGTGCGGAACCGAATGGCGTATTCACCAACGGATAACTCGCCCTGGACCAAGTTCAAAAGGGACGATTCAGCAGATGAAGCCCGGGCAGGTTCCTCAAAGACCTGGCGAAACTCTGAGACAAAGGTGTTAATACTGGAAGAAACAGGGTCATTGCGATCCCACAAGGGAGTGGCCCAGGCCAAAGCCTTTCCAGAAAGCAAACTGATGACAAAGGCCACCTTAGCTCGTTCAGTGGGAAATTGATCCGCCAACAACTCCAAGTGCAGGGAACATTGGGCAAGGAACCCTCGGCATAACTTGGCATCCCCATCATATTTAGCCGGCAAGGAGAGACGGATTCTGGCAGAAGATGTTACCGGGGGCTGTGGCGGTAATGCTGGAGCCGGTGATGGAACTTGCTGTTGCTGAATCGTTAAAAATTGCTGCATCATGGCAGAGAGTTGATTAATCTGGCGGGACTGCATAGCTACTATAGCAGGCAATTCAGTGGCATCCGGCAGCGGTACCTCAGCGGGATCCATGGCCGGATCTTACTGTCACGGACCGGGTGCAGCGGACTCGGGTGTGGATCCGCTTTAACTGTGGAACCGATGGCGGGTACCGTGTCAGGGGAGCGGAGTCTAAGAGGCCACCGGTATTCACCAGAGCCCACCGCAAGGCAGGTTGGTCTTGTGCGGCGAGTGACCCCCAGGTCGCTACCCCCTAACAGCGGCCCAGTCCCACAGTCAGCCGAGGTTCAGTGAGGTACACAAGTGGCAGGCAAAAGGCGTAGTAAGTACAGGCAGAGATCGGGGCTGGCAGCACAGGTTCGCAGTAAAGGTGAGTAGCCGAGGTCGGGGCAGGCAGCAAAGGTTCAGAGTCGGGAACAGGCAGAGGTCGGTACACGGGTGAGCAATCCAAGAATGTCTGACTTTCAACAAGCATGGAGAGACCAAGATCCGGCACTGAAGGAAGGAAGTGCCTGTTTAAATAGGGGAAGATGATGCAGGATTGGATGACATAAACACCAATCAGTGCTGTAAAGGCCCTTTAAATCTCAGAGATCCTGTGCGCTCGCCCTCTAGTGGACGGAGACTTGTGCGCATGCAAGGAGGAAGCACTGGGGGAAGGGCGGCAGCTGGAAGCAGCCCCGAGGGAAGATGGATGACGGCTGCATGCAGCCATGGAGGTAGGTGAAATGCTGTGAGACGGGCGTGCAGCGCTCGCCCTAACAAACGCATGGAATGACATTGTTGTAACAATATGACATTGATACTTTAATGCCAGACATGTAATGACAACTCTGCATAAAAAAATATAAAAATATAAAAAATCACAAAAGTTTTCAAAAAATGACTTTTTCTGGGCCAGGAGAGGTGACACAATTATTTGAGAAAAAAAAATAAAAACAAAAAACTGTTTAAACAGCAGAAAAGGAACGACAGGTAGTGACAAGTAATACCTGGTGCTCTGGAAGCTAGAGCACCGGCGCCATACGCTGAGCCGCTTGTAATACATTGGATGCTACATGGCGCTGTTAGAGTCGCTCACCAGAATTGCCTTCATAAATGTGGTATTGCATACAGCACCCGGCGTTCACCAGACGCTGCCTGCCACTACGAGGCACTACCTGCCGCTATCCCTTGATGAATAAACCCCTTAGTTGATTAGCTGAGCACAGGAAAATGGGAGGGCAGGACTAGAGAAAAATCCCCCTACGGGAATGGGGAAGATTGCCATCCCTCACAGAATAATAAAATACTGCAAAATACCCCACCTTCTGCCATATTTCTCTCCCCCTATTTTCTGGATTTTTTCCCTAGTGGGCACTGGACACTTTAACTCGGGGTTAACTTAATAGGTTAAAATTTTAGGGGTCCTCAAGTAAGAAGATAGGGGTGGGAGGGGTCCTCAGTAGAGTGATAGGGGCAGCGCACACCAACTCTGATAATGTCAGCAAACGAAACAAATGTCATTTGTGTGTGGTGTGTTAGATGTACTGAATAATGCACAATAAAGAAGTTATTCAATTATTGTTTGATTTTACAAACTGGTGTCCACAGTTACTGAACCCTTCTTGGTAAACTTTACTACTGCGGGGTCTGCAAAGGATAACACCGAAGTGGGGAGCTGCTGGAGACGAGACTCAGGAGATTGTTTGACATTACCTGTTTTAAAGCAAAACTCGTCCTATTACCCCCGCCATTGTTTGGTGGTGAGCGGATTTTATTACATTTGATGTGTGATTGAAGGAGTTTGATGATTGGAGGAGTTGCTGCATAATGAACTCGGAACACAGTCAGACGGCCGGCGTGAACAGCCGCCGGCCGCATCATCAGCAGATGCGGAGATGCAGGGAGGCACGAGCGGGCGGCAGCTGTCACTAAGCCATCTGCTCGTTTTACAAGTATGTGCCACTCAGCCAGGAGGAGAGCTGAGATCAGGGTCAGGCTCCCCCTCTACCCCCAACACGGACCACGTGCCCTCCCTCCTCCGTTCGCCCCAGCTATGGTCAGAAGAAGAGGATTCCCTGCCCAGGCAAACAGACCAGGACAGCATCAACATATCTCCCCCAAGCCCGTGTGACAATCAGGCTATTAAAAAGACAGTGAGTACACCCCATTATATATCAGAAGCAAGGGGATGGACCCCAAGAAGAGAAGGGATTCCCCCTGGAAATGGAGAGGAGACGCATGCGCGGTCCCTGTGGGATGGTGCATGGGATCCCTGGCCTGCACATGACCGTGCAGACGCGGAGGAGGCGACCGGCTCTGCGCTGCTCCAGAAAGAAGATAGGCAGCAGGGGAGCCCCTTTGTGCCCAGCGGGAGGATCCACCCAGGCTGCCTGAGTGGGGATGCCCTACCGGTCCTTTCCAGGTCTGCACGGAGATGGAGGCGGCACAGAGAACCGGTGAACACAGCTGGCCCCAGGATGCTGGCCAGGATCTGAGAGCTCTTCTTCTATCACTCCCCACTAAAGCTGACCTAGGGTATATACCTACTAAAGCGGACCTAGAAGCAATGGTCACCAGAATTGAAAAATCCTTCTGTAAGGAGATAGAGTCCATACAACAAGATGTGGCGGCAGTGGAGGACAGGGTGGCAGCCCTGGAGAACGCGAAAGACTCTGCCGAGGAACGCATTTCATGACTGGAACAAGTGAGTGCATCTCAGGCAGCCCAACTATCTTCCCTAAAGCTGCAATACAACAATTTGGAGAATAGAAGTCGCGGAAACAACATACCAGAGACTTCCCAGAATGCAAACCTCGAGTCAGTAGCCCGCTCCATCTTCAACAAGTTGCTGGGGATCTGGGGGGAAGATGGTTGCGGGCCTGTCCCCTCCCCCTGGGGGGGCCCGGGGGACCACGTGGGCCATCTGAGGAGGTGTGGAGCCCTGCTGGGTACTCCCGTGTCCTCCGACAGACAAGGGGGGTGCTGACACTTCCCGGGAGCACAGGGAGCCCGGTGGCGATGTATCGGGGCTCAATGTGGGAGAGTCTAGGGGGCGGGTTCCCGGCTGATATGCCCCCCTCCGGGGCCACGTCCGCGGGGTCTGCCCTTTGTCGGCGCCTCGGCCGGGAAGGGGCCCGGGGGGACGGGCTCAATATTACACGCGGCATCTTAGAGACATTGCCAACCCAACCGGCCGAGTGAGGAACGGAAGGTCCGGTTTGAGACTTATGGGGGCAGGGGGCGGGAGGGGAAGAGACACTAAAACACGAGATGCAGTACTCGTACGCGTACGCCCTTGGCAAGAGTCTCTCCCCTGCCCCCCCTTTTTTTTTACTTTTCTATATATCTTTCTCCCTGCCTATGCTGAAGACCTAGTCACATTTTATGCCTCCCAAAAGACTGGCCCTGACCCTCCTTGCCGTCAGGCTAACGAGGACCAGGTGAACGAGAGTAAGAGTACCCATTCCGGAACTGAGATCAGGATGAGACAAACCCAGACCAGTTTTTCGTGCACTAGACGGGGCGGCTTGCTCCTCGGTCGATTGGGCCGCACACTGAACGGAGGGCAAGTTCGGCTTCTTCAGTCGGGCACGTAGTTATCACGGAATATAAATGCTTTGATCGGGCCTGGGTGACTGAGGTGGAAGTGGAGCGGGAGGGGCAATGAGGCGAGGGGGGACTGGAGAGTCCCCGGGGTAATGAATTCACTTGGGGCCGGCCTCCCCTTGGGAGGGGAACCCAACTGGATTAAACGAGCCCCCTTGGACATAGGAACCTACTGACGAATAAGGGGGTGCTTGCTCCCCTGGGAGTGGAGGGAGACTGCTGAGATGAAGGAGGGCCCTGGTTTTCAACCTAGGGGGACTCTGGGGGGGGGTTCGGACTGGCTTACCAACCCCTTCTCCCCTAGGGCTCAATGCAGAGCCGCCTGCCCCCCTTCGAGGGGAAGAGGGCGGACCATTGGAGGCGCTGTAGTGATGACAGGTCTTGGAGGGGTGGATCGGCCGATCCGGGGGACACCTCGGAGCCATGGTAACAGAGGGCCCAAGATGGGACTGGTTTGGGCTGGGGATGGGAGAGGGAAGGGACAAGATGGTAAAACATGTAGGTGGAGGTGTTACCTTACTTGTTGGTTGATTCTCATGCAATGTTTAGATGTGCCTTTTGTAGTGTTTACACGTTTTTTTTTTCCCCTCATGAGGAGGACGGAGACCTCCGCAGCCACGCCGCGCCACAGTTCTTAAACCCCCAAATAGGATTGTCCACCGGGCTCAGAAGAGACCCGAGTTGTTGATTCCCCTGTTTCATCCTACCCTTTCTCCCCCCTTTTCATCACTTCCCCCTGCCTTTCTTCTCCTCCAACCCCTTCATCAGACCCCTCCTCCCTTCTAGAGCGACCCCCCTGCTTGATTCTCCCTACCTCCCCATGCCTCCCCCTCCCTCCCCCGGATCTGGCACCCGGCCTTTGTTGGAGCTTAAAATCGTGTCCCTGAATGTTAAGGGCCTCAACACTCCTGAGAAGTGTTGATCTTCCAGATGCCTTGTCCAGGCCAAGCACATGGATCCTCAACGAGTCTCTTCTACAGGACCCGGTCATAAAGGAGGGGATCAGGGGCGAGCTGAGAACGTACTTTGACTTGAATGGGGGATCGGAGATGGCCCCCTTAAATGTATGGGCCTCACATAAGTGCTATATAAGGGGGATCATTCTAAAGATAGCCACCAGAAGAAAGAGAGAAAGAGAGAGGTACGTTGGAGACCTATTGGAGAAGATCACTAAACTCGAGGCAGAGCATAAAAAGAAACAGGCAGTAAGGATGGGACAGGAGCTGGCAGCAACTCGGGAGCAACTGAGGGATGTCCTGATGACCAGGGCCAAAACCACTCTTCTAAGAGCCAAATGCTCTTTTTATGAATATGGGAATAAATGCGGCCGCTCGCTGGCGAGAGCTCTCATGGAGCAGAGGGCCAGAAACTTTATACCGCAGATGCGAAACCCAGAGGGCATAGCAAGGACATTTCGAGACTACTACCATAAACTTTACAATCTGGCTGCGGAGGGGAACAGCAGGCCAGACACTCTCCAGAGAGCACGAAAGTATGTCACATCCTTAGGTCTCCGAATATTAAACAGGGAACTGGTGGAGGCACTGGAGGCGCCTATATCAAAGCTGGAGTGGACTCAAGCAGTCCAATCTACAGAGCCAGGTAAATCCCCAGATGGGTTTACCTTGTCGTACTATAAATGGTTGGGGGATATCTTGACCCCACGAACAGTGGCAGCCTTCAACTCAGTCTCATCGGGACACAGTATCCCGCCGGACATGCTGAGAACTCAAGTCCCGGTCAGCCTTAAACAGGTAAAAGACCCTCTTCTTTGCTCCAACAATAGGCCGATCTCCCTCCTAAACATAGACTTGAAGCTTTTTGCGAAAATCTTAGCCTCTAGGCCCAGCCTTTGTTCACTAATACATAATGATCAGGCCGGATTTGTCCCAGGGCGAGAAGCTAGAGACAACGTGACCAGAATAATCAATTTGATCCACCGGATCCATACAGAAGAGGTCCCAGCCATGATACTATCTACGGATGCTGAGAAAGCGTTCGATAGGGTACACTGGGACTTCATTCAAGCCACCCTCGAACATATAGGATTGCAAGATCATATGCAGGAATGGATCCTGTCCCTCTACTCCTCACCCTTAGCCTCTATTAAGGTTAACTGGGTTTTATCGGACCCTCTGGCCATAAAAATTGGCACGAGGAAGGGATGCCCGCTCTTCCTAATTATTTTTACCCAGGAGCTGGAGCCTTTCCTTAGGCGAATGAGGGCAAATCCGGATATAAAAAGGCGTGAGAAGTGGAACGGCAGAACATAAAGTAGCGGCGTTCGCAGACGACCTCCTTTTCTGCATCTCCAATCTACCCAATCTGCTCCGTGAGTTTAAGGAATACGCTCTCCTCTCAAATTTCAAAATCAACATCCAGAAGTCGGTGGCATTAAACAGTTCCTTAACACAGAAGAACCTAGACAGTGTTAAACATAGCTTTTTCTTCCGGTGGGCCTCTGACTCAGTCAAATATCTAGGGATCTTACTTACACTTCAATTAAAGGACCTGTAAGTGACCAACTTCCCACCTCTATTGGCTATGATCAAAGGGGACCTGGCCAGATGGAGGGACAAAACATTATCGTGGTTTGGCAGATGTAACATTCTCAAAATGAACGTTCTACCGCGGCTACTTTATCCAATTCAGGTACTTCCGATCCATGTTCCGACAGCATTCTTCAGAGAAGTTAGATCTGAGTTCATAGGGTTTGTGTGGGCAGGGAAGGGCCCCCGAGTCTCGCAGGACATACTCTCACTTCCCAAGCATAGGGGTGGAGAGGGACTTCCGAACATCAAGAAATACTATGCGGCAGCACACTTAAACAGAATAGTGGACTAGAACTGACACGGGAGTCAGAAACGCTGGATCCAACTGGAACAGCAGTGGGCCCCAGTCCCTCTGTCGGGACTCCCATGGTCCGGGGGAATCATCCCCAATGCACTCAAGTCACACCCAACAATTGGCCTGATGCTAAGAGCATGGGCAAGATACGTCCCGAAGGGGAATATTGCTCCATCCCCCTCCCCGCTTAGACAGATTTTGGGCTCCCTCGACTTCCTCCCAAGTCAGCTTGTTGAGGGATTGGGGAGGCGTTGAGTGGGTGGAAGAGGAGATGTACATGATTTTCTAGAGGGAGACCCACCGTGGCTGACTCACTGGTGGGCGTTACAGATGGTTCAATTCCTTCGGAAACTGGCTCCCCCGAGAGAGTGCTGTAGGGAGCTATCACCCTTTGAGGAGCTCTACACCGCCATAGAGCCGATCAGGGGCTCACTATCCTTCTTCTACCAGCTACTGGTGGACCCGGGGGAGACTTATGTACCGAGATTTGTTGAGGCATGGGAAAGAGATCTTAATGGTTCCAAAATTTTGGAACTGTCCCAACGGGCATCGGTCAGCAATCAATACCAGGAAACGGGTTATAAACTCCTCAGCCAATGGCACAGGACGCCCCAGGAACTTAACAGGTTTTGCCCGTCAGTCTCCCTTAGGTGTGAGTCATGGATGGCTAGGTATGCCTTAGGTGAACCACCACCATAAATACATATGGTCAACATGTGTGTATTAGGCAAGAAACTATTCATATAAGCTTGAAATCAGGATCAACACTTTGTATGTGTGCTCATACACATACCTTTCGCTTTGCTGTATTTAACCATTTAAGGGGGGAGTTGGTGCTGGCATCACACACTACGCCACATTAGAGGCATGCAGCCCCTGGTTTGATGGCACAGCTCCTAGGAAAAAGTCTAGAGAAAATCTTTTCTTGGAACATAATATACAATCCAGTCACAGCCTAGTCTGAGTTTCCCATTATATAGAAAAGAAAGTTGCTGATCTGTTAGCCCTGCTGTAGAGACTCAGCCGATGGGAGGGATCCTAAACACTAAGGCTGTTTTGAGTTTAGGAAAAAAGGAGGGAATAAAATTGAACCGAAGCATGCCACTGAATTTCCTCGAGTGGGTATAAAGGTATGTCAAATGCTGCACAAACAGTCAGCTTTCCATAGCAAATATAAAACAGTTAGTGTGATACTGTACATGAAAATAAAATACACTATATACATATATTGCATTAAGGCATTAAAAAAAACATTGTTTTATTGTTTATGATTTTTTAGTTTCCACTGGAGGCCAATTGCTAATGGTGTGTCAGGTAACTCTTAAAAAGGAGGGGACACATACACATCTGAACATGGTTATACATTAGCAAGAGTATGGCAGAAGAAAAGCTAAAAAAAGCTGTTAAATTTGGTTTACTTAAAATCTCACTTGCCCTTTATCTGCATGTATGATACTAAATCATTGTCATGACTGTGCTAGCGTTCCATACACCTTCAGCTGACACCAACCCACCCACACTCCCAAATAATGGAGCCAACAACCACTTCTTCGGAATTGATGGAATTTTAATCGGCCACAGCCTCAACATAAAAATAACAAATAACAATTAACAATGCACTCCCGATCTCCCCGATCCAGGTCTGAGATTCCACCATACCCTAACTACCAACAGGAGGGGAGGGGAGGCGGCCCGAAGGCTCAACTACCTCCCGAATCTGAAACAGAAGCCGATTCGTGAGCCCGGCCGCATCTCTCCTAGGCCTGGTAGCTCAACGGGACTAACTGCCAAGATCCACCTTACCCCCTCACATTTTTCCCTCCCTCCCTCCCCTTGAGATCAGTCACCTAACCTCCTGGCCCGTTTCAGCCGAAACAGCCGCTGCCTTGTAACCTACCCCCACTTTCCGTGCCATATCAGACCCGAACCGCTAAGGTTTCAGCGCCGTCCGGCTTTGGCGGTCTCCTCTGCTCGGTTAGCCTGCCACCTCTCCACTGCCAATTCGATCAGCTCCTTAAGGAGGAGATTAAACAGATCGATCCCCAACCCGTTTAGATGTACCCCATCGGCCCTGTAGAAATCCCTAATACCTTCCACCTCTATGTGACGCGCACTCAGCCCTCTATTTAGTCTAACGAACCAGGCAATCGCCTTATTCACCTTAATACGTACCCGGTCAATAGCCCTTGGATCCTTCGCATGCCTCCACTCGAAACGTGGAACTATCTCGGACCAAATCAAAACCACCCCGGTAAATTCCCCTAGAAAAAACAAAAGTCCCTGGTGATCGATTTGATCAGCTGCCTCATTGGCACCTGGCCCAAATCGTTCCCCCCCCCCGCGTGACACACCAACACCCCTGGAGGACCCCACTTCATCGCCGACTTCAAGACGCGTTCTCTCATATCCTTCCACCTCAATCCCCTAACGCCGGCCCACAACAGCTTCGCCCGATCCCCCGAAATGCCGAGCTGTTTGCCGCTCCTTTTCAATGCCGCTCTCTCAGAGGAGTGACCGACCTCTGAAGCAGCTCGAACCACCGGCTCAAACGATCTCCCGCAACCACTCCAGGCACACTTTGCCGACCGCGCTCGCCTTGGGCGCCAAGCTCCGAAACTGATCCCACTGCAAATGAGAGAGAGCATCAGCCACCCCGTTCTCAACCCCTGGCACGTGAACCGCTCTGAACCATATGTTACACCGCAGACATACGGGGGGCGATGACGTTTGAGAATTAACCGCCGCCACTATCGCCGTGTTGTCTGAGCGGAAACACACTGCCTTGTTCCTTAAAGATTCCCCCCACAAGACCATCACCACCACCAAACGGGAACAACTCCAAAAAGGCCAGGTTCCTGATCCGCTCTGACTCCGCCCACCTCTTCGGCCATGATCCAGCACACCACCTCCCCCCCTTAAATAGGCCCCGAAACCTACCAAACCTGCCGCATCCGTAAATAGCTCCACCTCCTCGTTCGATCTAATGGGATCCAACCAGTACCCCAGCCCGCTGAACGATTTTAGGAAGGAAACCCACATCCTCCTTCAGCTCCGCCGTTAGCCGAATAAAGTGATGCGGCTCCCTGATCTCAACTGTTGCCAATGACAACCGTCCCATCGGCAAAACCCTGCAGGCGAAATTCAGCTTGCCCAGTACTGACTGGAGCTGCTTCAACTGAATCTTCCTAAGCCCAAGGATCCCTTCCAGCCCTGTTTCCAAAACCCGCACCTTATCCGCCGGCAACCTGCAAACCCCTTCCACCGTGTCGATCTCGATCCTGAGAAACTTGATGGACGTCGCCGGGCCCTCAGTTTTTTCGTGCGCCACCGGCACATAAAACCCCCGAAACACCTCCAGTATGCATGCCAGGATGAGCTCGCACTCCCTCGATTCTGCCGCCCCCACACAAAGAAAATCATCCAAGTAATGCATTATAGACGCCCCCCTGGCCTTCTCTTTCACCACCCACTCCAAAAATGAGCTAAATGCCTCAAAGTATGAGCATGAGATTGAACATCCCATCGGGAGACAGCGGTCCACGTAATACCCCCCTCTCAAATAACACGCCCGCTTCCCGCACCATTGCCAATGCAAAGTCGAATGACGTGTACGCCACCGACGACAGCTCCCGGTCAATGCCATCGTTGACCAATCCCCCCTTTGGAAAGGACAAGTGGTGAATCAGGCGAAACTTCCCCTTTTCCTTTTTTGGCACTACGCCCAACGGGGACACCACCAATCCCTCCTCCGGTGGATCGGTAAACGGGCCCGAAATCCGCCTCAATAACACCTCCTTTTCCAGCTTCTGCCTCACCACATCCGGGTGTAGCCGGGCTGACTTCAAATTTTTTACTGCCCCCCTTTCACCGGGGGGTGCCTGACATGGGATCCTAAAACCCTCCCTAAAACCCTCTGCCAGCAACTGTGCGGCCCGCCGATCCGGATATTTACTTAGCCGCAGCAGCATCACCTATCCTTCCACTGGCGTTATCCCTCTTTGCAGGACCTTCCGGGAACCTCCTGAACCCCCCCGTCCTTTCCTAAAACAGCGCCCAACGGAGTGATTACCCCCGCAGGCTGAGCATTCGTGCCGGAACTTACATCCTGCCCCGAATTTACACTGGGAATCATTAAATGCCTAGCACACTCCTCTCCTTGCTGCCTCCGCCACCCCTGGAGCGGATGAGGTGGCGCCCCCCTGAAAGGGCGACAAGCTGGCCGCAGCAGAATGCACCCCCCCCGGGAGTTCATAACTCGCAGCCACAGCCCGATGTCCCTATGGTCTCAACCGAGCTCGGCACACACCGACATCCGCTGCCGAAATTGCTCGTCATACCTCAGCCATGCCACCCCCCCCATAAACCCGGTGTGCCTCCCATATGTTGTCTAGGTAACAAAACAGCGGAGAACAATTCTCCGGGTTCTTTTCTCCCACTACACTTGCCAAGATTGCAAAAGCCTGTAGCCAGTTCCCAAACAACCTCGGGATCAGCCTAAAAGCCCTTCTATCCTCGTCCTCTTCCTTAAGGTGCTCCCTTCCCCTCCCCCATCTATCAGCTCCGAAACGTTCCAGAGGGAGCAGTGTAAAAATATCTACAAACTCCCGCCTCCAAATCCTTTCTTTAACTTCCGGCTTCAGGTGGCCCCCCAACGGGCCCTCAAAGCAGATGTTAGAGTGCCCCTTTGCCTGATCCGAAACTGATGCCCCCCTTTTTTCCACCTCTGGTCCTGGTCCCTTATCCACCCCAACATCCCGCTCCGCCGGAGCTACCCCTGTCTCCACCACCGCTGGTCTACATCCTTCAACCCACTCCCTGGGTACTCCCCCCCTTGCTGGCGCCGGGTCCCACACCCCACTCGGGTCCACCGCCGACTCCGACCCCGTAGCCTCCCATCTATCCAGTAACTGCCGCATCCCAGTTATGAAACCTCCCAGACCGCCCGAGTGCAACACGTTGTTGGGTACGCCGATCTGTAGAGGCTCACCTTGATGAATGGCCGCGCCGCTCGGGATGCCCTCCCCCCGACCATCGTCCAGAGGTCCTGAGCCCGACTGACCCTGGATCCCACCTCTTGTCGGATGTCCTGACGCGCCCGCCGACCCCAGTGCCGCTGCTGGAGCTCCGAATGAGGATCTCATCCCACCCGCGATGGACGCCGCAAGCCTGGCCGACTCAGCGCAGGCCTCTCTGATCCAACGCCCTGATGCCCCAACCGCCATTCCTCTCCTGATCCCCTCCTGATCGGACATCGCCTGCTGGGAAAAAAGAAGAGGCGAGGAGCTTGTCCGTTCAATGCAACCCTCCCCCCCCAGAGCTGGGGCGCAGCGCTGGATCATCAGGAACGCGGGGAGTGCTAAAAGGGGTGGACGGCAGCCACGCTAGGCCCGGGAGCGTCGACGCCAGCTCAAACGGCCATGCTTGCAGCTGATTGGAGGGGGGTAGATGACCCCCTCGCCCAACCAACACCCCCGGAAGGGGGTGGGGTGGACGAGAGCAGGTCGCAGCGAGTGGGAGGGGGGGTGGGGGGAATGGCAAATGAGCCGGCCTGGCATGCGGGGCATCCCAAACCGGGATGCCCGAGGGGGCTGGGGGGTGTGCCGCTCGAGGGGCCCCACACGCGTCGTTCCAGGCACTGGGGACCGCTGTACCTTCAGTTTAGGGGGCCCGGCCAGCGTCCGCGCATTTGTCCCACCCAGTGCATTGAATTAGGAGCCCCAGTGGCGTCAAAAAAGACTGTACTCAAAGTAAAGGAGGCCTGGCCAGCGTCCGTGTGTGGTGAATTAGGAGCCCCGCCAGCGTCATAACAGACGCCTGGGGCTCCTGTACTTCTGGAAGAGGGATCCCCACCAGCATCCGTGAGGACGCAGGGGGCTCCCCCCTTGTGTCCCCCCCTTTTATCTGAAGATGGAGCCCCAGCAGCCTCCTGAATCTGAATTGCCCTGAGGAGGGACATATATGAGCACTGTTTCTTGTAAGGGGGTTGGTCTGGTTTAAGACTAATGTATTCACATGGATGAACTACCTGCTACACAAGTGAACAAAGGGGGAGTGGCAGCTGCTCAGACCATTTTATAACTAACCTGGGAGGTGCAAGTCAGCAGGGCAATTAGGTTACTAAAGACTTAAAGGAGCCGCAGCACTCAACCCTGTTAGCTTGCAGACCAACCTATAATCTGTCTCTAAATCTGGTAAAAACAGAGGCTCGGTCACACACATCTGCAGTATGCTAAGCTGCACCACCGCGCCAAGGTGCCTCTATGGGTGCAGTCCTGCTACACAAGGTCTGGACTGGAAATACAATAACCACTCTATTTTCTAACTATTTTCTGCTGTTAATACTGTTTAATTGTATAATTGTAAATATGAAGTAACAAATCCTATGCGCCCATCTTGCCAACCCCACTTTGTTATAGAAAATTTCTAGTATGTATTTACTTGGCAAATAAACTGATTCTGATATTGTTCTATATTTGTGTGCCAATCAAGGCATTTTGGCCTTGATTCACTAAAGGTAGAAAAAAAAAAAATGAACGCTTGGAAAATAAATTCGCATGCGAGAATTTTTCAAACCTAGGAGCGATTCACAAAGGCAGTTGAATTAAATTTGTGTGTGCGAATGGGTGAATTTTTTCGTGTGCAGTTGAAAATCAATTTACAACTGGAAAACTCAGTGAAAAAGTGCACAAATATTCCATACCCAAATGCTGTGTGTGAGAATTTTTTCTACTGCTTCCTAATTTGTAGCAGAGCAGTATGATCCCTTGTTGCTCTTTGTTCTGTTTTGTTTTGTTTTTTGCTTTGTGTTTCTGGACTTTCTAATTGATGTGGACTAGTACATGTCATTGTTAATGTTTAATTATGTTTAATTTTGCACTTTGCATTGGTTCGGTGCATCACTTTTTGGTGATGGTGGTTTAGGTGCCCTTTTGGCAGTGTTGCTTGCATTGCTTTACATCTATTGTTATTGTACCGATTTATTTGGGTGGTTTGTAGATTAACAGTTCTTAGTTTTGACTTTGCTCTGTGGATCCATTAATATACGAATGTGAGTGCTGCCATGAGTGTCATCATTAGCATAGATATTGGTTTGGTCGCCCAATATAGTCCTGATGTACTTACATTTCCAAACCACATTAAAGGTTTCTGTTGCATCCAGGGCCAGCTCCAGAGTCCTAGCACGCCCCTTGTGTCACGTCACTTGTGCGGCTCTGTGAATCCCCCTGGGATGACCGGTATACTCACCACACATATTAAAGTGCACCAAAACCCAGGATTTTGACTATCTTGGGTTCTGGTCCTTGCCCCCAGGTCGCTGAAACCAACTCACTTATTCCCAGTCCTACAGCGCATGCGCAGCCACTCATCCAATCAGCGAGCTTGGATCTGCTGACGTCACATCGTCTAAGGCAAGCTGCTCCGAGTGTACTGACACGCGCATCTCCTGCTATCCTCTAACAGGGAGTCCCGAGTCGGTCATTCACAGGCACCCTGCTAGAGGGATAGCGGAAATGCAGGTAACGCATGCGTCGTTGGCCCGAGAAAGAAGGTAAGTGTATGGGCGACCTAGAGGGTCTCACAGAGTGGGGCATCCCAATTTTGGATGCCCCGTGGGGAGGGAATCGATTGACTTTAAAGTGCACCAAAACCCAGGATTTTAAATATCCTGGGTTTTGGTACTCAAATTGGGATGACCCACTATTTGAACCCCCCCGGTTTGCCTGTAAAATATACTTGACTGCCAACCCAATGGCACATGCGCAAGTGTGCAGGCAGTCAGTACACTTGGCTCCATTCTGCTTTGCTCAGTTGTCGAGAGGTCTCATCAGCTAAGGCCCCGATGCACCGATAACTGCATCCCTGTTAGCTTCCAGCTGGGTGCATGCCTGTGCCAGCTATTCACAAATCATTCATTGGAGGCCCCAAGGAGAGGGAATCTGGTGGCAAAGATGAGTATACAGGTGATCCCTAAGGGTTTTACACAGCGGGATGGCCCATGGATAGGGATTTGGCCGTATTAGGAGTTTGTTAGACTGTAGAGCCAGCTGGGTTCAGGTCCACTTTAACAACTATCTCAAATATTCCACTGTACACTGGCTTTCTCCCATGGCATCCTGAGTTAGGATATCATGCTGTGTGAACCCGCCAGAATATCACTATTCACTCACCTCCGCCTCGTTCCTATGGCGCATGCGCAGGCTCTCCTCCAATGCGAGGCATCTGCCGTGGCTCTCATTGACTTCAATGGAGAGCCCATGCTGGCGTATCCCCCCTGTGGCATGTGCTTGCTCCTGCCCTAGCCAATCATATAGGCTGAGACAGGAGCGGGTACCACTGGGGATGCATCAGCGCGCACTCCCCATTAAAGTCAATGAGAGCCATTTGTTGAATGACATAGTCATGGCAGACAGCTGTCATTGGACGAACATGCGCCGCTGGAACGAGGAAGAGGTGAGTGAATAGCGACATTCTGAGGGGGTTTCACCCATGGGGCATTGCGGGTTTTGTTCCACTTTAAAGTGGACCAATCACCAGGATTTTCACTATCCTTGCCCTACGGGCATCCTGATGTCCTGCTGTTACAACCCCCCTGATCTCCCACTCCAGTCATCTTTCTGCTGTTCCCCTGTGGAGTGCACGTTACCCTGCATTTGGACTGTCTGAATGGATGGGTGTGGGAGCGCACACATCAGCAGGAATACTGGGGAGCCTTTTAGACTCCAGGGCCTTCCATGGTGGCGACTGGTCCAGCTTAAAGAGGAAGATTCGCCTGGGCAGTCATGGGGTCTAAAAGATCACTTAAAATACACGGGGCAACTTACAAGCCCCGGGGCATCCCTATTAGGGATGTTCTACTGTGTGAAACACAAATACCTTTCCGTGGATCCACGCCAGATTTATGGGTCTCGGCATATCCTTGGCCTCCCTGCAGTCTGTGGTGTGCTCCCACGCTCAGGCACGGCCTAAATCACAAGTTTGCAGCGCAACACAAAAGTACAAAAAAAAAACTTCCAAAAACAATTCCAAGCAGCCCAGGAATCCCGTGGCACATGCACCAGCCAAAAAAAAAATTAACAAAAGTGGCCAAAATAATTATAACAATCCCAGCCCATTGAAATGTATGGGATAAGGCCACACAGTGCAGGGTAAGCGCCTGGTCTGACACTGTAGGGAACTCAGCAATGGCACTGATGATGGATGGGACACTACCTGGCACTATCACAGGTGCTCTGGATTTTTGATTTCATAAATACATCTTTTGCACTGGGACCTGACATTCACCTGACACCTGGCACTAAGTGGCCTTAGAGTTTCTTAAAGTGATTCCCTCCCCCAGGAGCATCCAAAATCGGGATGCCCCGCTGTGTGAACCCCCCCAGGTCGCCCCATACACCTACCTTGTTTCCTGGTCCAACGGCGCATGCACGAGTCGCGACCACATCCCCGCTATCCCTTTAGCATGGGCGCGTGCCCAATGTTTTTGCTAATATGTGTATATTAAATATTTATTAATTAAATATAATAAATATAATACTATTGTTATATTAAATATAATAATACATTTTACACAATGTCATGTTTATAGGCCTCCTTATGGTGTACTATGGGCTTTTTTTGCAGGCATAGTGGATAGAAGGACTCCATGGTAAAAGTCAGAAAACACACTTTTCTCCTCCTGAAAGCTGCTGTAAAAAATTTGTGTGAAACACTTGAATTTAACTCATGTGTGGAGCCAATCCATGGCACCTGAATCACTAGAATTGTTTTTCGCTTGTAAATTATTTTCGCAAATCGAATTATTTTCGAGTGCTTTTTCTCTCACTTGAATTGAATTAGCAAAAACAAAAGTAAAACTGAATCGCGAGTAGAATTTGCGCGCGCCAACTCGCACCATTTTCTCAAAATACATGCGAACATTTGAATTCGACTTTTAATGAATCAAGCCCTTTAGGTGTATGAGGTCAGGATTAATTGTTGATTGAAATGATTGAAACAAATTATGCCTAGCACACCTCCTCTTAGCAGGGAGAAAGAGAGTAAATGTGCAGTTTTATGTGCCTGTGTGTAAATGTTATAAGACTTGAGAGCTGGTTGCAGCTGGATCTTTTAGTTTCTGTATGTGATATGTTGTCCTCTGTCTCTACTGTTAAGAAAGAAACAATTTGGTGTGATGATTTGGCTGGATAAACCAAGACCTGTCTTGAGTTTAAAATGGACTAAAGACTAGGGATGAGCGAATCGATCCGGACGAACCCGGATTCGATCCGAATTTCAGGAAAAATTCGATTCGGATCGAAGCCGAATTTCCCCGCGATTCGATCGCTCGAAGTTTTCCTTTAACATCCATTCATTTACATTACAGGCATTCTAAGATGGCGGACGGGACATGTCCAGACATGTAAGCTGGGGCAGTGTATGCTGGGACAGTCACATGCAGCCTATCAGCAGCCAGCAAGCCCGGTGACGTCACAGCTGTATTTAAGGCCGGCCATCTTGCTTTCCAGCCTCATTTCTCTATTGCATTCGTGAGAGACAGAACGCTGTGTAGCTGAGGGAGAGACAGTTAGACAGTTAGACAGGCAGGGACAGACAGGGACAGGCTGGAGACAGGCAGGAGACAGACAGGAGACAGACAGAAAGTCAGCGGAAAACAGGGAAAGGAATGGAAAATTGGAGGCTGCCAGTTTTTTTTTTTTTTTTCATCCAGCCTGACAGCCAGGCTTTGTTAGCGTTTTCAGGCTGCTTATACTAACTAACTGTGCATATATACTGAACTGATCTTAAGTCTGCTGTGAGGCATCCCATTCTGTGACTAAAGCAGCCTCTGTTTAAGACCATATAAGCATTTGCTCTTATTATATTTGAAATTAGCCTGATAAAGACACTTTTGCTGGGCATAGTACTACTGGATCTTTTTTGGGGGAATCCCATTCTGTGACTAAAGCAGCCTCTGTTTAAGACCATATAAGCATTTGCTCTTATCATATTTGAAATTAGCCTGATAAAGACACTTTTGCTGGGCATAGTACTACTGGATCTTTTTTGGGGGCATCCCATTCTGTGACTAAAGCAGCCTCTGTTTAAGACCATATAAGCATTTGCTCTTATCATATTTGAAATTAGCCTGATAAAGACACTTTTGCTGGGCATAGTACTACTGGATCTTTTTTGGGGGCATCCCATTCTGTGACTAAAGCAGCCTCTGTTTAAGACCATATAAGCATTTGCTCTTATCATATTTGAAATTAGCCTGATAAAGACACTTTTGCTGGGCATAGTACTACTGGATCTTTTTTGGGGGCATCCCATTCTGTGACTAAAGCAGCCTCTGTTTAAGACCATATAAGCATTTGCTCTTATCATATTTGAAATTAGCCTGATAAAGACACTTTTGCTGGGCATAGCACTACTTGTCCCTGCCAGGGCATCCCATTCTGTGACTAAAGCAGCCTCTGTTTAAGACCATATAAGCATTTGCTTTTATCATATTTGAAATTAGCCTGATAAAGACACTTTTGCTGGGCATAGTACTACTGGATCTTTTTTGGGGGCATCCCATTCTGTGACTAAAGCAGCCTCTGTTTAAGACCATATAACCATTTGCTTTTATCATATTTGAAATTAGCCTGATAAAGACACTTTTGCTGGGCATAGCACTACTTGTCCCTGCCAGGGCATCCCATTCTGTGACTAAAGCAGCCTCTGTTTAAGACCATATAAGCATTTGCTCTTATCATATTTGAAATTAGCCTGATAAAGACACTTTTGCTGGGCATAGTACTACTGGATCTTTTTTGGGGGCATCCCATTCTGTGACTAAAGCAGCCTCTGTTTAAGACCATATAACCATTTGCTCTTATCATATTTGAAATTAGCCTGATAAAGACACTTTTGCTGGGCATAGCACTACTTGTCCCTGCCAGGGCATCCCATTCTGTGACTAAAGCAGCCTCTGTTTAAGACCATATAAGCATTTGCTCTTATTATATTTGAAATTAGGCCTGATAAAGACACTTTTGCTGGGCATAGTACTACTGGATCTTTTTTGGGGGCATCCCATTCTGTGACTAAAGCAGCCTCTGTTTAAGACCATATAAGCATTTGCTCTTATCATATTTGAAATTAGCCTGATAAAGACACTTTTGCTGGGCATAGTACTACTGGATCTTTTTTGGGGGCATCCCATTCTGTGACTAAAGCAGCCTCTGTTTAAGACCATATAACCATTTGCTCTTATCATATTTGAAATTAGCCTGATAAAGACACTTTTGCTGGGCATAGCACTACTTGTCCCTGCCAGGGCATCCCATTCTGTGACTAAAGCAGCCTCTGTTTAAGACCATATAAGCATTTGCTCTTATCATATTTGAAATTAGCCTGATAAAGACACTTTTGCTGGGCATAGTACTACTGGATCTTTTTGGGGGGCATCCCATTCTGTGACTAAAGCAGCCTCTGTTTAAGACCATATAACCATTTGCTCTTATCATATTTGAAATTAGCCTGATAAAGACACTTTTGCTGGGCATAGTACTACTGGATCTTTTTTGGGGGCATCCCATTCTGTGACTAAAGCAGCCTCTGTTTAAGACCATATAACCATTTGCTCTTATCATATTTGAAATTAGCCTGATAAAGACACTTTTGCTGGGCATAGCACTACTTGTCCCTGCCAGGGCATCCCATTCTGTGACTAAAGCAGCCTCTGTTTAAGACCATATAAGCATTTGCTCTTATCATATTTGAAATTAGCCTGATAAGGACACTTTTGCTGGGCATAGTACTACTGGATCTTTTTTTGGGGGCATCCCATTCTGTGACTAAAGCAGCCTCTGTTTAAGACCATATAACCATTTGCTCTTATCATATTTGAAATTAGCCTGATAAAGACACTTTTGCTGGGCATAGCACTACTTGTCCCTGCCAGGGCATCCCATTCTGTGACTAAAGCAGCCTCTGTTTAAGACCATATAAGCATTTGCTCTTATCATATTTGAAATTAGCCTGATAAAGACACTTTTGCTGGGCATAGTACTACTGGATCTTTTTTGGGGGCATCCCATTCTGTGACTAAAGCAGCCTCTGTTTAAGACCATATAACCATTTGCTCTTATCATATTTGAAATTAGCCTGATAACGACACTTTTGCTGGGCATAGCACTACTTGTCCCTGCCAGGGCATCCCATTCTGTGACTAAAGCAGCCTCTGTTTAAGACCATATAAGCATTTGCTCTTATCATATTTGAAATTAGCCTGATAAAGACACTTTTGCTGGGCATAGTACTACTGGATCTTTTTTGGGGGCATCCCATTCTGTGACTAAAGCAGCCTCTGTTTAAGACCATATAACCATTTGCTCTTATCATATTTGAAATTAGCCTGATAAAGACACTTTTGCTGGGCATAGCACTACTTGTCCCTGCCAGGGCATCCCATTCTGTGACTAAAGCAGCCTCTGTTTAAGACCATATAAGCATTTGCTCTTATCATATTTGAAATTAGCCTGATAAAGACACTTTTGCTGGGCATAGTACTACTGGATCTTTTTTGGGGGGCATCCCATTCTGTGACTAAAGCAGCCTCTGTTTAAGACCATATAACCATTTGCTCTTATCATATTTGAAATTAGCCTGATAAAGACACTTTTGCTGGGCATAGCACTACTTGTCCCTGCCAGGGCATCCCATTCTGTGACTAAAGCAGCCTCTGTTTAAGACCATATAAGCATTTGCTCTTATTATATTTGAAATTAGGCCTGATAAAGACACTTTTGCTGGGCATAGTACTACTGGATCTTTTTTGGGGGCATCCCATTCTGTGACTAAAGCAGCCTCTGTTTAAGACCATATAACCATTTGCTTTTATCATATTTGAAATTAGCCTGATAAAGACACTTTTGCTGGGCATAGCACTACTTGTCCCTGCCAGGGCATCCTATTCTGTGACTAAAGCAGCCTCTGTTTAAGACCATATAAGCATTTGCTCTTATCATATTTGAAATTAGCCTGATAAAGACACTTTTGCTGGGCATAGTACTACTGGATCTTTTTGGGGGGCATCCCATTCTGTGACTAAAGCAGCCTCTGTTTAAGACCATATAAGCATTTGCTCTTATCATATTTGAAATTAGCCTGATAAAGACACTTTTGCTGGGCATAGCACTACTTGTCCCTGCCAGGGCATCCCATTCTGTGACTAAAGCAGCCTCTGTTTAAGACCATATAAGCATTTGCTCTTATCATATTTGAAATTAGCCTGATAAAGACACTTTTGCTGGGCATAGTACTACTGGATCTTTTTGGGGGGCATCCCATTCTGTGACTAAAGCAGCCTCTGTTTAAGACCATATAAGCATTTGCTCTTATCATATTTGAAATTAGCCTGATAAAGACACTTTTGCTGGGCATAGCACTACTTGTCCCTGCCAGGGCATCCCATTCTGTGACTAAAGCAGCCTCTGTTTAAGACCATATAACCATTTGCTCTTATCATATTTGAAATTAGCCTGATAAAGACACTTTTGCTGGGCATAGCACTACTTGTCCCTGCCAGGGCATCCCATTCTGTGACTAAAGCAGCCTCTGTTTAAGACCATATAAGCATTTGCTCTTATTATATTTGAAATTAGGCCTGATAAAGACACTTTTGCTGGGCATAGTACTACTGGATCTTTTTTGGGGGCATCCCATTCTGTGACTAAAGCAGCCTCTGTTTAAGACCATATAAGCATTTGCTCTTATCATATTTGAAATTAGCCTGATAAAGACACTTTTGCTGGGCATAGTACTACTGGATCTTTTTTGGGGGCATCCCATTCTGTGACTAAAGCAGCCTCTGTTTAAGACCATATAACCATTTGCTCTTATCATATTTGAAATTAGCCTGATAAAGACACTTTTGCTGGGCATAGCACTACTTGTCCCTGCCAGGGCATCCCATTCTGTGACTAAAGCAGCCTCTGTTTAAGACCATATAATCATTTGCTCTTATTATATTTGAAATTAGGCCTGATAAAGACACTTTTGCTGGGCATAGTACTACTGGATCTTTTTTGGGGGCATCCCATTCTGTGACTAAAGCAGCCTCTGTTTAAGACCATATAAGCATTTGCTCTTATCATATTTGAAATTAGCCTGATAAAGACACTTTTGCTGGGCATAGCACTACTTGTCCCTGCCAGGGCATCCCATTCTGTGACTAAAGCAGCCTCTGTTTAAGACCATATAAGCATTTGCTCTTATTATATTTGAAATTAGCCTGATAAAGACACCTTTGCTGGGCATAGCACTACTTGTCCCTGCCAGGGCATCCCATTCTGTGACTAAAGCAGCCTCTGTTTAAGACCATATAAGCATTTGCTCTTATTATATTTGAAATTAGCCTGATAAAGACACTTTTGCTGGGCATAGTACTACTGGATCTTTTTTGGGGGCATCCCATTCTGTGACTAAAGCAGCCTCTGTTTAAGACCATATAAGCATTTGCTCTTATTATATTTGAAATTAGGCCTGATAAAGACACTTTTGCTGGGCATAGCACTACTTGTCCCTGCCAGGGCATCCCATTCTGTGACTAAAGCAGCCTCTGTTTAAGACCATATAAGCATTTGCTCTTATTATATTTGAAATTAGCCTGATAAAGACACCTTTGCTGGGCATAGCACTACTTGTCCCTGCCAGGGCATCCCATTCTGTGACTAAAGCAGCCTCTGTTTAAGACCATATAAGCATTTGCTCTTATTATATTTGAAATTAGCCTGATAAAGACACTTTTGCTGGGCATAGCACTACTTGTCCCTGCCAGGGCATCCCATTCTGTGACTAAAGCAGCCTCTGTTTAAGACCATATAAGCATTTGCTCTTATTATATTTGAAATTAGCCTGATAAAGACACTTTTGCTGGACATAGCACTACTTGTCCCTGCCAGGGCATCCCATTCTGTGACTAAAGCAGCCTCTGTTTAAGACCATATAAGCATTTGCTCTTATTATATTTGAAATTAGCCTGATAAAGACACTTTTGCTGGGCATAGCACTACTTGTCCCTGCCAGGGCATCCCATTCTGTGACTAAAGCAGCCTCTGTTTAAGACCATATAAGCATTTGCTCTTATTATATTTGAAATTAGCCTGATAAAGACACTTTTGCTGGGCATAGCACTACTTGTCCCTGCCAGGGCATCCCATTCTGTGACTAAAGCAGCCTCTGTTTAAGACCATATAACCATTTGCTCTTATTATATTTATATTATAAGACACTTTTGCTGGGCATAGGCTTACTGCTGCCTGCCAGGTGCACTTCTGTTGAGGCATCCCATTCTGTAACATAGCATACCCCTCTTTATTTACACTAAGCAGCTCTCTTATTTACACTAAGCAGGCCTGTTGGAGGCTGAGTGTTACTGCTCACTTTTGGTGTGCATTATATTCTGTTTCATATAGACCCACCGCTGCCCGGGGGATCTTAAAATATCACCTACTACCACGCCAGTTAGACTATGTCGGGCAGACAAGTGCCTGGAAGTGAAAAGAGGAGTGGCAGAGGCCAAGATTCCGCAGGCAGAGCTCGCATCAGACTGGGGGCCAGTAGCAGCAGGAGTCACGCTGAGAGACCTAATCTGCCAGTATCTGCTAGCGGTCGGGTCTCCACCAGTAACGCATCTGCTGTGGTAGATTGGTTGACGCGCTCATCAACAACATCATCACAACTTACGTCTGAGACCCCCAGTCTAGGGTCGGTAGGTTCCTCTGACACAACCCTGAGTTGGCATGCCCCGAGAGCAGTCCCTGTCCTCCCATTGCCTCTGTCCTACGCCGTTCCCTCCCCCTGCGACGTATCCTATGCTTTGGGTTCAGCTCCACTCTTTAGTGAGGAGGACGATCAGATACAGGAGGACAGTCAGCAGCTACTGCCCAGCCAAGAAATGGAGGTGGCTTCTTTAGCTAGGCAGACAAATAGTGATGTGGACAGTGTCGTGGGTGCTGCGAGCGTTCCAGCTCCTGCGCCAGACACTGTTGACGAATCCACGAACATCAGTGACGTACAGCCACAACTCGGTGATGATGATGATGATGACGATGAAGCCGATCGCACTTGGGAGCCGGGTGATGAAGGGGCTTCATCGTCATCATCAGGAGAAGAGGGGCGCAGGTTGCCCCGGAGTCAGCAGCTGAGGCAGCAAGGTGGTAGCAGTCAGCATGGGGGCACAATTCCAAAGGCTGGAGCCGGCCGGGGCCGGGGCCGGGGTAGAGCACCTGCTGTGCGGCAGTCTACCTTATCGGGAGGTAGTGGAGCAGGGGTTCCTGGAGTTGGCAACAGCAGCAGTGAATCAGTGAGGCCAGGGGGTGGGAAAAGTAGCTACTCGGCAGTGTGGCAGTTTTTCCTGAGGCATCCGCAGGAGGGTAACATGGCCACATGCAAGATATGTAGGCAAAAGGTGAAGCGTGGCCAGGGTCCAAATGTTGGCACCACGGCCCTGCGTCAACATATGATGCGTCACCATAAAACGACCTGGGAGAACTGAGGCTCCCAAGGGGTGGTCCAGTCTGCTTCCTCACCAAGTGAGCTCCCAATTTCTGCCAGCCAAGGCTCCAGCACCTCAGCCGAAGGCAGCTGTGCGTCATACCCATCCTCTGTCGCTCCTGCTCCTCCTCCTCCAAGTCATGCATCCCGCCAGCAATCCATCAGCGAAGCCATGTCCAAGAGACAGCAGTATGCGCCCACTCATCCTACGGCGCAGAAGCTGAATGTGCTCCTGTCCAAGTTGCTGGTGCTGCAGTCGCTCCCTTTTCAGGTGGTGGAATCTGCACCTTTCAGAGAACTGATGGCTTGTGCCGAGCCGAGGTGGAGAGTCCCAAGCCGTCATTTCTTTGCCAAGAAGGCAGTACCAGCGCTGCACACTTTTGTTGAACAGAAGGTGGGCCAGTCCTTGAGCCTGTCGGTGTGTAGCAAAATACATGGCAGCGCCGACATCTGGAGCTGTAACTACGGTCAGGGGCAGTACATGTCGTTTACGGCCCACTGGGTGAATGTGGTCCCTTTGCAGCAGCAACTTGGACAGGTCACGCCGCTTCGGCCTCCGCGCTCTCTGCCCATTGGGCCTGTGACACCGTGCGACTCGGCCTCCTCATCCTCCGCCATCTCCTCACCCTCCACTGTAGGCTCAAGTCTCAGTGCCCCTCCAGTCTACCATGTGTGCAGGGCACGGAGGTGTCACGCAGTGCTTCACATGGTTTGTCTTGGCGAACGGAGTCACACAGGGGAGGAACTGCTTAAATTTATTCATCAGGAAATCCAAACATGGCTTACTCCGAGAAAACTTAAAATGGGAATCATGGTTACCGACAATGGGAAGAACATTTTGTCTGCGCTGCGCCAAGGAAGCCTGACCCATGCCCCCTGCATGGCTCACGTCTTCAATCTGGTTGTCAAGCGGTTTCTGAAGTGTTCCCCCCATCTGCAGGACATCCTAACAACTTCAAGGAAACCTTGCATGCACTTCAGCCACTCCTACACTGCCAAACACACCCTTCTTGAGCTACAGCGTCAGAATGGTATCCCCCAACATAGTCTGATTTGCGATGTTTCCACCCGTTGGAATTCCACCCTTCACATGTTGGACCGATTATATGAACAGAGAAAAGCCATCACGGATTTCCTGATGATCCAAGCAGATAGGGGGACTCCCCTGTGTAACTTCAATGTCAACCAGTGGCAGCTCATACGTGACACCTGCCGTTTGCTCAGGCCCTTTGAGGAAGCCACTTTATTTGTCAGTCGGCAGGATTACGGGATGAACGACGTGATTCCACTGCTTCATGTACTACAGCACATGTTGGAAACCATGGCTGGTCAGGGCACTGGAGACATGGCGTTTACATCTTACGGCCACATGAACCCCGTTGGAGCTGAACTGGAGGAGGAGGAGGAAGAGGAGGAGGAGGAGTTGCCCAGCGAAACACAGTTTAGGCTTGGCGAAATGGCTGGTTTATCTAGTCAGCGGACAGGAGAGGAGGAGCAGGAGCAGCCAGAGGAGCTCGAGGTTTTTGAGGAAGGCGAGACAGAGGACCCGGGCACACCGTGGCAGTATGCAGTGGAGATGGAGACAGGTAGTCCATCCGAGTCACTTGCGCAAATGGCACGAAGCATGCTCACGTGCTTGCGTAGTGATCCCAGAATTGTTTCCATCTGTCGGCGGGATGACTTCTGGCTGTCCACCTTATTGGACCCTCGCTTCCGGCACAAAATGGGGGCATTTTTTAAACCCACCGAGAGGGAGGACAAACTCAACTACTACAAAGACATTCTACGTAGGCAGTTGGCCGATGCCTATCTGCGCCATGGTCCATACTCTCGCAGGTCTGACTCGAGGGGACCTCTGCGCTCACCTTCCACTGCCATGGCCGCTGGGGGGGTTGGCAGGAGCAGCAGCAGCAGCTCCATCAGCAGCAGCAGCCTCAGTCTTCAGTCGCTAATGAGTAGCTTTCTACACCCGCATAGTGAGGCTACTCATGAGCAGCAGGAAGACCTGGAGCAGGACCTCAACCAGCAGGTCATGTCATACTTTGACATGACCATGCCAACACACCTTGAGGATCCGCTGGACTTCTGGGCAGCCAAACTTGATTTGTGGCCGCAACTAGCAGAGTTTGCCCTGGAAAAGCTGTCCTGCCCGGCAAGTAGCGTGCCATCTGAGCGGGTGTTTAGTGCGGCGGGGGCCATAGTTAGAGGAGAACTCGTCTGTCAACTAAAAATGTGGAGAGACTCACCTTTGTCAAAATGAATCAGGGATGGATCAGCCAGGATTTCCACCCACCAATGCCTGATGCATGCGACTAGATTCAGCATGGTGCCACGTTTTACACTTTCCAAATGGTGCAAAACATATTTATGTCTTTAGGCCATTTTTTGGGCTCCTGCTGCTGCTGCTGCCAACTTCTGCCAACTCCAGGGTGTGATTCATCCAATTGTTGGGCTCCTGAAGCCAACCCCAGTGTCACTTTAAAGTAATATTTGGGCTCCTGCTGCTGCTGCTGCTGTCAACTCCTGCCAACTCCAGGGTGTGATTCATCCAATTTTTGGGCTCCTGAAGCCAACTCCAGTGTATATTTGGGCTCCTGCTGCTGCTGCTGCCAACTTCTGCCAACTCCAGGGTGTGATTCATCCAATTTTTGGGCTCCTGAAGCCAACTCCAGTGTATATTTGGGCTCCTGCTGCTGCCAACTCCAGGGTGTGATTCATCCAATTTTTGGGCTCCTGAAGCCAACTCCAGTGTATATTTGGGCTCCTGCTGCTGCTACTGTCAACTCCTGCCAACTCCAGGGTGTGATTCATCCAATTTTTGGGCTCCTGAAGCCAACTCCAGTGTATATTTGGGCTCCTGCTGCTGCTGCTGCCAACTTCTGCCAACTCCAGGGTGTGATTCATCCAATTTTTGGGCTCCTGAAGCCAACTCCAGTGTATATTTGGGCTCCTGCTGCTGCTACTGTCAACTCCTGCCAACTCCAGGGTGTGATTCATCCAATTTTTGGGCTCCTGAAGCCAACTCCAGTGTATATTTGGGCTCCTGCTGCTGCTGCTGCTGCCAACTCCAGGGTGTGATTCATCCAATTTTTGGGCTCCTGCTGCTGCCAACTTCTGCCAACTCCAGGGTGTGATTCATCCAATTTTTGGGCTCCTGAAGCCAACTCCAGTGTATATTTGGGCTCCTGCTGCTGCTGCTGTCAACTCCAGGGTGTGATTCATCCAATTTTTGGGCTCCTGAAGCCAACTCCAGTGTATATTTGGGCTCCTGCTGCTGCTGCTGCCAACTCCAGGGTGTGATTCATCCAATTTTTGGGCTCCTGAAGCCAACTCCAGTGTATATTTGGGCTCCTGCTGCTGCTGCTGCCAACTTCTGCCAACTCCAGGGTGTGATTCATCCAATTTTTGGGCTCCTGAGGCCAACTCCAGTGTATATTTGGGCTCCTGCGGCTGCCAACTTCTGCCAACTCCAGGGTGTGATTCATCCAATTTTTGGGCTCCTGAGGCCAACTCCAGTGTATATTTGGGCTCCTGCTGCTGCTGCTGCCAACTTCTGCCAACTCCAGGGTGTGATTCATCCAATTTTTGGGCTCCTGCTGCTGCTGCTGCTGCCAACTTCTGCCAACTCCAGGGTGTGATTCATCCAATTTTTGGGCTCCTGAAGCCAACTCCAGTGTATATTTGGGCTCCTGCTGCTGCTGCTGCCAACTCCAGGGTGTGATTCATCCAATTTTTGGGCTCCTGAAGCCAACTCCAGTGTATATTTGGGCTCCTGCTGCTGCTACTGTCAACTCCTGCCAACTCCAGGGTGTGATTCATCCAATTTTTGGGCTCCTGAAGCCAACTCCAGTGTATATTTGGGCTCCTGCTGCTGCTACTGTCAACTCCTGCCAACTCCAGGGTGTGATTCATCCAATTTTTGGGCTCCTGAAGCCAACTCCAGTGTATATTTGGGCTCCTGCTGCTGCTGCTGCCAACTTCTGCCAACTCCAGGGTGTGATTCATCCAATTTTTGGGCTCCTGAAGCCAACTCCAGTGTATATTTGGGCTCCTGCTGCTGCTGCTGCCAACTTCTGCCAACTCCAGGGTGTGATTCATCCAATTTTTGGGCTCCTGAAGCCAACTCCAGTGTATATTTGGGCTCCTGCTGCTGCTGCTGCCAACTCCAGGGTGTGATTCATCCAATTTTTGGGCTCCTGAAGCCAACTCCAGTGTATATCTGGGCTCCTGCTGCTGCTGCTGCCAACTCCAGGGTGTGATTCATCCAATTTTTGGGCTCCTAAAGCCAACTCCAGTGTATATTTGGGCTCCTGCTGCTGCTACTGTCAACTCCTGCCAACTCCAGGGTGTGATTCATCCAATTTTTGGGCTCCTGAAGCCAACTCCAGTGTATATTTGGGCTCCTGCTGCTGCTGCTGCCAACTTCTGCCAACTCCAGGGTGTGATTCATCCAATTTTTGGGCTCCTGAGGCCAACTCCAGTGTATATTTGGGCTCCTGCTGCTACTGCTGCCAACTTCTGCCAACTCCAGGGTGTGATTCATCCAATTTTTGGGCTCCTGAAGCCAACTCCAGTGTATATTTGGGCTCCTGCTGCTGCTGCTGCCAACTTCTGCCAACTCCAGGGTGTGATTCATCCAATTTTTGGGCTCCTGAAGCCAACTCCAGTGTATATTTGGGCTCCTGCTGCTGCTGCCAACTTCTGCCAACTCCAGGGTGTGATTCATCCAATTTTTGGGCTCCTGAAGCCAACTCCAGTGTATATTTGGGCTCCTGCTGCTGCTGCTGCCAACTCCAGGGTGTGATTCATCCAATTTTTGGGCTCCTGAAGCCAACTCCAGTGTATATTTGGGCTCCTGCTGCTGCTGCTGCCAACTCCAGGGTGTGATTCATCCAATTTTTGGGCTCCTGCTGCTGCCAACTCCAGTGTCTCTTTAAAGCAATGTTTGGGCTCCTTCTGCCCCTCATAGTGATGCCACTTCAACTCTCTGCAATTGTGCCGCTCTGCGATTCTATTAGCGATGCCTCTGATCTGCATGTGATATTTCTTCAAAGTATTATTTAACTAACCCAGCACGCATCCTGTGCGTGTTACAGCAAGGCAGAATGGTTTACAACCCTATTGAGGCTCTAGGAGGCTCAGAAATAGCTGTTTTTAATAGCGATTCGTCGCGAATTTATTCGGGTCGAAACGATTTTTGTCGGAAAATTCGGCGAATCAGTCGAATCGAATTTTTCAAAAGTTCGCTCATCTCTACTAAAGACCTATTCCAAGGCATTGTAGATCCAACCTTTACTCATCAATTATGGACTTTGTATTTTCATAGACCACATCACTGAGACAAACTTTTGGGGGGAACTTGGTATCCATAGATTCTCTTCTAAGACATGGAATATAATGAATTCATGGATTTGCTTAAAGTGGACCAACACCCAGGGGGATCGGCCCCAGGAATCTATAACATTCCCTGTCCGATCCAATCCCTACCCGCGGGGCATCCAAAATTGGGATGCCCCGCTGTGTGAAACCCCCCAGGAAGCCTGCTTCACTTACCTGAATCCCGGTCCAATGGCGCATGCACGGGCACGGTCCCTGTTAGACGCCCGCTCTGAGCCGCTGAGGTTTGGCACGGCTTTGACGCGCATTCCTCAGCGCTCTGAGCGTGCTGATTGGATGAGCGCCCGCGCATGCGCCGTAGGAGCGGGGTGAGGTGAGTTTTATCGGGAAATCTGGGGGGGTTTCACGATCGGGGGTGCCCCAGGGAAGTGGATTAAAACCTAGGATAGTCAAAATCCTGGGTGTTGGTCCACTTTAAGAGTAGAGTACAGGTAGCTACCTTAAAGTGGACCAAAACCCAGGATTTTGACTATCCTGGGTTTTGGTCCACTCCCCCGGAGCACCCCGATCGGGTGTGCCCCCCCTGTGTGAACCCCCCCCCCATTGCTGCAGCCAACTCAACTCACCGCGGCCCTGCGGCGCATGCGCGCCTGCTCCTCCTATTAGTGTGCTCGGAGGCGCTGAGCTATGGGCGTCTAAGCGACGTCTAAGCTCAGTGGTTCCGAGCGCGCTGGCGGGCGCATTTCGCGCTTTCCTCTAACAGGGAGCGTGCCCTGCTAGAGGGATAGCGGGATGCGGGCGAGGCCCACGCATGCGCCGTTGGACCGGGAAAGAAGGTGAGTTTATGGGCGACCTGGGGGGTTTCACACAGCAGGGCATCCTGATTTTGGATGCCCCACGGGGAGGGAATAGATCAGCCTGGGAATCTTATAGATTCCCGGGCCGATCCAGCTGGGTTTTGGTCCACTTTAAGGTATAGGCTTCCCATCTATTCTCTATTGTCTATGTTTTCCACACCTCCTTTTCCTTTTTTTTTTTCTCCTTTCCTTATAGGCAGTTTTATGTTTACACCTGGTGCTGAATTGACCCCATAGTCTTACAGTGATCCTATACCCAGGAAGAAAGTTTATGTATTCACATACTATCCCCAGCCCAGTGTCCCAAAACAGCCTGTGTTTCTTTTTTTACGTGGACCAACACCCATTTGCCTGCTAACGGTTGTTGGTCTACTAAAGGCTACATTAAAACAGGAACGGGAAGCATCCAGAATGCTGGAGCCCCCAGCACATCACCCCTCAGAACATCATGATAAATAGTGCTCATGACTGGCTGATATGCGGTGACATGAGGTGATGAGTGACGACATAAACTTCTGGGTATAGGATCACTTTAAATGCTAATGTGAATTGTCATTTGCTGATTTCTGTTTCTTCTTTTATCTAAAACTTCATGTGTGGCTGTACTCCTGCTGTGAACCCCCCCCCCCCCCGATTCACCAGTCACTTAGTCCTCACTCCCATGGTGCATGCCCCGATATCATCTCTGTGCCCAACCACATTTAATTGCTATCATGCATGGTGGAGGGAGCAGGGAAGCCATGCCGTGCCGTGACCTCCCCTGCTACCTCTGCCATGCAGGCTCAGGCTGGCAGACATAATTCTGCTGGGTATGGTGAGTGAGTACAGCTGGGATGCTAATATAGATCCATGCATGTGCCATAGGAGCAAGGTTCGAGGTGAGTTTATGGGGACACTTGGGGGTTTCACACAGCTTAGTTCTCTCCTGGTCACTATTGTCTCTCCCTTAATACACTATGGTTATTATTCTCTGTAAGGCTGATAAAACTCCCAGCACTGTTCAGCACATTGTAAGAGCAAATACTGCGACCCCTCTACTCCTGAACTCCTGCATTTCCCAATATAGCCACAATACGGATTTCTTTACAGACACATGTTATTATACAATCTAACCCTGGTCTGACTTTATCTGTTGCCTTTAGCCAAAACGGTGCTAAACATTTCATCTCCAAAACAAATCATTGCTGCAAAAAGACACAGGAATGGCATGTCTCGAAGAATGCAGGATTTGTAAAAACACAGGATGTCATTTAGTCACACTCAGCTGTCCAGCATTTTAAATCATGCAAGAAACACTGTAAATGAGTGGGGCGCTAGGGACATGCACCCCAGGCCCTCACCACTTGCCCTGCAGAGGGCGCCTCCACCAACCTTTGGGTTATGGTCTGGTCCAGGAGGCTTTTCAGTCGTTAGCCCGACCGGTATAGAAGCAGTGGGGGCCCCACACGCCTGGGCAAGCCTTTTTTAGTACTTGCAAGTCCTCTGAAGATCACTGCTTATTCTGCTAATTTTACATTGAACTGTTTCCTGACAGGTTTTGCTGCTTTGCCTGATGAGGTAAGGTTTACCAAAATATGGTGAATAGAGACAACTCATTTTCAGTGCATAGATTGGTGCAAAGATTCCGGCAAAAGTGATTCTTCTAATATCCTTAATGAAGCTGCATAGCCAGTGCTGCTGGAGCCTTTGTTGGCATCAGCCTCTAGTCCTTGTGGGGAGACATGGCCAGAACTGTGGAGGAAGAGTTGCAGGGGGATACTGGGGTGTGTAAGACTTGCACTCCAATGGCTATTAGCTCTCTGGAAAGTAGTAACTTAATTTAGCCTGTCTGAGACGTGGTTGGCTAATGAGCAGCCTGAATTCTGCCTTACAGTGTATGGAATGAAACATTCAGTGCACCATGGTCTGGAGTGTGTCCCCCCTTTAGCGCTAACTTCACCTGGAGGCAGAGGGATAGCACCCTGCCTGCAGCTGCTGAGTATCAACCATCTGCTTCTTTACCAGCATGAGAAATTGTGTATCCAGCCCCACTTCTGGCATGTGGCAGCCCATGCTCCCCATTCTAGTAAATGAGAACTGATTGTCATATGACTTAGTTACAGCAGGCAGCTCTCAATGGATGAGAGCCCGTACATGTGCCTTTGGAGTTTTTTTGGCTTCCCGGGGGGTCTCACACAGCAGGGCATCCCACTTTAGGATGGCCGAGGGCATAGAACAATGCAAAAAAGTCAAATTCACAGGTTTGGTTTTGCTTTAAACAGGAACATCCGGGGAAGGTTAAAACTTCTCCCCCCTGGTTTTGCCTTTGGACAATTTTTACTCACCTTGCCTGGGATGCAATGGAGCCGCCCGCAATCCTGCGAGACTTTGCAGAGCTGCGAGATCGGCGAAGGACATTGAAGAGCATGGCAAAAGCCGCGCTTGTAAGTTAGTGAAGGCTAAACAGGTGGCGGGGTGAGGATCGGGCCCTTAAGCAGCTGGATGCAACAAAAGGTAAGTAGGGGCCATTTGGGGGGAGAAGGGGGAATCAACCCTTTTTTATTTTAGGTCCGATTTTCCTCTATAAACCGGGCTGCAACTCTGTTCAGGACTCTAGGATATGGGCACCGCCATCTTGCCTCAGAAACATCACATAATGAGGAGAGGAGAGCGGGATAAAGTACAGGGGACGGGTTATAGCTGTGCTTTGCACAGACAGAGCAGAGCTGGGGTCAGGGAAAAGGACAGCAATCCCAGAATGCAGAGCGACACAGTCAGAAGACACTTCCTGTTTGCAGGCTGCCTGATGCTCCATGAGCCGCAATCTTGCATGTTTAAAGGCTCATAACATGCAGTAGATGCAGGTAGGAAGATTTTAAATGTGAGTAATCTGTATGCACAGGGTGTGGGAAACATAAGTTATGCTCTTATTTAGGGTGAAGGTCCACTTTAAATATGTATTTAGGATTCATTTGGTAAAGGTTGTTTTATGGACCCTGTCATGCCTTCATAGGTAGGAAGATGGTTCTGTTCTGGATGGATTTTAGTTGTATGGAATATATATATATGGTTTTTTACCTTAAAGTGCCCCTATACTCAGAAAGGAAGTTTATGTGGTCACCTCCCATCCCCAGCCTTGTGCCCCAAAACAGCCTCTGTTTTATTTTTTTTACCTCAGACTTCCCCCAATATTCATACACACGGTTTTGTTCCTCTCTGGCAGGAAATCCCAATTTGGGATGCCTTGCTGTGTGTATCCCCACAAATTTCCCCCGAAAAGCACCTCTTCCTTGTTCCCATGTGGGTCACTCAGCCAATCAGCAGCGCTCGTTCCATTCAGATTTCCTTTACCACACTGATGTCAGTGCAGAAAGAAGATCTTAATGGAGCAAATGCTGCCGGCCACATCCCTGCTCACCTTTAGCTGTTGACATGCCATTCAGAAAGGCCTAACGGTGGTATACCTCTATACCCCAGATAGAGGTATGTTGGAGATACAGTCACGGCACAGCGAGGGCTCCAGGAAGAGTTAAACCGGACCTTCAGCATGATTTATTGAAAAGCCCAAACCCTTAAAAAACTATTCCCCAGCATCTAAAATTCATGTATTTTAAGTTTCTAGTCACTTACTTATTATTCTTTCCCCCTCCGGGCTGCAACTCAACTTTTGGATACAGGCGCCGCCATCTTGACTCAGAAGCATCACACTTACTGAGGAGAGGTGAGTGGGATAAAGTACAGGGGAATGGGTTATAGCTGTGCTTTGCTCAGACAGAGCAGAGCTGAGGTCAAGAAAAGGTCAGCAATCCCAGAATGCAGAGCAGCACAGTCAGAGGGCACTTCCTGTTTGCAGGCTGCCTGATTTTCCATGAGCCGCCATCTTGGATGTTTAAAGGCTCATAACATGCAGTAGATGCAGGTAGGATGATTTTTAATGTGAGCAATGTGTATGTACAGGGTGTGGGAAACATATAAGATAGACTCTTATTCAGAGTGAAGGACCACTTTAAGGAAATCGGGCGATCCAGGGGATTTCACACAGTGGGGTATCCCAATTCTTATATACTCTAGGCTGGTCCGTGGCTCCTCTTTAAGGTGGACCAAAACCCTATCCACCTGGCCCTAGAGTCTAAAAAACTTCAGGCGGGGTAAAAGCCCTCCCCAGTGGTATCCCAATTTGGAATTCCCAACTGTCAAACCCCCCAGAATCACTGCAAATCCCCCACCCCTTTATCCAAAGTCAAACCCCTGCCAGGCATAACTAAATGGCCGGCACAGCCAGCGGGCGATGCCCCAAAAAGATTGCATTATTCTGACTGGAGAAATTTCTGAGCATGCGTGCCGTGGGAGCATGGAATAGGAGGTAAGATTTGCAGCTATCCAAGGGGTGTCACATGTAGGGGCATCCCAAATCAAGGTGCCCTTGTGAAGCAGACCAAAACCCAGCAAGGTGAAAATCAAGAGTTTTGGCCCACTTTATTAGACTCTAAATCTACTGTATATTGCTGTACATATATTGATCATGTTGATTTTGACTATCCTGGGTTTTGGCCCATGCCCCTCAGGCACCCTGATAGGGGGTGCCCCACTGTGTGAAACCCCCCAAGGTGCCTGATCTGACTTACCCTTCCCCAGTCCTATGGTGCCTTCCTGGCTTCTTGTCCAATCAGCACGCTCAGATCTTGTCCCCTTCGTCTAAACAACCGACTAAGGGAGCGGATCCTAGCTGCATCCCCCCCTTACCTCTAACAGGTAGCGTGCCTGCCCAAGTCATTCTGTTTCAACCGAAACAAAACCCACCAGCAGCCGGCCTGGAATCTAAAAGATTCCAGGGCCGGCCACTGGCTTTCCCCTGATTCGGGATGCCCCACTTCATGAAACCCCCCCAAGGCGCTGGTAACTCACCTTTTCCGGTCCAATAGCGCATGTGCCAATGAGAGCCATTTGGCTTTCAACAAATGGCTCTGATTGTTTACAATAGGGAGAATGTGCTGCCGCATCCCCTGCATCCCTAGTGGTCTGCATGTGCTCCTGCCCCAGCCATTCAGGAGTGTGTTTGCCACGGGGGATAGCGCGGCAGTGCATGCTCCCCATAGAAGGCATGCGAAGGTTGTAAACAAGGCAAAGGGCTATGATTGGACGAGAGCCCGTGCCTGCGCCATTGGACCAAGTAGATTGGAGTTTTACTGGGAAACTGGGGGGCATACCAATTCAGGATGCCCCAGGGGTGCAGAACAAAACCTGGGAAAGTCCATCAGGCACGTGGCAATTCAGCTTAAGCTTTATTTGGGGGAGGGGGCGCTATTCTGAATCTTTGCCCCGGGTGCAGAAATGTCTAGCTACGCCTCTGACCCAGAGCCTAAAAAACCTTGCCAAATTAATCAACCAAGCAGTGTCCCTGTCTTACTATGCTTCAGGATCCTAGGGAGTTAGGGAGGGAGTGCTCTATGATTTCCAGGAGACATGCAATGTTCAGAGCAACGTTGTGGTAAATCAGCACTTCCCTACATACTCCCCCTGGTGAAATCTTTAGGTCCCGTCAAAGAGAAACTATGATTAAAGTCAACATTAACAAGAAACAACATCGTCCTCTCTCCATTACAATGGATTGCTGCAAGAAACAAGTCAGTAGTAATACATGCCAGGAGTAGCAAAAACAGGCAACATATTAACCAAATTGGAAACTGCACCTACCCAAGCATGATACAGCTGTGGCTGACTGATAATCCTGGGATCTCCCAAATTATCATAGGTAAATATGGGTGGAGCATGTCTAACTCTTTCTCCTCTCCGTACTCTCCTCTGAGGTAATCCAGTGCTTTCAGGCCCTGAACTAGGACTGTGAGTCATGGGCAGGGATGGTTCTGTAGCAGCATTAGGCTCCTGCCTGAGGGTAGTCACTGATTGAGGCACAAACTCTGGGGAGCTAGAACTCAACAACTCTCTTGAAGGGGCAGGAGCAGTTGGGCCACTGACTTCAGGAACTGCAGTCTAATCACTCCCATTAGTATCTGGCAGATCAGAAGTGGAATCTGCCTGAGGCTGAGGCAGATCACTCACTACAAAATTCTGAGCCATTGTCATTTTCGATTTGAGGGATAGGCAGCAAGTGGTTTTGATGCCAGGCCTTTATTCTACCTTCTGGTCCCTTTATTTTGTATACTGGGATCCCAGGCAGCTTGTCCACTACAGTAATAGTCTCTTTTCTCCAGCGGTCAGCCAGTTTATGTTTTCCAGATGCTCCTAGGTTCCGCAGCAGGACTTGGTCCCCTTGTTTCAAGTCTCTATATCTCACATGGAGATCAAAGCGCCTCTTATTTCCAGCATTTACTTTAGCTGTATTTTCTTCAGCAAGGCGATACGCTGATTTGAGGGAATCTTTCAGACCAGTCACATATTGATAATGGTTCTGATGACTAACTCCATCAGTTGAAACTCCTAGGAGGATATCAATAGGCAATCTAGGCTCTCTTCCAAACATCAGAAAGTAGGGTGAAAATCCTGTACTCTCATGTCTACTGCTATTGTAGGCATGTACCATAGCTTCAACCTTGCGACTCCAGGACTGCTTGTCTTGGACTTCCAGAGTACCCAGCATATCAAGCAAGGTCCGGGTGAATCTCTCAGGAAGAGCATCACCCTCTGGGTGATAAGGCGTAGTCCGACTTTTCCGAAAGTTCAATAGCTGAAGTAATTCTTTGATTAACTTGCTCTCAAAGTCTCTGCCTTGGTCTGAATGCAGTCTGTGAGGTAGACCATAATGGATGAAATACTTCTCCCAGAGCACTTGAGCGACGGTAACTGCTCTTTGATCCTTAGTAGGGAAAGCTTGAGCATAGCGAGTGAAGTGGTCGGTCACTACTAATACATTTCCAATCCCTCTTGAGTCATTGTCAATGCAGAGAAAGTCCATACAGACCATATCTATGGGACCCGAACTTTGTAAGTGTTCCATTGGGTTAATACACTGGTTTGGGGTGGGGATTAACTGGGCTTCCCCTAGTTAGGTTTCCTTGAAAACCCAGGGCTCCACATCCTATGACCTCGCCCATGGAATTGATAAGATATTATATTAAAAACAAGTTCATTTTATTAGTACATATACATATAAAAACACAATGGTTGATAACCACATCACAACTACTTGTATACAAGATAATGCCTGTTTTTTCAACTGGATAGCCAGGCAACCAGTATAACAATTTTACAAGATATTCCAACACAAATGTAAAAAATGTTGCTTGCGTGTCTCAAAAGGGGGCAAACTAGTTTCGCCTGTCTGTAGGCTTCGTCAGTGCCCTTAACATCAATCCTATAAAGACATGTATATATATCATAGTATCAAAGTAACCATTCAAAGACTTTTTCAAAAAACATGCTTCATTTGATATCTCATTATACATTAGTATGCATGGATTCATACCTCTATTGATTGAGATGGTAGATGCAACTGGGGCCAGCCCATGTTTACTGTGGTGTAGCCAGTTCAATTGTATTAGGGCTGTTATAAAGCCCAGGTGTGTGGATCATAGTAAAGCCCATAGTGCATTCCAAAAGCCCATAAGGGTTGATAACACCTGCATTGATAGGAACAGATTGCCTCATGAGTGTCTCTATCAGTTATATAGCCGGTAAATTCGGTCAGGATAAAGTGTTTATAAAGGTGATGAAAGTAAAATAGCAGATGCCCTTACCTTGTATACTCAATGAGGCGTGGGGAGAGGCACACCCAGTGCCTGTTACCTCCTGTCCTAGAAGCAGCAGCGCCGTGTAGTGCGTGCTGATACACTGGCCGCAGTTAAATAATGGCCAGTGTGTGATGTCAAACACACTCAGCTGAGTGTTAGCTCCGTCCCTCCCCCCCCCTCCCCTCCCGGGGTCTGCTGGGGGTTGCTAGGGGGGACGGGAGCCCAACACAATCCCAGCGCCGCACCTCCCCCGACGGGCGGGGCTCATACCAGCCTCCGTCAGCCAGTAAGGTGAACGGCGCTAGAGCTCCCACACGGCGCCGTCACGTGTCTCCTGCGAGGCGCCATTTTGGTGAAGACAAGTGCAGGGATTTAGACTTAATTCATAAGAGCAAGGTAAAATAGCGATCTCAGTCGCACAGATATATTAATTAATGACCTCTAGCAAAGTATAAGCCTAGCTGGCAGTATTTGTAAGTGGCCTTAGACTGCGGGATATGCCATGATACTTATGATGTCTTGCTGATAGTTCTAAAGTGCCTTCAGGCAGTTGTCCACATTGTAGGGGGAATTTGTGCCCCCCAGAACACAGTATATCTACATATGGCGTTTAAAAAGTGTAACTGGCCGTTATTGTACGTATGGATGGCCTCCCTTATAGCCATATACATATATGCCTGCTAAACTCCATTACTGACGCTATGTCATATGGACAAAAATGCCGCCTCACCATACGCCTAGGACACGTGAGTGTTATTAAATCCCCAAAGGCCAATCCGCACTGGGCATTCAAGCTGTATAAATGAAAACATTGTTGATTTGGTTTATGCCACATAATCGCTACTGCTGCAAACTTGTGCCCATGGGCTGGCATCCAGTGCATCTACCATATACAGCATATGGGGAAAAAAAAAAAAAATATAACAGAAAAAAAAAAATATAAATAAATAAAACAAAAAAAAAAAAAAAAACACCCAACAAAATTGTTTTTTTTTTTCTTTTTTTCTTTTTTTTTCTTTTTTTCTCTCTTCCTCCTTCCCCCTCTTCTCCTCTTCCTTCCCTCTTCCCCTCTCTTCTCCTTCTTTCCCTTTCTCTCCACTACATTCCACATTGATTTGTTACAGTCAAAATTAAAGCCCTATCATTACAAATGTCTGTCAGAGGTAAGGGGCATAACTGATGGATTCATTGAGTCCCGGGTACTGATGGGCCTTGAAATGGTGGATCCACTGTGTCTCCCGTTTAAGGGTGGCTCTCTCAAGGTCCCCACCCCGTGGGTTTGGATGTAATCTATCTAGGCCCACAATAAACATATCTTTTGGGTTCATCTCATGACATTCCCGGAAATGTCTGCCCACTGGGGTCTTGCTATTTCCCGTTTTGATGTCATAAGAGTGTTCGTATATGCGTTTGCGGAGCTCCCGATTGGTTTTGCCGATATAAAACCTGTTGCACTTGCAGATTAAGGCATAAATGATGTTGGCACTTTTACAGTTGATAAAATGCTTAAGTCTGTGAATTGGCCGGTCACCTATGGTTATCGCTTTAGTTTCTTTGACATATTTACACATGTTGCATGAGTGACATTTATACATTCCTGTTGTCTTACAACAGGTAAGTCGTTTAGTTTGTGTGTAGTGGCTATGAACTAACCGATCTTTGATGTTATGTGCCCTCCGAAACACAAATTTAGGTTTGTTTGGGAGTATCTTGTTAAGGTCTGCATCATTTTGTAACACATGCCAATGTCGCTGTATAATGTTTTTTATCATATGGTGGTGGGTAGAAAAAGTCAGAATCATGGATAGGGGGGGATCATCTTTCCTGATTTTCGGCTTGTACAGTAATTCATCCCGTGATCTTTTTTTGGCCCGTTTATAGGCCTGTTTTAAAACTGGTACGCTATACCCCCTATTTCTCAATCTGTTGAAAATCCCATCAGCAGTTTCCTTAAAATCTCCTTCTGAGGTGCAATTGCGGCGGGCTCTCACATATTCACCGTATGGGATACTCTTGAGAAGATGTTTTGGGTGGGCACTAGAGGCCCTTAGCATCGTGTTAGCGGCTGTCGGTTTACAATAAAATTTCGTAGTGACCACTCCTTCACGGCTTAGCCTCACTGATAGGTCCAGGAAGTTAATTGCTTCCTGGCTAAACTCTACAGTGAATTTCAAGTTCATGTCGTTCTTATTCAGTTCCCCCACAAATGCCTGCAAGTCTCTCTGTGTGCCTGTCCAAATGAATAGGATATCATCGATGTACCTGTGCCACGTGGCCACGTGGCACAGGTACATCGCTAATTCGTCCTCAGCCCACAACCCCCTCTCCCAGCCCCCCAGATACAGGTTAGCGTACGATGGGGCACAGGTGGTCCCCATCGCCGTCCCCTGTATCTGGTGGTATAAGGTGTTATTAAAGAGAAAGAGGTTGTGGGTGAGGACGAATTGTAATAATTGCAGCAAGAACCGATTATGTTCGTGAGTCTCAATGGGTAATTCGTTCAGGAAACGGCGGACATTCATGAGGCCAAGTTGGTGTGGTATGCTTGAATATAGGGCCTCCACGTCCAGGCCCACCAGAAACGACCCCGGGGCCACACTCATACCATCCAGGACCCGAAGGAGGTGTCCCGTATCTTTAAGATACGAAGGTAATTGGTGGACCAGTGGCTGGAGATGATAGTCGACGTAGCGACTGGCCCGATCAGTGAGGGACCCCATGCCGGACACTATCGGTCTGCCTGGAGGTGCTGTGGTGGACTTATGCACCTTCGGCAGGGCGTAAAACGTGGGTGTGACCGGAAATGGGACCTCAAGGAAAGAGCCAGTCGCCACGTTGATCACCCCCCCCTCCACCGCCTGGTGGATTAGAGTGTGGTAGGCCCCGGAGTCCTGTGCGAGCCTGGACATGGGGGCCCTGGCATACCACTCTGTATTGTTTAAAATTTTCAAGCACATGTGTTCATACTGTGCTCTATCCATGATCACTATGTTTCCCCCCTTATCCGAGGGTTTAATGATGAGGTCTGGATCATTCTCCAATTGCCTCATTGCCTGTCTTGCTTCCTCGGACATGTTATGAGTCTTCTGTCTCGGTAATTTCTCAAGATCTGCTGTGACCAGATCCACAAAAGTCATTGCATGTGCATTTGACATGAGTGGGGGAAAAAAAGTAGACGGTTTTCTAAAAGTAACCTCTTTCCTTGTGGTCATAGGTGTGGTGCCTGTGGCCTCCAAGCCCAGTTCCATCATTTCTTGTTCTAAAACTGATTCCGAAAGGGCAGTCATTGTGGTTGTTAGACCCTCCCCTTGTTTGTGTTTACTAAAATGATGTTTACAAAGTATTTTCCTCATGAATAATTGTAAATCTTTTACAATTTCAAAGGGGTCAGTGTGATGCGTCGGGCAGAAATTGAGGCCCAAAAGTAAAAGTTCTTTTTGTTCTGACGTGAGTGTTTTCTTTGATAAATTAAGAATGTCCACCTGGGATTCAGATTGGACAGATCTCCCCCACCAGCACCAATAGCCCAACTACAGACCCTTTACCCATTGCATTAGGGACTTCATCTGACCACCCGAGATCTGTCCAATCTGAATCCCAGGTGGACATTCTTAATTTATCAAAGAAAACACTCACGTCAGAACAAAAAGAACTTTTACTTTTGGGCCTCAATTTCTGCCCGACGCATCACACTGACCCCTTTGAAATTGTAAAAGATTTACAATTATTCATGAGGAAAATACTTTGTAAACATCATTTTAGTAAACACAAACAAGGGGAGGGTCTAACACCCACAATGACTGCCCTTTCGGAATCAGTTTTAGAACAAGAAATGATGGAACTGGGCTTGGAGGCCACAGGCACCACACCTATGACCACAAGGAAAGAGGTTACTTTTAGAAAACCGTCTACTTTTTTTCCCCCACTCATGTCAAATGCACATGCAATGACTTTTGTGGATCTGGTCACAGCAGATCTTGAGAAATTACCGAGACAGAAGACTCATAACATGTCCGAGGAAGCAAGACAGGCAATGAGGTAATTGGAGAATGATCCAGACCTCATCATTAAACCCTCGGATAAGGGGGGAAACATAGTGATCATGGATAGAGCACAGTATGAACACATGTGCTTGAAAATTTTAAACAATACAGAGTGGTATGCCAGGGCCCCCATGTCCAGGCTCGCACAGGACTCCGGGGCCTACCACACTCTAATCCACCAGGCGGTGGAGGGGGGGGTGATCGACTTGGCGACTGGCTCTTTCCTTGAGGTCCCATTTCCGGTCACACCCATGTTTTACGCCCTGCCGAAGGTGCATAAGTCCACCACAGCACCTCCAGGCAGACCGATAGTGTCCGGCATGGGGTCCCTCACTGATCGGGCCAGTCGCTACGTCGACTATCATCTCCAGCCACTGGTCCACCAATTACCTTCGTATCTTAAAGATACGGGACACCTCCTTCGGGTCCTGGATGGTATGAGTGTGGCCCCGGGGTCGTTTCTGGTGGGCCTGGACGTGGAGGCCCTATATTCAAGCATACCACACCAACTGGGCCTCATGAATGTCCGCCGTTTCCTGAACGAATTACCCATTGAGACTCACGAACATAATCGGTTCTTGCTGCAATTATTACAATTCGTCCTCACCCACAACCTCTTTCTCTTTAATAACACCTTATACCACCAGATACAGGGGACGGCGATGGGGACCACCTGTGCCCCATCGTACGCTAACCTGTATCTGGGGGGCTGGGAGAGGGGGTTGTGGGCTGAGGACGAATTAGCGATGTACCTGTGCCACGTGGCCACGTGGCACAGGTACATCGATGATATCCTATTCATTTGGACAGGCACACAGAGAGACTTGCAGGCATTTGTGGGGGAACTGAATAAGAACAACATGAACTTGAAATTCACTGTAGAGTTTAGCCAGGAAGCAATTAACTTCCTGGACCTATCAGTGAGGCTAAGCCATGAAGGAGTGGTCACTACGAAATTTTATCGTAAACCGACAGCCGCTAACACGATGCTAAGGGCCTCTAGTGCCCACCCAAAACATCTTCTCAAGAGTATCCCATACGGTGAATATGTGAGAGCCCGCCGCAACTGCACCTCAGAAGGAGATTTTAAGGAAACTGCTGATGGGATTTTCAACAGATTGAGAAATAGGGGGTATAGCGTACCAGTTTTAAAACAGGCCTATAAACGGGCCAAAAAAAGATCACGGGACGAATTACTGTACAAGCCGAAAATCAGGAAAGATGATCCCCCCCTATCCATGATTCTGACTTTTTCTACCCACCACCATATGATAAAAAACATTATACAGCGACATTGGCATGTGTTACAAAATGATGCAGACCTTAACAAGATACTCCCAAACAAACCTAAATTTGTGTTTCGGAGGGCACATAACATCAAAGATCGGTTAGTTCATAGCCACTACACACAAACTAAACGACTTACCTGTTGTAAGACAACAGGAATGTATAAATGTCACTCATGCAACATGTGTAAATATGTCAAAGAAACTAAAGCGATAACCATAGGTGACCGGCCAATTCACAGACTTAAGCATTTTATCAACTGTAAAAGTGCCAACATCATTTATGCCTTAATCTGCAAGTGCAACAGGTTTTATATCGGCAAAATCAATCGGGAGCTCCGCAAACGCATATACGAACACTCTTATGACATCAAAACGGGAAATAGCAAGACCCCAGTGGGCAGACATTTCCGGGAATGTCATGAGATGAACCCAAAAGATATGTTTATTGTGGGCCTAGATAGATTACATCCAAACCCACGGGGTGGGGACCTTGAGAGAGCCACCCTTAAACGGGAGACACAGTGGATCCACCATTTCAAGGACCATCAGTACCCGGGACTCAATGAATCCATCAGTTATGCCCCTTACCTCTGACAGACATTTGTAATGATAGGGCTTTAATTTTGACTGTAACAAATCAATGTGGAATGTAGTGGAGAGAAAGGGAAAGAAGGAGAAGAGAGGGGAAGAGGGAAGGAAGAGGAGAAGAGGGGGAAGGAGGAAGAGAGAAAAAAAGAAAAAAAAAGAAAAAAAGAAAAAAAAAAAACAATTTTTTTTGTTGGGTGTTTTTTTTTTTTTTTGTTTTATTTATTTATATTTTTTTTTCTGTTATATTTTTTTTTTTTTCCCCATATGCTGTATATGGTAGATGCACTGGATGCCAGCCCATGGGCACAAGTTTGCAGCAGTAGCGATTATGTGGCTTAAACCAAATCAACAATGTTTTCATTTATACAGCTTGAATGCCCAGTGCGGATTGGCCTTTGGGGATTTAATAACACTCACGTGTCCTAGGCGTATGGTGAGGCGGCATTTTTGTCCATATGACATAGCGTCAGTAATGGAGTTTAACAGGCATATATGTATATGGCTATAAGGGAGGCCATCCATACGTACAATAACGGCCAGTTACACTTTTTAAACGCCATATGTAGATATACTGTGTTCTGGGGGGCACAAATTCCCCCTACAATGTGGACAACTGCCTGAAGGCACTTTAGAACTATCAGCAAGACATCATAAGTATCATGGCATATCCCGCAGTCTAAGGCCACTTACAAATACTGCCAGCTAGGCTTATACTTTGCTAGAGGTCATTAATTAATATATCTGTGCGACTGAGATCGCTATTTTACCTTGCTCTCATGAATTAAGTCTAAATCCCTGCACTTGTCTTCACCAAAATGGCGCCTCGCAGGAGACACGTGACGGCGCCGTGTGGGAGCTCTAGCGCCGTTCACCTTACTGGCTGACGGAGGCTGGTATGAGCCCCGCCCGTCGGGGGAGGTGCGGCGCTGGGATTGTGTTGGGCTCCCGTCCCCCCTAGCAACCCCCAGCAGACCCCGGGAGGGGAGGGGGGGGAGGGACGGAGCTAACACTCAGCTGAGTGTGTTTGACATCACACACTGGCCATTATTTAACTGCGGCCAGTGTATCAGCACGCACTACACGGCGCTGCTGCTTCTAGGACAGGAGGTAACAGGCACTGGGTGTGCCTCTCCCCACGCCTCATTGAGTATACAAGGTAAGGGCATCTGCTATTTTACTTTCATCACCTTTATAAACACTTTATCCTGACCGAATTTACCGGCTATATAACTGATAGAGACACTCATGAGGCAATCTGTTCCTATCAATGCAGGTGTTATCAACCCTTATGGGCTTTTGGAATGCACTATGGGCTTTACTATGATCCACACACCTGGGCTTTATAACAGCCCTAATACAATTGAACTGGCTACACCACAGTAAACATGGGCTGGCCCCAGTTGAATCTACCATCTCAATCAATAGAGGTATGAATCCATGCATACTAATGTATAATGAGATATCAAATGAAGCATGTTTTTTGAAAAAGTCTTTGAATGGTTACTTTGATACTATGATATATATACATGTCTTTATAGGATTGATGTTAAGGGCACTGACGAAGCCTACAGACAGGCGAAACTAGTTTGCCCCCTTTTGAGACACGCAAGCAACATTTTTTACATTTGTGTTGGAATATCTTGTAAAATTGTTATACTGGTTGCCTGGCTATCCAGTTGAAAAAACAGGCATTATCTTGTATACAAGTAGTTGTGATGTGGTTATCAACCATTGTGTTTTTATATGTATATGTACTAATAAAATGAACTTGTTTTTAATATAATATCTTATCAATTCCATGGGCGAGGTCATAGGATGTGGAGCCCTGGGTTTTCAAGGAAACCTAACTAGGGGAAACCCAGTTAATCCCCACCCCAAACCAGTGTATTAGCTTTAGTATTGGGGCCCGCTCCCCGCACCAGCCTCCAATTGCTGCAAGTGTGCTTCTGATGTGCAGGGAACTCCCTTTCATCAGTAGCCCACTGACCTAACCTTCCTTTTTTTTTTTTTTTTTTTTCTTCTCTCTTTTGTCCCCAGGATTTCTCACAATTTGGGAGAGTCGTCTCCATTAGTGGGTTGCTAGTCACCCACATCACGTTTTTGTCATTCCATTGGGTTAGCTCGAGTTGGCAAAGCTTTCCTCTGTAGACATCTGAGACATCGCCTGCATAAACTGGTCACAGTATCTCTCATTTTTGGCCAGTAGAATCGATCTTGCACCAGGCCATATGTTTTCTCAGGTCCCAGGTGACCATGATAATCATGTAGACTTCTGAAGACCATTCTCTGGAAACAATAGGGAAGAACCAGTTGACATCTTCCACGATGATCATGATACAAAACCACACAATAGAGTAGGCCTTTGTCTATCTCAAACTTCTCCTAATCTCTTAAGAACTGACAAAACTCATTGGGTAAATACTTTTTTAACAGTGTAGGGTCTTTGGCCTATACTGCTTGGTATAGAGGTCCAATTACCGGATCAGCTTTCTGACATTTGATCATCTGCTTTGGGGGTATGGAGCAGTTTTCAAATGACCCCAATGCAACAGGATAGGCGAACATGTCTGGCACAGCCTCTGGTCCACCTCCCATGGAATCAATAAGTCACATCACAGAAAGCCACTTGATCTTCAGTTACTGCAGTGATGGCACATAGGGCTCTAACGCCAGGACCAGGGACTTCTTCCTATTCAGTCTCTTCAGTAGCAGTCAATCCTGGCCGCCTAGACAGGGCATCTGCTCCAATGTTCTTTGGGCCTGGTTTATACTTCAGGGTGAACTGATAATTGGATAAAGCTGCCAAGCAGCGATGTCCTGTGGCATCTAGCTTAGCTGTAGTTAGAACATAGGTCAAGGGGTTGTTGTCTGTTCTTACTTAAAAGGGAACCCCATACAGGTAATCATGCAGCTTATCAACGACAGCCCATTTGAGTGCTAGAAACTCCAACTTATGAACTGGATAGTTGTGTTCGCTCAGGGTGAGGCTTCGGCTGATGAAAGCTACAGGTCGAAGGCCTGATTAATATTCCTGGTGTAACACTCCACCCAATCCTTCAAAGCTTGCATCCACATGGAGCACATATGGCTTCTGTGCATCAGCGTACGCTAGCACGGGTGCGTTTGTCACCATCTTCTTTAACTGAGTGAAAGCCTCTTGACATGCAGGAGTCTAACAGTCCCCAAAAGGAGCATTGGAAGTCTTCTTTTGCTTCTCTGAAGCACTTACATCACTCTTCAGCAGGTCATGGAGAAGTTTGGCTATGCTGGACCTATAACCTTCCACAAACCAGCGGTAGTATCCACAAAAGCCAAGGAAAGAACGTAGCTCTGTGATATTTTGAGGTTGGGGCCAGTTCACCACTGCTTCAACTTAGGCTGGGTCAGTGGTGACTCCTTCAGCAGAAACGATGTGACCTACATTGGTAACTGATGACCGGAAGAACTTGCACTTGTCCGCTGACAGCTTTAGCCCAGGCAATTAAGTACTCTCATGAGCTGTTCTTCATGTTCTTCTAAAGTGGACCCGAACACAATAATGTCATCGAGATACACAAGACATTCCCGGGGCACTAGATCGCCCAACACTTGCTCCATCAATATTTGGAATGTTGCTGGGGCGCCTCTGATGCCTTGTAGCATGCGAGTGAATTGAAAGAAACCCAAGGGACATATAAATGCCGTCTTCTCCTGATCTTCAGGTGCCATGGGAACTTGGTAGTACCCAGATCGCAGATCTAATACAGTGAACCATTCAAAGCCTCTAGAGCCTCTTCAATCCTGGGCAAGGTATACTGATCAGTTATGGTTCTCCTATTCAGAGTTCGATAGTCTACACATAGACGGATCGATCCACACTTTTTCCTCACCACCACAATGGCGGAAGCATAGAGGCTCTTGCTGTCGACAATAATCCCTTGATCTTTCATCTGGTGTAGGGTCTGTCTCAATTCATCAACGTCTTTTGGGGCTATCCGTCGGGGCCGCTCTCGAGACGGTGTAGCATCAGTTAGACGGAAGGTGTGCTGAGCACTCTTGGCGCAGCCGACATCCATATCATCTGTAGAGAACACTTCAGGTATGCTTGATAGCTGCTTTGTCAATTTCTGGTTCCAGGTTTCTGATAGATTTGGATCGCTCAAATCAAACTTGAGAGTAGATGAATTTTCTTTAACTTCAACCCGACACACATCAGCATAGGAGTTGACGCCAAGCACAGCATATACATGGGCTACGTCTTGATGATGACCGATTATGACAGTCATTATGACAATTTTTGACAGTCACCACCATAGATAATGCCACTTGGGTCCTCCAATCCTTTCTCAGGAATAATCATCCAGCCCTTCTTAGTAATCATTTCTTCAGGGGTTTCCATGAGGACATAACTCCCATCTCCAATTAGTTCAGAGGCAATGCGGGAGTCCACTCTAAGGACTCTCTCTCCCCCTGGTGGAATCTCCACTGGATGCTCACCGATGTGATATACCATCCCATGCCGGTAACCAACAGAAAGTACATCACAGAGCTCTTTGAGATTGGGTGGCATGTCAGCTTCATCAGAAGGTGTAACCCCATCTCCTTCAAGAAACTTCTGGAAAGCGTTGTACATTGCTTTACAATTCATTCCCAAAATAAATGGGGCTGCATGGGAGTCACCGGTGTCCGGGCAAACTAGAGCTGTAATCTCCATAGCAGGAACACCCTTGTCGGCTAACCTGGGAATAGTCACAACCACTTGCAAGCTTCCATCTACTGGATATGATTCAGAGTTCAGACCCCATAACTCCATCTGCCCGGTGGACTGAAAGATACTTCTTGTAAAATGAACGGTAGATTAAGGTGACTTGAGACCCTGTATCAAATAGAGCTGGGGTGGAATGACCATTAATAGTGACTTTAACAATAGATTTTGAACCCAGGAGAGGTCCTCTTGATTTTGGCTTGAAGCGCTTCCTGCTGCGCCTGGGCTTCTGCACAGGAAAGGCCACACCTTGCACTGTTTCCTCACACTCCTCCGGACACTATTTAGGGGAATGGCCGATCTGATCACACCATGCACAACTCCTAGAGTTCCTCCCCCGCCATGATACAGCCGGTTTCACATCTGGTGGTTTGGGTCTATATGATTCGGAAGGTTCTCTTTGTGTCAGGTTGGAGGGGGTACCCTCTCTATGAAAACTTTTCTGAAGACTGAACCGCACATTAGCTTCTTGTTGCTTCACTATATTCATTAATTCAGGAAGATGAAGTGCTTGGTTTAATAACATCATTTTTAAAATTTGTGCAAGAGGGTGATGGGGCAACAAGCCTCTCACTAGCTGGCGGGATCTCATAGAGTCCACTGAAGAGGGGGATATAGCCTTATGATACACCAGAAGTGTTAAAAGTAACTGCAATCTGTTAATAAAGGTGGAAACATCTTCTCCTTCCTTCTGACGGGACATTCGATAATTAGCAACCATCTGCTCTAGATCATGGTATGGCTTAAAATGATCAGACAGTACTTGTACATAGTCCACTGCACTGGTTCCCTCATGGGTGTTCCGGTACAGGCGGATTAATTCTGCAGCTGGTGACCGTAAACTTTCACTAACCCTCTGACGCTTGCTCTCTTCTGAGCAGGACCACTCTCTCAAGCTCTGAAGAGTGTGCTCTTTCCATACTTCAAAACTTTCTTCTCCTTGTGGCACAGGGGCATTACCAGAGAACACCTTCAGCTTCTTATAATGTGCAGCCTGTAGTCCCTGTGCTAGCATTTCTATCAGTTTGCTTATATCACCGGCTGCCTTTTCATTATGTGGCTCCATGTCAATAACACTGTCAGAGAAACTACCTGACATTGGCTCTTCCTTTTTTACATAAGCTTGTGCTGGTGCGGGGGTTGAGTGCATCCAGCCAGGGACAACTTGATGATATCCCCCTAGATTGTATGGATTTTCCATATCTATTAAACCCACTTCGAGACAGTCTATGGTGCTGACCTGTTGGTGAGGCTGTGCCTTCGCTTAGTGAAAGAGTGGGATAAATGTTTCTGTGTGGCAGTGCCTCCACCCAGAATAGGGCCCTTGTAACTGTCGGGGAACCTTTCTGGGAAATAGATCAAGTCTAAACAAAACCATACAATGCGAGCAGAGGGACTACTGCTCCCAGCAATCTCTTAAAGCAATCACTGGCACAGCTGAATGTATTAACCCTTTAAATGCCAAGCACGTAGTTTCTACGTGGTTGCTTCTCCTACCGTTAAGTGCCAAGCACGTAGAAACTACGTGCCTGGCATTTCCCCCAAACAGTTAAAAAATAGAAAAAAAAAAATCACTTACCTCCGGTATCCCTGTGAAGCCTGGGGTCCCCTCTATCTTGGGGGGGCATCCGATCGCCCCCCCCGTCGTCCTCCGTCTTCAGGGGGGGGCCCGAAACCAGACGCCCCCCCCCCCCCCCCGTTTCCAGCCCTGATCGCCGCTGTAAAAAAAAAAAAAATAAAACTGTCATTTACTCACCTCCGCGCCCGAGCCTTCTGTCCGGGTCTCCTCTTCACCAGGGGGGGGGTCCGATCCCCCCCCTGGGCTGCGCAGTCTTCAGGTGAGGACCCTCTTCCGGGTCCTCACCTCTTGTAATGGCGGCGATGGCCGCCGCCGCTTAGCCCCGCCCATTGTGGGAGGAGCGGGATGACGTCATCCCGCTCCTCCTATACCCCCTCCGAGCTCCGGCATCTGTCAGATGCCGGTGGTGATCGGAGCAGAGCGGGTGTCAGGTGAGGAGGCTCCGATCGGAGCCCCCTCGCCTGTCACCCGCCCTGCGCCGATCACCACCGGCATCTGTCAGTGAGGTGATCGGCGCGGGACAGCGGCGAGGGACGTCGGATCGGAGGTGAGTATGGTGTAAAAAAGAAAAATAAAGATTTTTTTTTCTGTGTGTGTGTGTCATTTTTTTTACTATTAACCCCTTGTGAACTGGTAAGGGGTCCATGACCCCTATACCAGTTCACAAGGCTGGGGAGATGGCAAGCCACCTGCGCTAGCGGGTGGCTTGCCATTAACCCCTGGCACCCCCATTACCTGCCTCCCCAAAGGCCAGGGGGGGGCAGAAGAGCCCGGGCCCACATGGGCTATGTGGGCTCGTAGGCTGCAGGGTGGGGGGGCCACATAAGCTGGCCCCCCCACTCTGTGCCTACAAGCCCCCATAGCTGGTCCCGGGCTGGTTACTGTGGGTAAGGGGGACCCCACGTCAATTTTTTTTTTGATTTTTAAGGGTTTTTAACCCTTAAAAATCAAAAAAAAATGGGGTCCACCCCCCCTGGGAGGGGGGACCCTATGTCATTTTTTTTTTTGATTAACCCTTTGTAATCTGTCATCCAGCAGCTATAAAAGGCTTCTAGCAAGTGAGCAGAAGCCAGTGATCGCCGAGGGACAGAGTGCTCCAGGATGGATGGGAGGTGAGTACAGTGTAAAAAAAAAAAAAAAATTAATAAAATATTTTTTTCTTTATGTGTGTCTGTGTCATTATTTACTTTTAACCCCTTGTGAACTGGTAAGGGGTCCATGACCCCTATACCAGTTCACAAGGCTGGGGGGATGGCAAGCCACCTGCGCTAGCGGGTGGCTTGCCATTAACCCCTGGCACCCCCATTACCTGCCTCCCCAAAGGCCAGGGGGGGGCAGAAGAGCCCGGGCCCACATGGGCTATGTGGGCTCGTAGGCTGCAGGGTGGGGGGCCACAAAAGCTGGCCCCCCCACTCTGTGCCTACAAGCCCCCATAGCTGGTCCCGGGCTGGTTACTTTGGGTAAGGGGGACCCCACGTCAATTTTTTTTTTTATTTTTAAGGGTTTTTAACCCTTAAAAATCAAAAAAAAAATGGGGTCTCCCTCCCCTGGGAGGGGGGACCCTATGTCATTTTTTTTCCCGATTTAACCCTTTGTAGTGTGGATGGTTTTTGTATTTTTTTTGTGAATGTTATAAAATACTTGTTTCAGTTAGGGGGGTCTCCTGGGCAGGAACGGGGGGCTACCGATAAATATGTGGTACCATTCTAATCGGTAGAAATGGGGCTTTCACATGCAATATGATTTTCCTTAATAAAATACATTTTTTAATTTAAAATAAAGGAGTCAATTTTCTAAAAAATTTTTTTTATTTATTTATTTTTTTTTTTCACTTAATAATATTGTAAAAAAAAAAAAAAAATTACAAACAAGACATTTCATGTTAAAGTCTAAACTCTGCTGCAAAAAATATATATATAATTTTTCTGAAAGTTACAGCAAAAATGGCGCAAAACATGTCGCAAAACATGACGCAAAATGGGGAAAATGGCCTGTCAACAGAGGGTGACAAAATCTCAAGTAGGCTGGCAATTAAAAGGGTTAATAGTACCTATGCATGTTGGGTATTGTTCTGTTCGGGGGACCTTGCGCTTTCAGACTTAGCTTGTTTTTTCTGGTTTGCATATTTATATTTTAGGAAAAGGTGTTTTTTATTCAGCTTTTTTATAAATTTTTTAGGGAAACCCTGCGCAACCAAAGAATTCTTTGAGGAATTAATTCCAGAAAGATGAGCCCACTACAACAAGCTGGGTACCCTTAAAAAGCTTAACGTGTGTACTTTCAGGGAATATATGGTTTATGGGGGATATTCCAAATGTAAAGGGTTGTTTTGGTTGAAAAATCGCAAGGTGCGCACTTTGTCTGCAGAGCTGAAATTTTCAAGTAAAATTACCGTTATGCGCATGCTTTACTTTGGGGTGTTTGGCAACTCTTCCCTTGACAGAACCTATGCATGTTGGGTGTTGTTCTGTTCGGAGGATGTTGCGTTTTCAGATTAAACTTGTTTTTTCTTGTTTGTATATAGTTTTTTTAGGAAAATGTGGCTTTGATTCTGCTTTTTTATCCTTTTTTTAGGGAAACTCTTTGCAACCAAAGATTACGTTGAGGGATTACTTCCAGAAAACTATGGCCACTTCCACAAGCTTGGTACGCCTAGAAAGCCTGAGGTGTGTACTTCCAGAGAATATATAGTTTGTTGGGGGTATTTCAAATGTAAAGGGTTGTTTTTCTGGAAAAACCGCAAGGTGCGCATATTGCATAGCATAGTTGTATTTTATCTGAAAATCTCCTAAAGCGCTGTTTCAGTTTGGGGGAGTCTCCTGGGCAGGAAAGGGTGTCTACCAATACATATGTGGTACCGCTGTAACCGGGAGAAATTGGGATTTCACACGCAATAAGATTTTATTGACAAACTTACATTTTTTATTCCAAAAAAAACTACAATATGTAAAATTTTTTTTTTTTTTTTTTTTGCACATATTTCACCCAAAAATATTAAGAATACACCTAACAAATGACAAACAAGACATTTCATGTTAAAGCCCAGACTCTGCTGAAAAAAACAATATATCATTTTCCTGGGAAATCCCTGGAAATCCCTTCAAAAATCACATTTGAACATGGGGAGCGCAAAATAGTGCAAAATGGTCTGGCAACAGAGTGTGACAAAAACTCCAGGTAGACTGGCACTTAAAGGGTTAATAGTATAAACTTTATATAGCAAACGGTAAAGGTACAAGAGAAATAAAGCATACACAGTGTAATATATAGATAATGCAATAATGAAAGGCCTAGCTTCAATCAGTCCGTGCACATATACCCGGGTATATAGTTACTCTATAGCCCAAATACCTCCAAGAGAAAGAGAGACTGCGCAGGATGAGAGCTGCAGGGGCCCCTGATCTTGATAGCTGATCCACGCTTGATGCGTAGAACTCGATCAGACAGGTGCAGCTTCTCGACGGAATACACTGTACATGCAGGTCAGCAAGCTGGGAGTAAAGAAGGAGTTCCAAAACAGCTACAGACGATCTCCACTTGGCACAGTCAGCTGAACTGGCAGGTGAACAGTCTGATAGTCAGTGGTATGCTCCAGACACCACTGGGAGGCTCTGGATAAAAGAAGCAGCAGCACATCTCCTGACAGCAAGCCGTGTGCTCAGGTCTGTCTGCTTGCAGGAAGTCTGTCCTCTATTTATAGTCTTTTGTACCTCCAGCACAGGGCTGCAGGTCCAGCTAGCAGGGGCAGGAAGTATGCAATCACTGGTTAGGGAGGGAGTGCTCTATGATTTCCAGGAGACATAAAGTAAATCTTAAAGCGGACCAACAGTCAAAAATGACTTAAACCGGACCTTCACTATGATTTATTGAAAAGCTCAAACCCTTAAAAAAGCCCAAACCCTTAAAAAACGATATTCTTTCCCCTACTGGGTTGCAACTCTGTTCAGGACTTTTGGATACGGGCGCCGCCATCTTGACTCAGAAGCATCACATTTACTGAGGAGAGGAGAGTGGTATAAAGTACAGTATGATTTTTAATGTGGGCAATCTGTATGTACAGGGTGTGGGAAACATATAAGATAGACTCGTATTCAGAGTGAAGGACCGCTTTAAACCGGACCAACACAACAACCAGTGCTCATATGCATCCCTCCCCAGGGTAATTTAGATTACTGCACACAAAAATTAATTCACCTCTTTCTAACTCCTACTGTAGAAAATTTTAGAAACAAAATGGTGGCTCATGCATCTGCAGGCCACCTGCAAACAGGAAGTGCAGCTGGGCTTCCTGTTACTGTGCATTGTCAATTAAGTCAGTTGAATCCAGGCAGCAGCATGGCTGAGATGCTGGTAGAGGAAGCTCCAAAATGGCCGCTACCTTTCTTTTCCAACTGTGCCAGGCTGTTGGTCTGGTTTAAAGTCCCTATCCAGGCACATACTAATTCCTCCCCTTAGGAACAGTGTAAAATAAGCCATTTCAAGGCATATCAAAATCTCTGATTAAATGTAAATAGCCTATGTATTCTAAGCTAAGCAGCTTACTTTGCTTCAATTTCTGTGTCGTTGCTGAGCCAGGAAGGGCGTGTCATGGCGCAGCTTATGAGCTTCTTTCATTTCCTGCAGCGTATACCTTATAACGCAGGAAATGAAAGAGATGCACATGGGATCAGGTGAGTTGATTGCTGCCTTATAGTGGATCAAAACCAGCCCTGGAGTCTATGAAGCTAGACTCTTCTAGAGAGCTTCACTAGCCTGGGTTTTTTTCCTCCTGCCTGGGAATTCCGATTTGGGATTCCTCACTGTGTGTATGCCCCAGGATAAGGCAAAAACTCGCCTTTCTTTCATTAGCACAATGCATGCGTACACCAGTCAGCCAATAAACTGATTGCAGTTTCTAGGCCAAAGGTATAGCAAGGATGCATTGTGGTATTGCCATCAAGTTGAGTGTACCTGGCGTTCCCCGGGGATGCACACAGTGGGGCATCCCAATTTGAGATGTCTCATACACCGGTCCTAGACTATGATTCTACAGAGGTGGTTTAATTTTTAAGTTCTACGTCTTACAGTCACTAATGTTAATAACCAGCATATGTGCCCAATGTAAAACTGGACCAATCACCGGCCCTAGACTCTATAAGGCCAATGGTCTCATGATCTGGGGTACCCTGCTGTGTGAAAGCCCCGGGATCGCCTGCAAATCAAACCTTCCCAAGGTGGATGCAGGGCATACTGTGCCAATCGAACAAGAGCCCGCACAGCAGGGTTTCACACAGTGCGGATGACCAAACTGTCCCAGGTAAGAAAAACAATCTCACGCCTTAATACTAAATAATGCATGAAATGAGAGCTATGTTAGGAAAGGTTTACTAAATCAAGCCCATCAGGTACTTAAAATAATGCTTAATTAATTGTTGTTCTCTGGAGTTCTCATTTATGTTATACTCCAATAATGGAATAACAGCAATTAACTGAACATTAGTTTGCTGAAAACCATATCCAAGCTATAACTGTAAGCACCAGCAATGTAATATAGCTCAGTGCGACCGACGCGCACCATATTCATAAAAAAAGCCTCACACAGCGCTGGAGCTCAAAATCGGGTCGTTGTAGCCCAAAGCGCCAGAGGCTGTGTGATTAAAGTCTGTTTTTGAACATGTATTCACTAGTAAAGCGAAAACATATGGAATTATATTGTTATTACATTGTAACATGAACACTGCAATACCATTCTGCATATTAACATCTATATTAACATCTATATGCAATAAAATGAGTAAAAAGAAGGCTATAAAGATTGAAAAAATGACATCTATAGACGCATGGCTGGTAAGGCTCCCTGGACTACATAAATCAGTCACAGCAATATATGAATCATATTAAAGCGCACAATTTTTATTTAATAGATTATTACAATTGGTGGTTTAATTTGGATTGATGACACCGATCACAGACGTTTCAGAACCATGTATTCAGTTTCACACTCATTGATTTTGAATTCCCTAGTCTTCATTCCCTTAAATTTTGGCATGCTATACACAATATCATTGTCATCCTGCAAGAAAAAAAATGACTGTGATGCATTATTGCAGTCTGACTTTATAATGAGGCATATCTGACCCATACACATTCGGTAGCTAAATACACTGGAGCAGAATTAGGAGAGAATCAGAGAAACAAATTGTCAGTGAGTCAGTTTTCCCTATATTAGACCTATTAAAAGAATTGTCCAGGCTATAAAAACAGCTATACTCACATTTTGTCCAGCGCAGCTGCATCGCCCAGACCTGCTGTTTTTAAACTTACCAAGAGTAGAGAATGAAAACACTGACATGCACTGTTTTTCAGAAACGTGATCATCCCTTTACTTTTCTAGCAGAGCACCACATGGTCCATCAAGTCAATGTCAACCTTCTGTGATATCAGAAGAGAGGGAGACACTCTCATCTCAATACATAACTTTATTAAATTCTAATACATTAAAATGACCACAACACATATGTCAAACCATTTTAAAACCAATTAAAAAACATATATCCGACAATAACACACAAGACAAACCCACATAAATACTGTCGTTTTCGCACTATAAGACGCACCTGCACATAGGACGCACCTAGGAATTGGAGGTGGAAAATAAGAAAATAAATATTCTGAACCAAATGTTGTGCTAAACCACTGTCCCCCCAAGTAGCAACTAATAGGCAATGTGCAGAATCCCCCTATTTCAGGCAGAGGGGCATTCTCCCCCTCCATTCCCCATGGCCAGTGTTGCATTCCCCCCTCACTTTCCCCATAGACAGTGTGGCATTCCCCCCCCATCCCATTCTCCATAGGCAGTGTGGCATTACCCCCTCCCATTCCCCATATAGGCAGTGTGGCATTACCCCCTCCCATTTCCCATATAGGCAGTGTGGCATCCCCCCTCCCATTTCCCATATAGGCAGTGTGGCATTCATCCCCCTCCCATTCCCATATAGGCAGTGTGGCATTCATCCCCCTCCCATTCCCATATAGGCATTGTGGCATTCATCCCCCCTCCCATTCCCATATAGGCATTGTGGCATTCATCCCCCCTCCCATTCCCATATAGGCAGTGTGGCATTCATCCCCCCTCCCATTCCCATATAGGCATTGTGGCATTCATCCCCCCTCCCATTCCCATATAGGCATTGTGGCATTCATCCCCCCTCCCATTCCCATATAGGCAGTGTGGCATTCATCCCCCCTCCCATTCCCATATAGGCATTGTGGCATTCATCCCCCCTCCCATTCCCATATAGGCAGTGGGGCATCCTTCCTCCCATTCCCATATAGGCAGTGTGGCATTCATCCCCCTCCCAGTCTAATATAGGCAATGTGGCATTCATCCCCCTCCCATTCCCATATAGGCAGTGTGGCATTCATCCCCCGTCCCATTCCCATATAGGCAGTGTGACATCCCTCCTCCCATTCCCATATAGGCAGTGTGACATCCCTCCTCCCATTCCCATACAGGCAGTGTGGCATTCATCCCCCCCCCATTCCCATATAGGCAGTGTGACATCCCTCCTCCCATTCCCATACAGGCAGTGTGGCATTCATCCCCCCCCCCCCATTCCCATATAGGCAGTGTGACATCCCTCCTCCCAGTCCCATATAGGCAGTGTGGCATTCATCCCCCGTCCCATTCCCATATAGGCAGTGTGACATCCCTCCTCCCATTCCCATATAGGCAGTGTGACATCCCTCCTCCCAGTCCCATATAGGCAGTGTGGCATACCCCCTCCCATTCCCATACAGGCAAAAGTAAAAGAAGAAAAAAAATAAACTCACCTTTCCATCCTTCCCAATGTCCCCACTGTCTTCGCTGTATTTGCCGCTGCCTGGGCACATAGACACCCAGCTCAGTACAGCAGGTGGGCGTGGCCGATGCTCAAGCGCCGGCCACACCAAACGCTGTGCATAAAGCCGGGTGTCAGTGTGGGTTGGCGCTGCAAAGAAAGAGCCTCAGATACCGCTGCCTCTGCCGCTCCTTCTCCACCTCGCTAGTACACACAGAGAGAACAACTGGCCTACACACTGACACCCAGCTTCACACACAGTGATGGGAGTGGCTGACACTCGAGCATCGACCATGCCCACCTGCTGTACGAAGCAGATTTCTGTGTGTGCAGGTGCCGCGGAGAAGGTGGCAGATACAGCAAAGATGGCGGGGACAGCGGGAGCCCAATAAGACGCACTGACATCCCCCCCCCCCCACACACACACTTTTGGGGGAAAATAAGTGCGTCTTATATTGCAACAAAATACGGTAGGTGTGTAAGCGATGGGGAGAGAACCATCATTAATCCATACAAATGTATATAAAAGTAAATTAATCCAAAATATATATATATATATATATATATATATATATATATATATATATATAAAATCCTCTGCAACAATAGTGCAAAATACTATATAAAATGTGCAAATCCTGCCTATGATCCGGATCCTAGTAGTGAAATACATACAATAAAGTGCATTCAACCAGTCTATAGCCTCGATTCAGAGACACATTAGTCCGGACTTCCGTAGCTGTCTGTGAAAGTTTTGGTGGGTGTTAGTCTTTTTTTTGCACATTGAAAATGTGTATATGCTCTTTCGATGAACGGGAGCAAATCAGGCCCTCTGGCTTTTGAAGTCCAGATTTAGGTGTTTGGACTAGAGATGAGCGAACTTTTGAAAAGTTTGATTCGGCCGATTCGCCGAATCGAACTTTTACGAAGTTCCCCATCAAAAATGCCGGCATGGTGGGAGCCGGCCGGCGGGCCGGTAAAGCCGGCCGGCCCGCTCCCACCATGCCGGCATTTAAAAAACAAAAAAAAAAAGCATTTTTGCCGGCATGGTGGGAGCGGGCCGGCCGGTTCCGTGCTGACAGCGGAACCGGACGGCCCGCTCCGCTGTCAGCGGAACCGGCCGGCCCGCTCCCACCATGCCGGCATTTAAAAAAAAAGCAAACACTTACCTGCAGGTCCGGAGCGTGGAGGCCGGCGCCGCTCTCAGCTGTCATCTGAGGGCGCGTCATCAGAGGGCGCCTCGTTGGATTGGATTGAAACTCACTAATATAGTTCTATTTGTGCTTACTACTGGAGTGCTGGTTTTCTCTCGATTTCTGGATTTGCGGTAATTGATCAAATCCCCAAACCTCAACGCGGTGGTGATCGCGAACAACTTCTTTTACAGAAAGAGACATTCTGGATTCACAAAATGGATACTGTGACTCCACGCGGACTGAATACTTCATTTGGCTTTCACAGCTTCTTAGAATTGAGATAACTATCTGTCTTATCTGCTGCCTCACTTCCTCACTGCTATTTAGTCCCTCTTTATCCTCTTGTTTCTGTCGTTTTCCCCTATGTTGCTCATTTCTAAATCTACTTTACTTCTATTCAGGTCCTCTTTATTCTCCTCTTGCTTTGCTTTTTCACTTTTTTCCTCTTCACTTCTATTCTGGTTTAGTTCCTCTTTATTCTCCTTTCTCTTCGCCTTCCCTTTTCTGCCTTTTCCTGCCCCTACACACTAATCATCAATCACGCCAGTTAGTTCTTCCTTATCACGGTTTCTTTGGATTCTGACTGTCTTCTATAATTCTTTTCTGGTTCATTCTCTTCTTGCAACCCCTTTTTTGCTTAATGGTCTTATCTGCTGCTTTACTCCTTCACTTCTATTTAGTCCCTCTTTTTCCTCCTCTTTTCTCTATTCTGCCTTTTTTCCCTCACTATTATCTTGGTTTAGTTCCTCTTTATTCTCCGCACTTCCAATGGTCTTATTTGCTGTCTCACTCCTTCACTTCAATTCAGTCCCTCTTTATTCTCCTCTTGCTTCATTCTGTTTTCCTACTTACTGTTATCCGGGTTTAGTTCTTCTTTATTCTCCTTCTTTTCTGTCTTTTTTCTTTTTTCTTTCTTTCTCTGCTCCCTTACACTAACCACTCCAGCTAGTTTTTCCTTACTGTGGCCCCTTGTTTGGCCCTCCTCCTGTTTTTCGCCTTTCTCTCTCACACATCCCAGCTGTGTTTTTCTGACTTTTCTCCACTTGTTTCTTCACTCTTTGGCCTCGATCCACAGCATCACAGCCGTTGCCCCTGTCGATTTGGCCCTTAGTACCTTCCTTTAACACCCCTTTTTTAGGGGGCCACATTGCACTATAATGTCACACACAGTGGATAGGTTTCCTGTCACGCTGAGTGTGATCGTTCATTTGGGCTCTGTGCTTAGTTGTGTTGTCTCTATTTGGACGGGCCAATCTGGGGGCTTTGTGTAATATCCATTTATTTTTATGGTTACATATGTAAATGTTTTGTTCTTAGTCTCTCCTGGTCAGGGCTCCCCTGCAGGCACACACTTTGTCTGTCTTTAGTGACAGAAGCTGCGCCCAGAGCCTGTTTAGGCTCTTGTGGGCGGACGTCATCATGTGAGGGCTTCACTGCCCTCACTGTGACGTCACTTCCGCCTCCTCTCAATGGAGGCCTGGCCAGGCTGTTTTCCTAGCAACCAGCCTGCCAATACGAGTGTGTTACCAGCTGCTGCTGCCATACAAGTAGTGCAGCACAGCGGTTTTTGCCTGGGGGGCTCTGCCAGTGAGTATTTTTGATTATTATCTGTTTGATGTGTTTATTATAAGATGCCACTGTCGGTTCTGACAGCAGGCACCGCTATGACGTCCCTCTGACGTCAGGTGGGCTTTTCTGACTCTGCTATTGGTTACTCATGTATATATAATGTGCTGTGTCTGTGTGCCACTTGTTGTGTGTTGACCCTGATGAAGGGGGCCTGCTGTAACCCCCGAAACGTTGGATTGGATTGAAACTCACTAATATAGTTCTATTTGTGCTTACTACTGGAGTGCTGGTTTTCTCTCGATTTCCACATTCTTCACGAGAATGGCGGGGACCTTTTCCAGAATCAACTTTCTTAACACTCTTCGTAGCAAGGGAATCGGAGGGAACAGATACAGGAACCCCAGTTTCCCCCAGCGCCAGAGCCAGAGGATCCTGAGACATTGATACAAAAGTCGGAAGTTTGTAATTGTGACGAGAGGCAAACAGGTCCACCTCCGGTGTTCCCCACCGAAGACACAGAGCCTGAAAAACCCGAGGATGGAGAGACCATTCCCCCAGACGGGAGGAGCATCTGCTTAGAAGGTCCGCTTCCGTGTTTTTCACCCCCGGAATGTAAACTGCCGACAGGCAAGGAACATGAGCCTCCGCCCAGGTCACAATCAGGGAAACCTCTCTGAGAGCTCCCAGACTGCGAGTCCCTCCCTGATGATTGAGGTAGGCAACCGCCGTCCTGTTGTCTGAACGCACCTGAACCAGAAGGCCCCGGGCATGGTGAGTCAGAAGAGAAAGAACCAGACGGATAGCTCTCAGCTCCAGAACATTGATGGGCAAGTGAGCCTCTCGAGGACCCCACTGCCCCTGGAACTGAAGATCCTTCCAGAATCCCCCCCCAACCCGAAATGCTGGCGTCCGTGGTGACAGTCTCCCATAGAGGAGTCAGAAAGGACTTGCCTTTCAGGAGATTGTTCGAAACGAACCACCACTGAAGAGACTGCCGGACCCGGGAGGACAACTGGAAGGGTTGGTCCAATGAAAGTGGACAACGGTCCCAAGACGCCAACAGATGCATCTGAAGCGTCCGAGTGTGAAACTGAGCAAGGGGAACTGCCTCGAAGGAGGCTACCATCAACCCCACCAGCCTCATCCCCAGACGGATGGACGGTTGAGGATTGGAGAGAAGAAGCCGAACCAAATCCTGAATCAAACGTATCTTCGACTGAGGTAGAAAAACACTGTGCTGACAAGAGTCTATTGTCATCCCCAAGAAGGACGCCACCCTGGCCGGAGTCAGGGAGGACTTGGGATAGTTGATTACCCAACCGAAGCTTTCCAGCGTAGAAACCACCATGCTGGTGTCCTTCTCCGCTTGATTGAAGGAAGGAGCCATGATGAGAAGGTCGTCCAGGTAAGGCAAAATTCGAATGCCTTGAGTTCTGAGAATGGCCATCACCCCTGCTAGAACCTTGGTGAACACCCTTGGTGCCGAGCTAAGACCAAACGGAAGCGCCACGAATTGAAAATGCCGATCCTCTACCATGAAGCGCAGAAAACGCTGATGGACCGGGCAGACGGGAACATGCAGATAAGCATCCTTTATGTCTATGGATGTCATGAAGTCCCCCTGCCGAAGAGAAGTGATGGCCGAGCGCAGAGTTTCCATGCGAAACTTCCGTGGACGAATGAACCTGTTGAGGAACTTCAGATCCAGGATAGGGGGCACCGATCCGTCCCTCTTGGGCACCGTGAAAAGATTGGAATAGAAACCGAGACCCAATTCCAAAGTTGGCACCGGATGGATGACCGCCATATCTAGAAGATTCCCTACCGACACTCTGAGTTCTTGGGCGACCAAAGGATCGGTAGGTATTCGACACCACCTCCCGAATCCATCTATCCGGGACCGCCTGGACCCAAGTCTGGGAGAAGTGTCGCAACCGTCCCCCCACCCTCACGGGTTAGGGCGCCCCCTCGTTGCTGAGCAGGCTTGGGCGTGGACCTAGGCTTAGAGCCCCACGAATGACCGGAACGGCCGTGGCCTCGCCCCCGGTTCCAGCTCGTGCCCCTGGTAGCAGGAAGGGAGGCCCCTCTGCCTACCCTGGCACCCCGAAAGGAAGGATTAAAAGAAGAGGTTCCTCGAAAAAGACAGCCTCCCTTGGTGACTGAATCCAACTTGTCACCAAACAGGCGTAAACCCAGAAAAGGAAGAGCTGTAAGTGATCTTTTAGCACCAACGTCCGCCGTCCATTGACGGAGCCACACTGACCGCCGAATAGCAACCAAAAGAGCAGATGTCCTGCCACACATGGCCATAGCATCATCCTGAGCGGCCAGAACAAAAGAAGCAAAAGACTCACACAATTGAAGAGAGGTAAACTCCTCACATTCCGGATCAAGATCCGCGTACAAATTTTTGATCAAGGCTTTAAGAGCCAATAGGACAATGGAAGAAGCGCATACCGGACGCAAGGTCGAACCGGCACTGATGAAACCATGACGAGCCAGTTGATCGATTCTACGATCCTCAACATCCTTAATTGTAGTAGTGTCTGGTGAATGCAGCACTGAAGAATTAGAGAGCCCCAAAACCGGTGCATCAACGTCTGGGGGTACCAGAAACCAAAGTTTAACCAATTCCTCCGAAAAGGGATACCTCCTGTCTCAATTAGCCGGGGAGCCAACAAGGCGGGTCGGCTGTTCCCATTCCTTAAGCACAACCCTTTCAAAATGTAGCTGACCAGGGAATGCTAAACGCGGCTTAGGCATCTCAAATAGCTCACCCTTAGGCGGAGGGACCGCCGCCGGTGGATCCAGAGACAAAATTTCAAAAACTTTGGAAAGGATAGAAGGAGTATCACAAGACACCCCAGTAGTCAAATCTGCCGAAGTATCAGTCAACAGGGGAGCATCAATATCATCCAAATCTTCCAAAATTTCCCCTTCTTCAGGCAAAGGACAATCTGACCAGTCTAACACCTCCGCTGCCTCCAAGGCAGGAGTCAGAGAAGGAGAATCAATGTGTTTCCTTTTAGCCGTAGCCTTATGAGCTACCTGTGCAGACAACAACTTCTCGAGAGTGGCCACTCGAGCGCACAACTCAGATTGCGAATCCCCAGCTGTGACAACATCACCCTGGGTCCGGAATAAAAGTGGAGGAGCAGGAGACGACTGAGGTTGCGAAGAGCCAGGAGCCGGAGTACCAGACTGGCGCGCAATATTCTGCTGTGCGCAAGGAACGCACAGAATGATATCATCCCCTGGGAGTGGAACCCCACATCCCCCACACTGCCTAGATTGCCCCGAAGAGCCATTTCCGGTATCATTGGAAGCCTCCATTCGGTGAAACTTTTTTGGAATTCGCAAAGCCCAGGGATTTATGCTATAAGCTACCCGGGATGCCCCTTATTCATTAATTAGAGTCCCGGGAGTGGGATGATTTTTTGTAACCCAAAATAAGACTAGCCAGGTATATCAGACTGGGAGACCCATGCAGCAGGGGTATCCCAAATCTGGAAAGACAGAGAAAACACTGTAAAAATTCATAAATAAACCGCACATGCACACAGATAAAAAACACAATATTATCCAATAAAAAAAACAAATATATATATATATATATATATATATATATATGTTAAAATAAATATGGTCACATACAGTTGAATCATGCTGCTGCCTGAGTAAAGGATCAAGTATGAGAAACAATGCATAATGAAAAGAAAACCACAATGGCTTATTATAACTGTACAAAAAAACCTCCATTCTATACTTATATGGACCACAGCATAAAGTCCCCTGATGGGAATAAGGATTCATTGAATGAGATATAGAAGACAATGAACTATAATAAAAGACCTTTTTTAAGTGACCGCAGCAGAAGAGGCAGCAGGAACAGAGCACAGAAATCACCTCAGAGGCCGGTGCGAGCGTTCCCACAGCTGAGAGAAGACAGGCAGGCAGAGAGCGCGGCCCCGCCCCTAAGCACAGATTTACCTCAGAGAGGTAAAAAATGGCGGCAGCGCCATTCAGAAAAAGAAAAAAACAAAAAAACGGACCCGGTCTGAGCTGGGAACGCCGCATACAGACACACACACAGATTAAAGACGCACACACACACACAGACACGCGCGCACCGACGCCCACATATATCAGTACCAAAATTACCTCAGGATAAAAAGAGTAGCATAAGGCAGAAAAGACCCCTCACCTCCCCCCCTCCCCCCTAACGGACTTCCCCACCAAAAAGGGGAGGCCCTGAGAAGGAGAGAAGAGATATGGGGACAACGGGACGGGGCATCCCAAAATCCGGGTCACCAACCGGATAACCACTCTGCCCCAATAATGGAGACTAGTGGAGGAGATAAGCTCCTAGGCACCACCAGGTGCCGGTTACCATTACCCAGTCAGCAGCCAAGGTTGGGAGGCTTTCGATAATTACAAAATACAAGTAAACAAGAACTGGGCAGAAATAGACCAGGGGGGGTGCCGGGGTGCCTGCAAGCAGGAGACCTCTTTCTTCTGTCTTGACGCATCTTGCAGAGAGAGAACACTGGGGATTAAGTGGGAGGTCCCAGGTATATATAGACTGGGAGGGGCCAGTTTCAAGATCTCTCTCTCTCTGCAATGACATCTGGAGATGGTTTACCCGAACGTTATTACTACAGGAAGCGGGGTGTGTGTGTGACACACAAAGAATAAGGGCTTATACAACTACATGCATTACTGCATTTTGTTCTTCCTCCCTTCCTGCATTGCTGCATGCTTCTTTTCTGCCCTTCCTGGAGTGCAGCATTTTGTTCTTCCGTCCTTCCTATGTTGCTGCATGCTTCTCTTCCTCCCTTCCTGCAGTGCTTCATGATTCTCTTCCTCTCTTCCTGGAGTGCTGCATTCTTCTCTTCCTCCCTTCCTGCAGTGCTACATGATTCTCTTCCTGCAGTGCTGCATGCTTCTGTTCCTTCCTTCCTATGTTGCTGCATGCTTCTCTTCCTCCCTTCATGCAGTGCTGCATGATTCTCTTTCTCTCTTCCTGCAGTGCTGCATGCTTCTCTTCCTTCCTATGTTGCTGCATGCTTTTCTTCCTCTCTTCCTGCAGTGCGGCATGATTCCCTTCCTCTCTTCCTGCAGTGCTGCATGCTTCTCTTCCTCTCTTCCTATGTTGCTGCATGCTTTTCTTCCTCCCTTCCTGCAGTGTGGCATGAATCTCTTCCTCCCTTCCTGCAGTGCTGCATGCTTCTCTTCCTCCCTTCCTATGATGCTGCATGCTTTTCTTCCTCCCTTCCTGCAGGGTTGCATGAATCTTTCTCTCCTCCTGCAGTGCTGCATGCTTCTCTTCCTCCCCTCCTATGTTGCTGCATGCTTTTCTTCCTCCCTTCCTGCAGTGTGATATGAATCTCTTCCTCCCTTCCTGCAGGGCTGCATTCTTCTCTTCCTCTCTTCCTGCAGTGCTGCATGCTTTTCTTCCTCCCATCCTGCAGTGTGGCATGAATCTCTTCCTCTCTTCCTGCAGTGCTGCATGAATCTCTTCCTCCCTTCCTGCAGTGCTGCATGCTTTTCTTCCTCCCTTCCTGCAGTGTTGCATGATTCTCTTCCTCCCTTCTTGCGGTGCTGCATGCTTCTCTTCCTCCCTCCCTATGTTGCTGCATGCTTTTCTTCCTCCCTTCCTGCAGTGCTGCATGCTTCTCTTCCTTCTTTCCTATGTTGGTGCATGCTTTTCTTCCTCCCTTCATGCAGTCTTGCATGAATCTTTTCCTCCCTTCCTGCAGTGCTGCATGCTTCTCTTCCTTCTTTCCTATGTTGGTGCATGCTTTTCTTCCTCCCTTTCTGCAGTCTTGCATGAATCTCTTCCTCCCTTCCTGCAGTGCTGCATGCTTTTCTTCCTTCTTTCCTATGTTGCTGCATGCTTTTCTTCCTCCCTTCCTGCAGTGTGATATGAATCTCTTCCTCTCTTCCTGCAGTGCTGCATGAATCTCTTCCTTCCTTCCTATGTTGCTGCATGATTCTCTTCCTCCCTTCCTGCAGTGCTGCATGATTCTCTTCCTCCCTTCCTGCAGTGCTGCATGCTTTTCTTCCTCCCTTCCTGCAGTGCTGCATGATTCTCTTCCTCCCTTCCTGCAGGGCTGCATTCTTCTCGTCCTTCCTTCCTATGTTGCTGCATACTTTTCTTCCTCCCATCCTGCAGTGTGGCATGAATCTCTTCCTCTCTTCCTGCAGTGCTGCATGATTCTCTTCCTCCCCTCCTATGTTGCTGCATGCTTTTCTTCCTCCCTTCCTGCAGTGTTGCATGCTTCTCTTCCTTCTCTCCTATGTTGCTGCATGCTTTTTTCCCTCCCTTCCTGCAGTGTTGCATGATTCTCTTCCTCCCTTCCTGCAGTGTTGCATGCTTCTCTTCCTCCCTTCCTGCAGTGTTGCATGATTCTCTTCCTCCCTTCCTGCAGTGCTGCATGCTTCTCTTCCTCCCTTCCTGCAGTGTTGCATGATTCTCTTCCTCCCTTCCTGCAGTGTTGCATGATTCTCTTCCTCCCTTCCTGCAGTGTTGCATGATTCTCTTCCTCCCTTCTTGCAGTGTTGCATGCTTCTCTTCCTCCCTTCTTGCAGTGTTGCATGCTGCATTGGTTTCTTATTCCCTTATGGATACTTGTGCATGATGGGCTAAATATGTAATGTGGAAATGACATTTCTTTGGTGAATTCCCCAATTTTCCAAGCAATGACTAGTTCACTTTCACCTGGCTTATCCTCTTATCTATGTTTTCCTGTGCCAATAGGTCTGTCCCAGTTTCATCAGTATCAGTGCGCCACAATACAATATGGCTGCTATTCGCGGCTTTGAGGTGAAGAGAGCAGTAAACTGGGGAATACGCGACAGCTTAGTAAATAATCCCCTAAATATGAAAGAAGAAAGTGTATTGAAACATTAAAGCAGACCAAAACTCAAATTTTTAACTAGCATCCATTAAATTGCCCCCCCCCCCCATGAAGATGACCTTTTGCCAATTTTCACTGCCTCTGCTTCACTATAATTCCAGTTAATTCTGACTGTTTTAGTTGTAAAGCTCCGCCTCCTCCATTCATTGCCACTGTTGTGTGTGGCAATGGTGTCCTTGCCACACCGATGTAATGGCTGATTGCCTGCCATCCTACAGAGATGGACAGCAAAAAAAATAGCGATCCAGGATGATTCAAAAAGTGAAAATATCCATTTCTAGTTTTACACCCTAAGAGGGGAGTATCGGCAGGGGCTTTGGCCAAATGTATTTCACAAGTTCAGTGGGTTTTGGTCCGCTTTAAAACAAATTCCATATATACAGATTGATACAACAGTGTGACTTCATAGTAAAACAGATACAAAAAGAGCAAGGCAAAAAATGAAAGTCTAGTTTAGACATCACGCTCCCTGCTATTATTTGTTGGCTAATGGTAGCCCAGTCATGTATAATAAAAAGTGATTTTTGGCAGATCCACTAAATTGTAAAGGGTGAATCAGTGGTCAGGGCATAGAAAACCAGTGTGGTGTAACAGCTGCCTATCCTTGTAACTATTTTATTAGTAGAGAAAGAGGTCCTGGAGGATGCTGAAATAAGGATGACCTAAAGTGGACTAAAACCCATGATTCTGACTATCTCAAGTTTTGTTCCTTGTCCCAGGGGCACCACGATTCTGGATGCTCAGCTTTTTAAAACCCCCCTGGTCGGTCATTAAAACTTACTTTTCCCTGTTCCTAAGGTGCATGTATGGGCTCTCATCAAATTAGCGTGCTTAGCTGTGGTGACGTAAAATCTTTGTCTGGCCCTCTAACTTGGTGCGGGCCTGCGCCAGCCATTTACAAATGCCTGGCATGGGCAGGCACCCTGCTAAAGTTATAGCAGACGACGGCCACTGCTTGCGCATGTGCCGTTGAATAGGGAAGAACATGAGTTTACTTGGTGACATGGTGGTTTTTACACAGCGGGACATCCCGAATCCTGGGGAGGGTAAAGGAAGTAAGCCTGCCCTGCAGACTTATAGACTCTAGGGTGGGTTTTGGTCCACTTTAAAGCCTGAAGTCTGAAATAATATTAACAGATTGTGCTCACTTTACTACCAGGTCAGCTACTGACGGTAGATAAGTTTTGAAGATAAGGTAGGAAGCACTGCTTTAACACTCTTTTCAAGCCAACATTCAGGCTCTACCTGTGGATAAACGGTATGTCTACCTCAGCTTATATCCTAGGGCTGGACACAGTTGTCTTAGCCTGTGGCTGTACATTGCACACTTGTGTTACCCAATAAACAACATACTGTCTCTTGGATACTCCATAGTTGCACTGACTCCTGAACCAGCTTCTCTGGTGGCAGCTGTTACCAGGGGCGGACTGGGACTAAAAAACGGACCGGGACTTTTTGGGGCACACTGGCCCTGCTTTTAGTATATTTTTGTCACATAATTTTATATATATATATATATATATATATATATATATATATATATATACCTTATTTTGTTCCATGGTCTACCAGGGTTTAGAGGACAAAAAAAAAGAAAGAAAGAAAATATTATGAACAAAATGGTGTGCTAAAATCCCCCCTCCGAATCACCAGGCAGTGGGCAGAATCACCCCATTACAGCCAGTGAGCAGGTTCCCTCATTACAGCCAATGAGCAGCATCCTACATTAGAGGCAGTGTGCAACATATCTCATTACAGGCAGAGAGGAGCATTCCTCATTACAGGCAGAGGGGGGCATCCCGCTTTACAGGCAGAGGGGGGCATCCCACTTTACAGGCTGAGAGGGGCATCCTGCTTTACAGGCTGAGAGAGGCATCCCGCTTTACAGGCTGAGAGGGGCATCCCGCTTTACAGGCTGAGAGGGGCATCCCGCTTTACAGGCTGAGAGGGGCATCCCGCTTTACAGGCTGAGAGGGGCATCCCGCTTTACAGGCTGAGAGGGGCACCCCGCTTTACAGGCTGAGAGGGGCATCCCGCTTTACAGGCTGAGAGGGGCATCCAGCTTTACAGGCTGAGAGGGTCATCCCACTTTACAGGCTGAGAGGGGCATCCCGCTTTACAGGCTGAGAGGGGCATCCAGCTTTACAGGCTGAGAGGGTCATCCCGCTTTACAGGCTGAGAGGGTCATCCCGCTTTACAGGCTGAGAGGGGCATCCCGCTTTACAGGCTGAGAGGGGCATCCCGCTTTACAGGCTGAGAGGGGCATTTTGCTTTACAGGCTGAGAGGGGCATCCCGCTTTACAGGCAGCGAGGGGCATCCCGCTTTACAGGCAGCGAGGGGCACCCAGCTTTACAGGCAGAAAGGGGCATCCAGCTTTACAGGCTTAATTTAACAACTGTCCCTATTTCCCACACTGAAAAGTTAAAAGGTATGCATTTGGGCACAGATGAGTCAGTAGTGGATAAAGCGAGGGCACAGAAAAGTTAGCAGCACTATTTAGTTTAGTATATATCAGAGCAGATTTGGAGACAGATCAGTTGGGGGCAGATCAGATTTGGAGACAGATCAGTTGGGGGCAGATCAGATTTGGAGACAGATCAGTCGGGGGCAGATCAGATTTGGAGAAAGATCAGTTGGGGGCAGATCAGATTTGGAGAAAGATCAGTTGGGGGTAGATCAGATTTGGACACAGATCAGTCGGGGCAGATCAGATTTGGACACAGATCAGTCGGGGCAGATCAGATTTGGACACAGATCGGTCGGTGCAGATCAGATTTGGACACAGATCGGTCGGGGGCAGATCAGATTTGGAGACAGATCAGTCAGGGCAGATCAGATTTGGACACAGATTGGTCGGGCAGATCAGATTTGCACACAGATCGGTCAGAGGCAGATCGGATTTGGACACAGATTGGTCGGGGGCAGATTAGATTTGCACACAGATCGGTCAGAGGCGGATCAGATTTGGACACAGATTGGTCGGGGGCAGATTAGATTTGGACACAGATTGGTCGGGGGCAGATTAGATTTGGACACAGATTGGTCGGGGGCAGATCAGATTTGGACACAGATTGGTCGGGGGCAGATCAGATTTGGACACAGATTGGTCGGGGGCAGATCAGATTTGGACACAGATTGGTCAGGGGCAGATCAGATTTCGACACAGATTGGTCAGGGGCAGATCAGATTTGGAGACACAGATGTGAGCTGGCTTAGTAGAAGTTTTCTCATTGGTCACACTGGCCAATCAGCCTCTCTCCTCTTACAGGCCTGTGAGAGGCTCCATTTAGCTACATACAGTATATGAAGGAGCCGATGTTACAGGGCTGTGAGAGGCTCCATTTAGCAGATATACAGTATATGAAGGAGCCGAGAACACAGGGACAGGCTTGCAGGCAATATGGAGCTCTGCACAGCCGAGTCTATGGACAGCACATGGGACACTGTTTGTTTTGTGAAGGGGGGTTGAACATCTAAACTTTCCCTTATAAACTGCCAGGAGGGAGGACACACAAAGAGAAGGCTTTACCTTGTGGCAGAAGCAGCAGCAGCAGTTACACGTCCCTGCAGCCGAGTTACAAATGTCAGAACCTGGTGTGAAGCATCCGCTGACCTCCAGCTCCTGGGACAGGCTGTCACTAGGGGGCAGCAGCGTGCACAGAGCTTTGTTCACATGACACAGATCTATGACAGCTGCTTACCCCTCCCTGTAAGTGTAACTGCTGACGCTGAGCCTGCGCAGGGCCAACGTTCTAACAGCGGCCGATGTGCAGAGCAGTGGAATGGGCGGGGGCCGCTCTGCCCACCGCCGCTCTCACACACACACTAATGTTTACACACAGATAATCTGCATCTAAACATTAGTGTGTGTGTGAGAGCGGGGCTGGTGGCGGCGGGCAGGGCGGCCTCCACCCATTACACTGCTCTGCTCATCGGCCACCACCTGCGGCCTTCTCATGTGCCGGCCTACTGGGATTCTGCCCCGTATGCCCTATGGCCAGCCCGCCCCTGGCTGTTACCCTGGAGGTGATTTATTTTACCCCATCAAACTGGATCTAGCCTGGATTTAGCTCCAATCTAATGTCAGGTTCCTTTTCTGGAATGTAAAATAATAATTTGTGTTAGGCTCCTCTCACACTGCGGTGAAAGCACAGACACAAACACAGTGAAGCATTGCACACAATCGTGTGCTGCGTTCTGCCTGCCATGCAGTGAAGTTCAGCAGCGGCATGTACATGCCAACCTGCACTGCTCCCTTGTTTCCAGTCCCCTGGCACGGTGTCAGTTGCTGTGGAAAGAGTTCCAACTCTCGCAGTGGCTACAGCAGGGGGCGGGACGTGCCAGTGACAGCATACAGCGGTAGCACCTCTTAGGGGCCTTCCACTAGTCTTTGCTGGGGGACTGAGAGGACAGAAGGCCTCAAGAAGCTGGCTACAGCAGTGCCTGACTGGAGGGCGGAGGCCAGGACAGGGTGGGGCCAGTGGCATGTATAGGGAGGTGAAGGTGAGTATGGCCCTCCCACCGCAACGCACCGGAAGTGAAGCTCAATACATGCATTTTTCCTATGGTGCCCATAGACTTTTATGGGGGTGCATTGCGGCTACACTGTGGGCAAAAAACAGCATGCCGCGGTTTGCAAACCGCAGAGCACTGGTGTGAAAGGGCTCATTTATCTTATTGGGCTGCAGTTTTTGGCCATATGTGACAGTATTTATACAGCCTGGTGTGAAAGGGGCCTTAGGATTGTGCCCCCTGACCTGTGATTTATTTATCAGCATGCTGGTTCCACGTTTCTTATATTCATGTGTGCCTGTGATCCTAAGGTGGGATTGCTATTCTTGGTCTTGAGTAAAAACTACTAACTACAAATCCTAAAATCCTTCCACTGCAACAGGTGAACTCATCAGCAGCTTTGGCTAAATAACACAGCAGTAAATAGCTCCCCAGGTGATAATGCTACCAGTAATCGTTTACAATGCTGCCAGTAACCCTTTAGCTACTGGAGCATAAGATTGTTATCCCCCCCATCTAAATAAGTTGAATTACAGCAGACTGGGTTAAACTTTTCGTGTCTGTCAGCAAGCCAGAGTGAGGAAATCTCTGATCTGTACATCAAATTACCCTTTAAAAGCAGGAAAAGGCCATCAGCATACTTTCTGTAAAATATCTTTAAAAAAGGATCAATGTTATGGCTTGTTTTACAATCAGGCTTGATTTAAAATAAATAGGCTGATTTATGAAGTGACAGCACCATTTAAATCCATTTAGCGCCAAAAATTTGTGCTTATTATAATTTAAGAAGATAGTGCCAATGTGTACGCCAGATGGCACCAAATGTATCACTTTTTCACTGTGGTGACCAGCGCTCTTGTAAAAACTGTCCCTCTAGGTTAACATACATAGATCACAATAGGCAGAAATGTATTAAAGTGTGTTTAATGCAGGACTTAGATTTAGGCAAATGTAGTGAGTAACAGTCACTGGCGCTGTTATAATCTGCATAAGGGCCTACAAATAGGTGCTGACACAGGATTGCCAATAGCGATAAATGCAGTACACCAATTATGCTTAAAATGATACTGCAGGCAAAGGTAATTGCGTCAGGCTACATTTGGCACTGTGCTAAACTGTTTTCCTTTTTTAAACTGAAACAGAAATGGCCGAGATATCAGTGCTTACAGGTTCAGCCAATGACATTCTCTTTTTCATCCTGTCCCCCAATCGGCTAAGCAGAGCGGGACAGGATTGCTTGTCTCTCTCTCCTCTTGCCCCTCCCTCTGTCTCCTTCTCCGCCTCCTCCTCCAGATTCATCACATTGCTGTCAGCGCAGATCCTGCCCATTATACTAATTTTTAAAGTGGACCAACACCCTCCCCTGATCGGCCCGGGAATCTATAAGATTTCCAGACCGATCAGCTCCCTGACTGATCGATCGGGGTGCCCCGCTGTGTGAACCCCCCCAGATCCCCGAAAATCCTACCTGATCCTCGTTCCAGCGGCGCATGCGCGGGCCGCCGCCACCTCCCGTGCGTTCCTCTAACAGGGGCCCACGCTCAGCTTGTCCGTCGCTACCTCTCCTTGTCCGTCGGCGGCGATTGGACAAGCGAGTCACGTGGGAGTGGGGTTAGGTGAGTTTTCGGGGCTTTCTGGGGGGTTTCACACAGCGGGGCCAATTCCCAGGATAGTCAAAATCCTGGGTGTTGGTCCACTTTAAGTCACAGATCCAAGGGGGGGGGGGGGGTTCTCAGTGTTGGGGGGCAGTGAAACAAACAGCGCAGCGGCAGTAAAAAATAAATAGTGCAGACAGGCCAGCAGGCAGGGAAGCCCAAGCCCCCGCTGATGGTGGCAGCAGAGATCCTTACACAGGAGAGGAGGCACCCCAGGGAGAGCTAACCAGCTATGATTTTCTCTGTCCAGCTCTGAGGAGAGGGCAATGGGCAGCACTATGACACCTCAAGGTAAGCACTGGTAACATGCTGCCAAATCCCAAGGCCAATGTGTCAGTTTTATCCAGAGCAACCAAACAAATTTTGTTTTTTATTGTTTATCTTATCTGATTCTGCGTTAATGGTTACCACTTCTACCTTTCTCTGCATTTTTCCATTCCACTGTTCCCTCTTTATACAAGTAGGCCCCATTGTGATATTGCCAATTCATAATGGTCTAACCTTCAAATCCTTTGTAGCCACTGTAAATAAGCACAAAAGAAAATAAAAAAATGTTAATAAAAACAATGCAGTCTCAGAAATTACATCCCTGTTACCCACCAATCTTTACCCACTACACTGCTGGCTATTTCATTTTCTATCTGAATACTAATGTTACTGGATTTACAGTATTTTGCTAAAACAGATAATTAATTGCAAAAAGTATTTGAATTAAGTTGAAGATGCTAATTGGAAGATTGCAACTGAATAACCAGAAGCAATGGACACTTCACAGGAAAGAGTCATGGAGGCTGCTTCACTACTAACGCCAGGTAGCGGCAGATGAGCGTCTGTATAGCAGTGCTTAAAGCGACCGCTAGTAGACACTGTAAGCGGGTATCAGGCGCTATAACAGAGCGTCTCAGTCGCTCTAGTAACCTGGCCGGCATTGATAAATGTGATGTATGTTGGGCGCTGTAACAACAGTACAGCACTGCAGCGAACGATAGGTAGCACCAACTCTGTGCATCCGGCACTCAGCGCTCAACGCCATATTTAAGAAAAAGCTACACACACAGAGCTTAGGCACTACCTGGCGCTATCCCTTTTTAAATAACCCCCTTAGTATAACAGGCTACATATAACAACGTTTTTTATTGCTTTGGAGCATTGTACTAACATAATGCACCATGAAGCCCGCTGATTTGTAAACTGATAGAAAATTGTTTAATTGAGTGAAAAAGAGTATGTGCTATCATTTTATACATTAAGTGAAGCCTATGTAGTCTATGAAAGATCATGAAAGTTTGTTGAGGTTATAGGAATATAGGTATTTGAGATATGTAAATATTGATCTCTAGCAGAAATATTTGGAGTTTAATGTGCAGCATATATTAAAGTGGACCAAACCCAGGGTTTTCACTATTCGGGGTTTTAGTCCCAGGTTTGGGATTCCCCGCTGTGTGAAACCCTGCAGTTCACCCAATTTTCTTACCTTTACTATGAGCCCCTGGCACAGATGTGGCTCTACTCCAATAAGCTTCTTTGGCCATGTATATTAGTGTGCGGCTGGAGAAGCTGAATAGAATCCTAGCTGTGCGCCCAATCACTTGCATCCTTTGGTTGTGTGCGGCCATGCACAGCCATTCAGTTATGGCAGGCATAGCTGTGCACAGCCAAAAAGGGGATGCAAGTGATGCACCGCTGAGTGCGCATGTGCCTGTGGTAAAGGTAAGAAAACAAAGCGAATGGCAGGAGAGGTAATCAGTCTTTGAGACTCCAGGGATGGGTTTGGTCTGGTTAAGCAATAATATTTTTTAACAGGGCCTTGAAGTACACTTCAATGGACCGGCTGGAAATTAAACCTACAAACCCCCTCCCATGTTAAGGCCATTTACTTAACCACTGCCTCTTCAGAAGGCTAAACCACCCAAAGAGGTCACAGTTAAAGGCCCAACTGTACACAAACTAAATTTTCCTGCAATTGAAACTTATTGCATACAGATCTATATGTTTACCCTACCTGCATTGATTTCCTGATGTCTTGATGGAAAACATACGCTGGGGAAAAAATTCATGGACAAATTATTTATAACCCTGAGCCATGCTATGATAAATATTGCTTAACACTGCATACATACTAAGTGTGATTAAAAACATTGGGTAATAAAGAAATAAGAGGGGGGATTTATTTGTGAAGGGAGAGCTTTTTTAATCCAGAAAGGCAGTTTATGTCATTACTTTCCATCCTCAACTGCCCCTGTGGGGATTTTACAGACTGCAAAAATATTTGTTTTTAGCTTTGCTTGTCTTTCACTTTGTGGATTTACCATTCAAATCAGACAGCAATGCGGCTTGGGTAACAACTATGATTGCTTACCTGCTTCTCCAACAGTGACTCTTTCCTGATAAGGAATAAAAATACTTACATTATATTCAAAAATGCAATCTCCGAGACAACATAACTATTTATTAAGGCAAGTTTGAGCAAAAGTTACATACAACTGAGTTCTCTCCGCTTCCCCACTTGAAATATATATAGCAAAAAATTACAAAAATAACAAAATATGGGTTTCCTAATCTAATGGTACCCCGACACCTATTGCTTTTCTAAAAGAAAAAGTGAGATTAAAAGCACATTACAGCCAACAGAACAGTACATTTATTTTAACTTTTCACTTCACAATCCAAAATGTTGTAGCTTTCCGAAAGTTCGAATTTTTAGAGCTTTCTATTTTATGTGCAAGAGCTGTCGGACTTGTAGGGCTCGATTCAACAAAGGTAGAAATAAATTCGTGTCGCTCGAAAAATCGGATCGCATGCGTGAATTTGTAACTTTTTCGAGTGATTCAGAAAAGGGGTTGAATTTAATACGTGCACTCGAAAATGCAATCGTAAAATTTTTGAATCACTCGTAAAAAGGCTGTCGCAAGCGAAAATTATTGGAAAATGTACTCGATTTTTGTTTCTATTGTTTAGTATTGTTTTCTGACTGCTGCATGGTGTTGTGAGGTTTTTCAATGGGTAAATGTAAATGCATAATTTTTTAAAACTTTTTAAATTGCCTGTGTAGCTGTATGTACATGGCTAACATTGTGGATACATGTAATAAAGAGGCAAGCTATGCTGTAGTGGAAGTACTAATTAAACAGTAATATTTGTAAGAGGCATGTATGTTGTTTTTTTTGGGGGGGGTTGGTTGGATTGCCAGGGACCTGTATTAAAAAAATCTCCTTTAATGCAGAAATGTGGCCATTGTTTTCTATACAAAGCTTGCTCACATAGCACCACGTGTCCTTGGGTGCAGGGTGCAGCTCTTTGCTAGCTTTAACCTCATGGTACGCCATTCTTATGCTTACACTGTAACGTGGACCAAAACCCAGGATTTTGACTATTCTGGGTCTTGGTGTAAAATCCCAAAGGTCGACCGCTCCCATGTACCTTCCCCTGTTCTTATGGAACTTTTTACTACTAGTAAAAAGGAGTAAAAAGTTCAATATTTTTTTCCGGAGTAAAAAAGTGCCATTGACTTTCATTGTCTTCCTAGTGATTCACAAACAGTGAAATTCTCAGGCTTTTTTCTTATGAATTGAATTTTTTACTACCTTTAGAGTTTACTACCATTGCAAAGAAAGTAGAAGGGCTCCATTGTGAGAAAGAGCAAAATGAGTTTTCTCCTGCTGAAAGCTGCATCAAAAAACTAGTGTGAAACCCTCTAATTTATATCATGTGTGTGGCTCATCAAGTCCACCTGAATCAGTAGTAACATTTTCGAATCGCAAAATGCAGTAGTACATTTTTCAATCCACTAATTTATTTCGCACTTTTACAATCGCAATCGAATTTAATTCGAGTGACTCGTGTTTTACAATGGTTCCAGGTTGCTGAATCACTCGTAAAAATAACTATCGCAAAATCGCAACTTTTTAAGCACAAAACACACGAAAAATCCATTTTCTACCTTTGCTGAATCGAGCTCGTAGTATGTATGGACAGTACAAATATTCTGCCACCTGGATGTGTAGTGCGCTCTAGCACTATTGCCAATAGGTGGCACAATTTTCCTACAGTGTCACTTGAGTCCAGAGCGGTTGAGATGCAATGAGCTAAACGCTGTCTTGCATGGAATGGGGAGAAGGGTCCAGATGATTTTGTTAAGGACGGTATCCTCAGTGTGTTTAAGGAAATTAATTTAAGAGCATCAGCCAATACATAGCTGTGTGATAGCTGGGTGCAAAAAATAGCTGATGGGCAGGGGAAATAAAGGAGAAGGTGCAAAAGGGTTTTGCTGCCCTTGGAGACTAGGATGCAAAAAAGAAGAATGAGCTGATAAAGAACCGATGATCAACAATATGCAGTTTCACAGCCTAATACAGCAGTGTTCCGTTCTAGTTAAAGTGGACCAACACCCAGGATTTTGACTATCCTGGGTTTTGGTCCACTTCGGCGGGGCACCCCGCTGGATCGAGCATAAGGTTGGGATTTCGGGGATCTGGGGGGGTTTCACACAGCGGGGCACCCCCGATCGGGGTGCCCCGCAGTCAGGGGTCTGATCGGTCTGGGAATCTTATAGATTCCCGGGCCTATCTTGGGAGGGTGTTGGTCCACTTTAATTATACGTTTGGTATTAAGTTAGTCTGCATGTTCTCTTTCTCTGCTGATTAGATCAACTATCTAGGGGATTTCCTGAATGAAAAAGATAATATTGAAGTAAAGGTCTCCTTTGAGAGCTTATAGACCAAAGATGTCTAATTGTATGGGTCTTCATAAAGAAGGGGTTTATTTAAGAAACGCTAAGGTCACATAGTGAGTGTCAGGTGAATATCAGATCCCAGTGCAAAAGGTGTATTAATCAAGCCAAAAATCCAGAGAGCCTGTGATAGTGCCAGGTAGTGTCCCATCTATCAACAGCTCCGGCAATGGGATGAGTGTTGGTGCTGTGTTTCCTACAGTGTCAGATAAACCAGGTGCTCACCCTGCACTGTGTGGTCTTATCCCATAGATTCCTATGGGCTGGGATGGATATATATATATATATGTATTGGCCACTTTAAATTTTTTTAGGGTGGTGCATGTGCCACAGGATACCAGGGCTGTTTGGAATTGTTTTGAAGTATTTTTGTACTTTTGTGTTCCGCTGCAAGCTTGTGGTTTGGGCAGTGCAACTCAAGTGTCCTATGTTTCATGTGTCCCCAATGCAAATTTCCAGTTAATTGATTTTTTGGGTATCCAACCCCCTAAAAAAATAAAATTTTGTGAGTACTCACCTGAAAAATGGATATTGTCAGTGTGCCACACACCCCGCTTTCCCTTTAATTCTTACGATCGGGTTGCTCCACCAGCAGGTGGCGACGTTGCAGGGAGAAGTCTTGAAAACGAGCCCGTTCCGGCCTATATATACCTGGGACCTCCCACTTAATACCAGTGATTTAAAAAGCAGAAAGACAAGGTACCAGGAAATCCAATGGTAACCTCAAAATTAAGAAAAGCTTCACCATATAAAGGATCCAGGATACCAAAAAGGGGGGGTGAAGCGGGGTGTGTGGCACACTGACAATATCCATTTTTCAGGTGAGTACTCACAAAATGATATTATTCTCAGTGTGCCACACACCCCGCTTCCCCTTTAATTCTTACGATCGGGACATCCAAAAGCAGTGTCCACAAGGGATGGGTATCCGAAGGCAAAGTGAAGCATAACTTAAATGACTGCAGTCTGCAGAACTTTGCGGCCAAACACAGCATCCGCTGAGGCCCGCAGCACATCAACCTTGTAAAACTTTAGAAAAAGTATGAACAGAAGACCAAGTAGCGGCCTTACAAACCTGTTGAACAGAAGCTTGGTGCTGAAAAGCCCAAGACGCTCCAACGGCGCGAGTAGAATGAGCAGTGATACGAAAAGGGGGAACTTTCCCCTTAGCAGAATAGGCCGCAATAATGGCCTGACGTATCCATTTGCTAATGGAAGATTTGGCCGGCGCCAAACCCTTCCTAGGCCCACAGGGCACAACAAAAAAGGCATCAGTTTTACGAAAAGGAGAAGTAATAATCAAATAGTACTTAACACAGCGTACTACATCCAAACAATGCAAAACCCTCTCCTTGTCATTCTTAGGCTTAGGACACAGGGAGGGAAGAACAATATCCTGATTCAAATGAAAAGCAGAAACAACCTTAGGAAGAAAGTCCGGTTTGAACCGAAAGACCACTTTGTCCTGATGCCTCTCAAAGTAGGGCGCCTGAATAGACAAGGCCGCCAACTCCGAGACACGCCGAACCGAAGTGATAGCTACCAAGAAGACAATCTTCTGAGTCAGGGTAGACAAAGCAATATCTTGCAAAGGCTCAAAGGGAGGAGCCTGAGGAGCAGAAAGAACCAAATTCAAGTCCTAAACAGGGAGTAATGGTTTCCCGGGAGGCCGCACATGCGTAACCCCCTGGAAAAAAAGTTTTAACTAAAGGATGAAGCGCAAAACGCTTCTGAAAAAAGATAGATAAGGCAGAAACCTGCCCTTTCAGAGTACTCAGCTGAAGACCAGAGTCCAGCCCAGATTGTAAAAACTCCAGAATCCTGGAGACCGAAAAGACCGTGAAGGAGGGCGAGACTCGAACTCCGGTTTGTAACCGGGCGACACCCCCTCCCAGATCCATGTGTCCGGAATCTCGCGGCCTTAAACCAGGGCGAAGTGTCGCAATCGTCCCCCCACCCGCACGGGTGAGGGCAGCCCCTCATTGCTGAGCGGGTTTAGCAGTAGGTTTGGGCTTGGCGCCCCAGGGCTGACCGGGACATCCACGACCAACCTACACCCCCGGTAACGGGAAGGGAAGCCCCTCTGCCCGCTCTGGCTCCTCGAAAGGAGGGACTAAAGGAACTCGCACCCCGAAAGGAGCGACGAGGCTTCTTGAGGCAACTTACCATCCTTGGTAACAGCATCCAATTTCTCGCCAAAAAGGCGTAAACATAAGAAAGGTAGCGCTGTAAGCGCCCTTTTAGAGTTAAGGTCCGCCGTCCACTGGCGCAGCCATATAGACCGACGAATAGCCACCAGCAATGCCGCTGTCCTGCTACTCGTCGCAAGAGCATCGTCCTGAGCGGTCAGGACAAAAGAAACAAACGACTCACACTGCTTGAGAGAACTAAACATATCACAAGCGGGATCAATATCTGCGTGCAGACCCCTAATAATGGATCTAACTGCCAGCAGAAGAAGCTCCGAAGCACAAATTGGCCGTAGTGTCGACCCGGCACTGATAAAACCATGGCGAGCCAATTGATCAATCCGACGATCCTCACCATCCTTAATGGTAGTGGTGTCAGAAAAGTGCAACGCAGCCGAGCCAGTCAGCCCTAACACAGAGGTATCGACGTCGGGGGGCACTGACCAAAGCTTCACCAAGTCCTCCGGAAAGGGATAACGCTTATCCCAATTAGGAGGAGTTCCAACCAGGTGCGCATGTTGTTCCCATTCCTTAAGGACAACCCTCTCAAAGTGCTGTTGCCTGGGAAACACCAAACGCGGCTGGGGTACGTCAAACAACTCACCCTTTGGCAGAGGGACCACCGCAGGCGGATCCAAGGCCAAAACTTTAAACATTTGAGCCAAAATGGAAGGAGTGTCAATGGACACCCCCACAGCCTGATCACCAGCAGTGTCAAACAATAGCTGGTCTGCAGGCTCATCCGACTCCTCAAGGAGTTCCCCCTCCTCATCAGGGGGACAATCGGACCAATCCAAAAATTCAGGTACCTCACCCTCCGAATCAGGCACTGCCGGAGAAAGGTGCTTCCGCTTTGCCGTAGCCTTCTGAGCCACTGAAGCGGAAATTATTTTCTCGAGGTTGGCTAACCGCGCATGCACCCCGGAATGAGAATCTCCATTTTTGACAATGTCACACGGGGTCCGGAATAGGTTGGGGGGGATAGGAGATGACGCAAGTTGCGAGGAGCCAGAAGCCGGAGCAACGGACTGGCGCGCAATGTTCTGCCTTGCACATGGAACGCATAATATGACATCATCGCCTGGGAGCGGAGCCCCACAACCCCCACACAGCCTGGATAGCCCCGAAGAGCCATTTCCGGTAACACTGGAAGCCTCCATATGGTGAATTTGTGGTATTCGCAACAACCCAAGGTTTTACGCATTAAGCAACCCAGGATGCCCCTTTGTAATTAAAGTCCCGGAAGTGGGAGGATTTTTTTTTTTTTTTTTAAGCCTAGGAAAATCCCAATTTAGAGACTAAGACTTGCCAGGTATAACAGACCGGGAGAGCCACTGCAGTGAGGGGATCCCAGAATCTGTGGGGGAAAAGAGACCACAGTCAGTCCCCCAACCAGTATGCACCACATTCATACATAACCAACAAGGCAAACATATATGAATAGTTTAAACATCATGAATAAAATATACATTACACATGCTATTTCAAGGCAAAGCCAGAGAGTGCATCAATAAAAAATAATACCTGCATAAATATATGCACATATATATATATATATATATATACACATACACATAAATATATATATATATATATATATATATATATATATATACATATAACCACACCTACACACACACATACCCAAATACAGGCATTTGACCCATACATAAGCAGAAGTGCCCCAGGAAAAAACGCTATACATGGCAGCCAATAACAAAGTACAAGGACTGGCCCACGTGCGCGATGGTGGGGACCGTTTACCTCTACAGCTCAAGCCGCACTGGACCTCTTCCCCCCACCGGCTTCAGCACACCTGTGTCTAATGAGACAGGGGAAGTGAAGGGCGGGGCCGGACACAGCAAAAAAGGGGGGAAATTTGAAAGTGCAACACAAACAAAGGCCCCAGCAGCCCAAGCCACGTGCCGCCACCGCAGCGCTGCCCTGCCAAAGCACTTCCACACATAACACTAAGTAAAGCACCTCATGCAACATGCACCCCCCCCCCCATTTAGCGAAGGGAGAAGGGACCGAGCGGGAGAAGGTGACCTAAAGGGAACATCGGGACAGGGGCATCCCAAATCCGGATCACCATGCCAGATAGCCACATTGCCCCACAAGTGGGGTTGAGCGGAGGAGATAAGCTCCTAGGCACCTAAAGTGCCATCTACCTTTGCCCAGCTAGCAGCCTAGGCTGGGAGGCTTCCGTTTAACTAGGCATAAACAACACAATAGAACTGGGCAGAAATAGACCAAAAGGGGATGCCGGGTTTGACCCCGGCTACCTGCAAGCAGGAGACTTCTTTCTTCTGTCTTGTCGCTTCATGCAGAGAGAAAAAACTGGTATTAAGTGGGAGGTCCCAGGTATATATAGGCCGGAACGGGCTCGTTTTCAAGACTTCTCCCTGCAACGTCGCCACCTGCTGGTGGAGCAACCCGATCGTAAGAATTAAAGGGGAAGCGGGGTGTGTGGCACACTGAGAATATTAAAATGAGGCTTTCTACAGGTGCAGAGCACCTGGAATCCCCTTCTGACACCGCTCACTCGGGCACTGTCTTTTTTTTCATAAAACCGGCTGTTTTGCAGTGCTCCCAGCCAGCGCTAGGAGTCACAGCCGCATCGGCTTTGACAAGCGGGAGGGCACGCAGGCATAGTGCTGCCTCGCTCCCAGCTGCTGACAAGTGCAGGCACAGATAACAGCGACTTTAGTAATTATTTACCAAAATAAAAAAAAAAAGCAAGTGGTTTAAGACTTGAGGAACCTGGAAAGCAGAACTGTCTGGAAGCTCATCATTATGTGGCTGGAGCTCCCAAAGTCATATGAGAAGGCGCTAAAGCGGACCAAAACTCATATTTTTTACTAGCAGCCCCTGAATTGCTCCCCCCCTGAAGAGTACCTTTAGGTACTCTGCTCCTGCTTCACTCTATTATCTCAGATAATGCCGCCTGTTTTATCTGTAAATCTCCATCTCCTCTGCTCTTTGCCACAGTTGCTAGTGGCAATGATGTCATTGCAACATCTATGTAATAACTGATAGAGGCTGATTTAATACTAGCGCCACGTATTGCCATGTGAGCATCTGTATAGTGGCGCTTAGAGCGACCGCTAGTAGACGCTGTAAGCGGGTGTTGGGCTCTGTAACCTAGCGTAGCAGGCGGACAAGTGGCGCTGTACTATCCTGTCCAGCATTGATGAATGGGATGTCTGGAGGGCACTGTAGAAGCGCTCTCCCTGATTCACTGTAGAGCCAATCGCGAACGCTAGGTGGTGTCCCAAGGTCATAGCGCCCAAGGCTAAGCTACGTCTAACAACAGCACAACGCTGCAGCAAGCGATAGGTAGCGTCATTTAAATGTGTCCAGTACTCGGCGCTGAAGCCCGTATTCAACAAAAAACTACACACAAGCAGCACCTCCGCTCTGAAGCTGGGCGCTGTGTTTCACAACACGTACACACCAGTAACAGAGCGAAAACATATGGAATGACATTGTTTTAACACCGTGACAATGGCACTGCAATGGCAAACCTGCACATACAATTCTGCCTAAAAAAAAAAAAAAAAAAAAAAAAACAAACAATAAAAGTGTTTGTTTGCTGGGCAGGAGAGACACACAAGGATTTGAGCCAAAATGTTAATAGCAAAATGCTATTTAAACTCAACCAAATGAAACACCATTGAAATGTATGGCAGAGCGCTACTGAGCGACAGGTAATACATGGCGCTCCTGAATCTTGAGCGTCTGCGCTATACGCTGAGCCGACATGTGGCGCTACATGGCGCTGTTAGAGGTGCTCACCAGATTCTTTTAAATGTGGTTTTCGCATATAGCACCCAACGTTCACCCTATGCTACGTGCCGCTACGTGGCACTACCTGTTGCTAGTGTTTCTTAAATAACCCCCATAGTCTACTAATAATCTCACTCCGAGGGACAGTCAAAAAAAACAATGTTTCAGGACAATTTGAAAAGCAAAAATAACCATTTCTAGTTCTACACCCTAAGAAGGAATTATCGGCAGGGGCTTTGGCCAAATGCATTTCACAAGGCTTTAGTCTGCTTTAAGTGACTTTTGGTTGTACCTGTAGGCAAAATATACATTTTAGGTACAATGACCCCTATGGCAGAATATTGTTTCAAGGGGGATGCTGATGAGCCATACCTAGTTTGTAGACAATGAAAGACAGCATAAGTACAACCAGACTTCCAGCAATTATGTACAGTGTCAGCATCAGACTGGATATAGCAGCATCTAAAATAAGACAGATTAACAACTCATTTTTAATATTTTTATTATTAAAGCACCTCTGTCGACAAACTGTATATCATTGTAAATCAGACCACCCGTAAACTCACGTTTTCTTTGACCCCACTGCACATAGAGGGGCAAGGGAATTTGAATTGGGTGATTTCTGCTGGCAACAACCCCACTCATCTCTAGCTGTGGGCATGACTGTGTCAGGCCTTTCTGCATAGCTATAGCGGCTACAGCTAGAGGCAAGTGGAGATGTGGGCAGCAGCGCTCGCGCCATTCAGATTTCTTTGATGCTCTGAAAAGGAAATCTAAATGGAACAAGTGCTGCTGATTGGATGAGCAGCCAGCACATGCACTTAGTTTGAGGGGGGGTTCACAATTCAAATGCTCCATAAAGAGGGGGGGGGGCACCACCCCAAGAGTCTTTTTTGACTCCAGGGGAACGGCTGTTCCTCTTTAATCATTTTGAAGCCCCACCTCCAGTAAATTTGCATAAACCTCCCAACTTATTATGGAAAAGTCATACCAGGCTACTGATTTCATAAGGGCCTACCCGCTGCTGTATACCTTAAAGCAGCCGTCACCCTGCATCTTCCTGGTAAGAGATTCACTTTAAACATTAATCAGATATCAAATTATGAAAGGTAAAAGTTGCTGGGGTGAGCTGTATGTGACTAGTGTGCATGTGTTAAATGGAGCATGTGTTTGCTGATGTCCAATGTCTTGTATATATTATATGTATGCAATGTCCCTCCATAGGCCTGTACTTTATGTGGGGGCAACAGGGCGAAGACTGTTGCCATTGCTTGGATTGTCTCTTTAAATTAAAAAGGGTAGTGTTGAGTTTGTATAAGTATATACTTTATTATTACATAGTAAAGTTCCCCTTACTATTGTAAGTTGCACCTTAACGTTAATGTCTATTAATATATTAGCCCCCCACCCTGCCTCCCTCCCTTGGCGCCAAGACAGGACGAGGAGGGGGGTTACAAAAAAAATGCCTTACTTGAACTCAGAGCTGACACTGGTGTCTGTGCAAGAGCTGGAGATTAGCGGCCATGTCTGCCCATTCACTTGGGGCGGGGTGATTAATATATGATCGGACATCTACTTTAACTACTGTCAGTAAAATTATTTAACAAAACCCGAGCACAGTGTCAATTTTGTGACACAAATGAGCCAGGTCCTCTGAGTTGTAACAGCTCAATATCTCTTAGATCTGTCAACAGGGTTACACCACTTAGAACTGAGTTTAATTTACTTATAAGAAAGATCTCATTCTTTCTAATAGTCATAGTAGTTGTTAGTAGTGGGACAAACTCAATAAACTTTATCTTTCTGTATCAATATTTTTATTGGAAGGTTAGGCATTTTTACAAGTTCACTACATGGTGATAACTATATGGTAAGCAGACCAGGTTACAAATAAGCCAGGACCACTGTTAACAATCAGGTGAGTTAACTTAAAGTGGACCAAAATCCAGGATTTTGACTATCCTGGGTTTTGGTCGGGCCATCCCGATTCAGGATTCCCCAGGGGGAGGAAATCTTATAGATTCCAGGGCCGTCTGGCTTGGGTTTTGGTCCACTTTAAAGAGGAATGAACCTAAACCCATTTTCCCAATGAGATTAAACCAGACCAACACCCGTTTTTACTTTAACGGGTGTTGGTCCCGCTGTCTGCTGATCACAAGAAGCTCCGGGGGGGGGGGCATCCAGAATGCTGATAACCGAACACTCGAAATACATTCATTATGATCCAGCGCTGGAAAAGGAGTCCTGCGATTGGCCGCCGGACGGTCACATGGGCAGGTCACACTGGCTTCTATTGAAGACACTTCCCACCAGACACACCGGCTTCCAATGGAGTCGATGCCCATACTTATATGATCTGCTAAGACATCATAACAAATCCAACGGTCACTGCTATTGTCCTGCTACCCGGTTTCCCTTTTGTAGCTCCAACTGAACCCATTTAAAATGACCAAAACAACTAACGGAATTAACTGACATAATAAACAGAACAAATAAAAATAAAGATAACACAATGAGAGCCATGCTATTCCTTTTTGTTTTAACTTTGGGTTCACTTTTGGATGTGAACTGAGCTTTTTGACATTCATTTTTTTGTACCCATTGGAAAAATGTACCATTGCAGATGCACGTGATTTTCTGGGAAAAATTTGCACAAATATACCTTATTTAACTTTTGTGTGTGTTAAATTAAAAAAGCTCAACAAAATGCAAGTTTAAGTTTTCACACAGTAGTGCACTCAAATTTAAACCTACTTCAGAAAATAAATAGCATGACTCCCACTGACGATCGCCATATCTCCATCACCTTTCGGGTCATGTGGGAGCAAGGGGGGGCAGTTAGTAGTTCTGCTATTAGAGACTCTGTGACATCCATCAAGTGTCAAGGCTTCTTTAGTCTGCTCATGACCCATACAGGCTATACCATGGCCACATTTTGTCAAAATAAGGAGAGGGCATCTGTGAAAATCACAATAATCTTATCTTCATTGGATTAAATTTACTAAACATGTTTTTTGACTTCTTTGATCGCTTACTTGCTTTAGACACCCTGGCTGTGCTCCTAACCTTTCTCCCTGTTGCTAGGCGACATTGGAGCCTAGACAGCACCCCCAGATGTGCATGCCCACACACCCATATGCACATGCGCACACTTCCATACATGCATGTCTGCACCCTCAGAAGTGCATGCCTGCATTCCTATACACTCATGCACGCACTTCCATACATGCATGTGTGCACCCGCAGAAGGAAATGTGCGCATCCCAAACGTGCATGTGCACACTTCCACATGCACTCCCAGATGCTCATGTGCACTCTCAAACACACATTTGCACACTCCCAGATGCTTATGTGCACTCCCAAACCCACATGTGTGCACTCTCAAATGTCCAGGCATGCACTCCCAAACACACATACATGCATTCCAAAATACACAGACACACAGCACACACTCCCAAATGTGCATGCACGCACTCTGAGTTGCACATGCTTGCACCCACAGAGGAGCATGTGCGCACTCCCAGCCGCACCTGCTCATACTCCCAAATGCACATGTGCGCACTTGCAGATGCACATGCGCATGATGAGTAGGTGGGCAGGTATTAAGCTGGGTCAGAGGGCTTCTAGGTGGGTTAGTAGGTAGGAAGGTGGGTGGGTAGATAGGTGGGTCATTGAGCAGGTAGATAGGCAAATAGGTAGGTGGTTAGGAAAGTAGATGGGTAGAAAGGCAGGTGGATGGGAAGGCAGGTAGGTAGTTAGGGGAGACTGGGCAGCTGTCAGCACCCCCCCCCCCAGGCCAGAGCACCTTCAGCAGCGGGGACCAGGCAGTGGATGTGTGTGCAGCCTTTCTCCGCCCACCTTTTGACAGGACTCAGATGTCTGGTGAGGTGGGGTTTGGGGGCAGTGTGCAGCCATCTAGCTTGAAACTGCAGAGCGGCTTCCCCGCTCTGTTCATGGCTCACCCAAGCTAAATAAAAGTTTATTCATCCTGTGCCTTTGATGTGAGCAGATACCCAACATGAGCAAAGGTAAGCATGATGCCGTGGTCAAACAAACATCTTTGTATACTGCATGTCGCTTATTAGCAAATAGAATTTACATTTTACAGAACATTCCCTTTTCCATTTCCTAGAAGCATATTTTAATTTTATATACTAGTTTTATTAGTCTTCTCATTTAGCAGGCAGCAGTTTAGGGTATATGTAACACATTTGTTGCATGACCAGCAGTTAGCAAAGTATAACCACAAGTATTTGTTACAGGAAGATGGAAACTTGCACTTTAGCCACTTAGTTTTGCTGTAAGTTTGCAGATATTGGCTCTGATTCAATAAACTTTTATTTAAACTTTTCTTAAATTGTCTCCTGAAACAGGGACACATTCATGCTTTATTTCAGATATGTGATAAATGAAGATGTGATTGTAAAGTGCTGCCGAATATGTTGGTGCTATTTGCATACATAAAGATTATTATTATTCAGCACATTAGAGGCATGATTCACACCTTCACTAGACTAGAATGTGACCATGTCTCTGCTTTTCAAATTAAAGCGGACCTTCACCCTAAATATGAGCATATCTTATATATTTCCCACACCCTGTAGATACAGATTGCCCACATTAAAAATCACCCTTCCTTCACCTATTGTGTTTTTTGACACTTTTAACATCTAAGATGGTGGCCTGTGGAGTCCCAGGCAGCCTGCAGACAGAAAGTGTCTGCATTGTGGGTTTGCATTGTTTTGCATTGTGGGTGTGCAGTCCTTGTCCTGGTCCCATCTCTGTTTTGTCTGTGCAAAGCACAGCTATAACCCGCCCCGTGCATTTCCGCCTCTCCTCTCCTCAGCACATGATGCTTCTGAGGCAAGATGGTGGTATCCATATCCTAGAGCCCTGAACAGAGTTGAAGCACAGTGGGTAAGAGTATAATAAGTAAGTTACTAAAAACGTAAAATGTACTATATTAGATGCTGGTGAATAGTTTAAGTGTTTGGGCTCTTCATTCAGTGAGGTTAAAGGACCGGTTTAAATTGGACCAAAAACCAGGATTTTTACTATCCTGGGTTCTGGTCCTTGCCCCGGGGCACCGCGATCAGGGGTGCCCCACTGTGTGCCCCACCCAAATTAGCTAAATGCAGTACTGCCAGTTAGAGATACCAGATATGTTAAACTGTAAAAATAAATCATGTAAGGTGACCTACTCTTACTGCACTCATGTTCCAGTAAAGCCAGTTTCTGTTACACCACAAATGTCTATCTGGATTTGACTCCGCTATACCCAGCATTCACACCCTGCAACAGGTTATGGGCCCAGTGACCGAATGAAGCTCCGATGACCTGATAAAGCCCAGTGACCAGATGTGGCCCAGGCAGAGCAAAGTCCCAAACTGGAGACAGCTTGGTAGATGCGGAGATCGACATAAGGATGCTTCCACAGAGACATCTGCTGTATACATGTAAGACTGTTCTTATATATAAAGGAGGGAGCATGTCCAGCAGCTCAGAGCTTAAACTCTCAGTGGCCAAGCTGAACAATGACAATTATCAGCTATGGAAGTTTAAAGTGGAAATGCTATTATCCAGACATGATATGTGGGAGGTTGTCACTACAGAGAGGCCACAAGACAATTATCGGGACTGGGACAGGAAAAACAGACAGGCACAGGCCACCATAAGCTAGCTTACTTGTAGAAGACAATCAGCTTATTCACATAAGCTGTCAGAATACAGAGAAAGGCATGTGGGATGTACAAAAGAGACTGCATACAAAATCCAGTTTAAACAGTAAGTTGTTCCTGGGAAGGAAATTGTACAAAATTAGGTGAATCAGCAAAGAAAGGAGCTTGCACATGAATCCACAGAAACCAACACCAGAATGGCTCTTAAAGTTACAGACACAAGGTTACACAGGATGGAACCTGGGCTGTGCTTTAGATGCCACAAACAGGGACACATAAAGAGAGACTGTGCTATATGGAAAGCAGAATTAATGAGACAGCATCCCTCTTATACTAAACAGAATGTCAAAGCCACAATTTCTCATCCATGTTAAAGAAAGTGGAATGCCATCATTAAAAGGGACTGGCAATCAAATATTTCAAGGCTGGAGCATTAGCTCAGGAGCAACCAGTCACATGACAAGTGATAGAAGCTTTTTCACAGAACTTGATCTGAATAACAGAATAACAAGAGACCATTTACCTTGCAGCTGGAAGGAAAATACATGCAGGGGGATATGGGCATGGAACTGTTGTATGGGCCAGTGATGCGGGACATAATTTAGCCATACCAGTAAAAGATGTTCCTGATCTAGAAGGAGGACTCTTATCTGTGTCTGATAGCCAAAGGACCTAGGGACAAGTGTTCTATCCTGGATGGCAAGCAGATGATATCAAGTAGCAAGCTGGATGATCATCTGAATCATCTCAACACAGTGAAAGAAAAGGTGAGATTACGCACCCATAAACACAATGACTGTATACACTTGTGGCACAGGCATTTAGGTCACAGACACCCAGAATGCATACTAGAACTACAAAAGAGGGATCTGACAAATGATCTAACAGTATCCTCTTGTCCAGTGACTGTTAATTTTGAATGTTGCATCAAATCTAAAGCTACAAGAGCAATACTTCTTAAAGTTAGTCTGAACAGTGCTTCAGAGCTGGGGGCAAGAGGTACATTGTGACTTTCATAGAGGACTATTCAAGATACACACACATACAGTCACTTGCAAACACGAGAGTGACGTTCTTAACAAATTACAAACCTATTTAGTAAAGTCAAGTAACAAGTTTCAGAGGGAACCTCTCATACTTCAGAGTAATAATGGAGGCAAAGTCACAGGACACAGTACAAGAGTAATAAAGCAGAATGGGATAGAATTTTAAACAGACAGCTGAAAGAAAGAACTAAACTCTGACAAAAATGATCAGATATATGCTGACAGACTCTGGACTACCACAAAAATACTAGAGGAGGCAGCAATGACAGCCACTTATTTGCAGAACAGGCATATCTAGAACAGTGGAGAAAACTCCATATAAAGTGTGGCACAATGAAAAGCCAAGTGTAAAACACCTAATAGTTTTTGGATGCAAAGCATTCATCTACATTTCAGAGGAAAACTGCACCAAACTCCAAAACAGCGCATTTGAAGTAATCTTTGTTGGATACAATGACAATGTAAAACCGGACCAACTCCCATTATTACTTTAATGGGTGTTGGTCCCTCTCTCTACTGATAGCAAGAACCTCGGGGGGGGGCACCCAGAACGCTGGAGTCCCATCGCACCTAACTGCAAAGAACACTGAGAATACCCATCTTCATTATGAGCCAGCGCCGGGACTTCTTTCCCCGCGCTGGCTCGTAATGAAGGTGAGTATTCTCAGCATTCTGTGTAGTTAGGTTTTTGCTATCAGCAGATAGAGGGACCAACACCCGTTAAAGGAATAACGGGTGTTGGTCCTGTTTAAGGGTTACAGAATCCTAAATCCCAAAACGGACAAGGTTACCATAAGCAACAGCATAACTTTTGTTCAAGATTTGAGAGACAATGTGATGACAACAGAGAATGTAAGAACAGAAAAAAAATGATCTGCCATCATCTGTAACTTCTGAACAAACAGGTGACGTGAGCGCAAAACCTACCAGTACTGAAGAGCAGACACAAGCAAGCTCAGACACAGAACCAAGACACTCAAATTGAGAAGTCTGCTGCTAATCGATTTGGCGTGGTTAAATTGGAAGCTTTAATTCGATGACTGGGGTTTTATAAGAAATGTATTATTTCTTATGCTGAATTGACTTCTCTGTGCTGGCTAATTGAGAAACAGAGACCTGTCATTGTCTCTAGCTATTTCTCAAGATGTGTTTGTTTAAATCATGTGTGCTTTGTTTGCTACCTACTGTAACGCTGTGTTGAATTAGGCTGACCTTTGCTGTCTGTGTCTTGTGTGTTAACCTTGACACTGAAGGTATAACCATTGTCAGTATATTTAATTAAGGTTACACTGCTGACTATAATCTGTCCCTAAAATCTATGACGCAAAGGAGAGTGTTCTCTTTAAGGAATCTTGCGACACTTGGGAGGGGGACTCATTCAGATATGGGTTAATGATCAGCCTCCTTGAAAAGATGGCTAATGCAGCAACATCTGCTGTTCAGTCCCTTTAAAAAGAAGCATTTAGCCATAGCAAAGTGTGCCACAAGTAGACTGCCACTTGGGTTCCAAGGACCTGCCATAGGAAAGGGGATGTTAACTGAGTGGTGATGCTCTGTTAGCGTGTGAATGAAGGCGCGACACTACCTGTGTTCTTAGTTTAAAGATTTGTCTATACTGTCTCTTCTGCACTTGGGCACTTGTTAAGGCTGCTATTGTACAGCGGATATCACTGCATTTGCACCTGCACTTAAACCAGACAAACAGCCTGGCACATGAACATTTAAAGCAGCGACAAAAGTAAAGTTTATATTATGGAGACAGTAAAATCTCAATATGGAGATACCACTAGAAGCAAGGATAAATTCGATTCTGTGTTTATACCAGATATGAGTCCTGATGTATATACACAATCGATGGACTATAAAAATCTGTTAAAACAATATAAGGATGTCATGAAAAAAGAAATCAAAACATGGTGGGATCTGAGCTCAATTACCAAATACATTCAAGGCTCTATGATCCCCAGAGGTTTAAGGATTAGGAAAATCCCTACTATTATCTATTCAGAGGAATTTCAGAAGGAATGGGATCTAATCCTTACCCAAGCCTCATTAGATCTCATGCGCCTCATAACAAAGTATGAGGAAACTAAGCTAAAGGATATACAACAGAATATCGTTGAATTGGAAACCTCTTTAAAGGAATTTGAATCTTTTTCAAGTTTTGATCAGGATATGGAGCGGCTACGTAAATCTTTGGACACAATGGAATCTCAAATCATGTCTCTTAAACGCAACAAGTTTCAGAGAGACACAGAAGACTATAAGCATGATAGGATTTACACGTGGAAACGGTTTCCCATCCATTCTAAAGAATAGCGCAGGAATAAAAATGGTGACTTTTAATGTATCTGACTCGTCGGACTGGTTGTCCGGCAGTGATCGTTCTGATGCTGAAGTTGACACAAGGAATTTTCCAGGGCCAAGGTCTCAAAAAACAAAGAAAAAGAGACCTGTAAGAGAGCCCATAGATCGGGACGGAAACACAAATCAAGGGGCACGTTATGCTCTGAGAGAACGACGGAATTAACAACTGTGAATGATGTAATTAATTTGTCATCATATGTTCTTTCTGAATCAGAAATTAGCCTATTAGCGAGGGGTCTTTCATTTGCTCCCACGTGTCATGTAGATGTATTTGCCACTATACTGGACATAAATAGATTTGTGAGAAATCTCACTTTACGGAAACATTTTTTAAAAAATAATAGTCAGGATAATAATGAGTCCTCAGTTTGTGGTTTAGCAAGTCCAGTAGATAATGATCAATCAAATACAGATTTGAACATAAAAAATGGAGACTTATTGAAATTATAATTTCAAGTTATAAGTGTTAAACTTTTGCTGGACAATTTGTCAGAACAGGGTCCGGAGAAATTATCCCCTCCTTCTTGTATTAAATTCACTGATAAGAAATTCTACCCAGTGAATTCCAGGACTTCTGTCCTGGATGTTTTCCAAGAAGCGGTAGAGACGGACCTTATTAAATTAGAAAAGAAGTCCAAAACTCGAAAAAAATATTTCATCAGCAGAAAAAGCAGCAATAATGAATTTAGCGCAAAATGAAAGCATCATCATACGCACAGCAGATAAGGGCGGAAGTGTGGTTACTATGAATGCTATAGACTACAAAATAGAAGCATATAGGCATTTAAATGATCCTCAGACCTATTTAAAATTAAAAGGCGATCCCACATGAAAATTTCAAGGGGACTTAAAACATCTTTTATTGTAGGGCAGGGCCCTGAATGTGCTCAATGAGGATGATTTGGAGGCGTTGTATGTTTGTTCCCCCATTGCCCTAGTATTTCATCACCTCCCCAAGATCCATAAGCCGCATTGCCCCCCTAGGGGGAGATCCATTGTGGCTGGGATCGGGGGGATGAATGAGAGACTGGGGCAATGGGTGGATGCTCATCTTATCCCTCTAGTCCGTAGACTCCCTGGTTTCTTGCAAGATTCCAGGGATGTCATTTGCTCCCTTTTAGATTTTGAATGGCAACCTAGTTACAGGTGGCTTACTTGTGACGTTACGTCACTTTATTCTATTATTCCCCACGACTTGGCCTTACAGGCCATATATTTCCATCTTCAGAATTATTCAACTTATTCTGATGATTTGATCACCTTTTTGATATTATGATTGGAATATCTGCTCAAACATAACTTTTTCCTGTTTACAGGGGATTTTTATCTCCAATTATGTGGGGCATCCATGGGTGCCCCATTTTCACCCTCTCTCGCCAACCTCTATATGGGTTGGTGGGAGAGGTCTACCATCTATGAACATGATAATCCTTTTCTGAACAGGATCAAGTATTTTGGCAGATACATAGATGATTTAATCTTTATATGGGAAGGTGATGAAACCATGATCTTACAATTTTTCCAATATCTGAATAACAATAATTTAAATTTACATTTTACGTCAGAAAGTCACTCTAAGAGTATCTCATTTTTGGATTTAAATCTAGGAATTACATCAGATGGAAAAAAGGTTAAAACAAAGACATTTCGGAAGAAGACTGCAGGGAATACCACACTTATGGGTCGATTCAAAGAAACATGTTACAGCTTTGATTTTGGTGCCGATCATCCTATTTTTCCCGAACGCTCGTGCGTTCGTATGAACTTGCGAGTGATTCTATAAGCTAATAAGTTTCTATCCTAAAATGTACGTCCGTTCGTATGGCAGTTCGCGAATCAGACCTATGTCAGTTTCCATCCTGAATTTTCCGTTTCATTTCTCAGGTTGCAACATTGGTTTTGCCCTTTTTCCTTTTTTGTCTGGACGTAAATCCTTCTGATCTTGCGGCTGCGCACTACAAACTTACCTCATTAAAGTGCATTCTAAATATTTGGTTTTTTTTTTTTCTTTATTTCATTCATTTTGTAGTAACCAACCATTAATGAATGCATTCGCATAAGTAAATCTTACTTTGTTTAATTTTTAGTTAACTTGCATTTTTTACTTGTGGATTTAATTTTAATATTTTGGCTTCAAATGGTACAACTTAAACATTTTTGTGTGGTTACCCACACCCTCTACATACAGATTGCTCTCAAAAATTAAAAAACACCCAGCAACTTCTGCATGTTATGAGCCTAGAAACAGCCAAGATGGCGGGTCAGGTATTATCGGGCAGCCTGCAAACAGAAAGGGCCTTGTGACTGTGTTGCTCTGCATTCTTTGATTTCTGACCTTTCCGTGCCCCCAGCTCTGCTGTGTCTGTGCAAAATACAGCAGTAACCCACATCCTGCACTTTATCCCGCTCTCCTCTCCTCAGTAAGTGTGATGCATCTGACCAAAGATGAGCTAAAATAATTAAACAAAGCAAAGGTAAACAACTACACCAATAAATTCAAATTAAAAATATTATTCTAGTACATCAATTTAAAAATAAATAACAAAGGACATAAGTTTCTTTAAATAACGCAAATATATGGATGTATTGCAAAATAAAGGTTTACATGCAAAGGACTAATTAAGGTCCACATTAAAATGCTTTTATAAGGCATACATGAAATGTATTGAATCAGGTATGCATTGCCATACAATTTATGGCCTCGGCCATGCTGATACATGCAGTTCATTGGAGCTCAAGACGCGCAGACTCCTCCACATAGCCAAAAAACCTGTTCAAGAACAGCAATCCGACTGCTAAAAGGTGTCGGCAGTGGCTTTCTTTTAAAACGGATTTAGAGGTTGGAAAACTGCTCTCTGATTCACACGTAAACACATCCGATTATCCTAAGTTTTAGGTTTTGATCCTAAGTTTTAGGTTTTGATCCTAAGTTTTAGGTTTTGATCCTAAGTTTTAGGTTTTGATCCTAAGTTTTAGGTTTTGATCCTAAGTTTTAGGTTTTGATCCTACAATTTAGGAACGAACTTCCGATGATCGTAAGAGCATATACGAAATCGTACGTAGGCTCGTGCGAGTCGGAAATGGCCAAAAAAACAGGAAAAAATGACTAACACCCACCCAAACTTACGATTCTCGATCCGAAATCAATTAACTTTTGCATTTTGAATCGAGGGGTTAGAGTGGAAAGTTGCCATCCTGCCCATACAATTAGGGCCATTCCCATAGGCGAGATGGTGAGGGCTCGCCGAAATTGCTCAGAACAAGCTGCATTTGAGCAGGAATTATCCACCATTACAGAGATTGCAAGATCGGGGTTACCCAAAAGAACTATTAGAAAGAGCTGAAACTATTGCAGGATCGAGGAATAGAAATAGTATGTTATTATGAGTGGGACGTAGGAATAGATGAATTAACTACAAGAGACCGGAGAATAATGAAAATAGTATGATAACTTTGGTAACAACATATAGGGAAGAATTCTATGAATTCAAAAAAATTGTAAATAAACATCTGCCTATCCTCAAGTGCGATCCACAACTAAAACATGTACTAAAAAATGGCATTAGGATTGTGAGTCACAAATCCCCGACATTTAGACAAAAGTTGTCCCCAAGTTTATATATGAGACCCAGGGATAAATCTAAAACGTGGCTTTCCTGCAAAGGCTTCTTTAAATGCACAGGTCAGCGGTGTGGTATATGTAAATATGTGGTCCCAGGACCAGTAATTCAATCAACCGTAACCAAAGAGAAATTCAACATAAAGAGTTTTATTAATTGCAATACATCCAATGTGGTGTATCTTATAACGTGTGAATTATGCGGGGTTCAGTATGTAGGCTGCACCACCAGATATCTGAAACGTAGAATTGCAGAACATTTAACAGCGTCTTCTTAGGATCGGCCCAATTCATCTTCTAATGTGGGCCGTCATTAGAGACAGACACGCAGGTGACCTCACACATTTTAAAGAGGACCAACACCCAGCACTGATCGGCCCGGGAATCTGCCCCTCTGTGTGAAACCCCCCTGGACGCCCACAAACCTTACCTTCTCCCCGTTCCAATGGCACATGCGCGGGTCGCGGCCGCCTCTCGCACTTCCCTCTAGCAGGGCGCGCACCCGCACCGGCCGTTTGTGAATGGCCGGCGCGGGCGCGCTCCCTGTTAGAAGGAAGCGCGAGAGGCGGCCTCCAGCGCGCACAGCTTGTCCGTCGCTTACCCGTCCGCTCTGATTGGACGAGCGCTGGCGCATGCGTCGTAGGAGCGGGCTGAGGTGAGTTTTTTGGGGCTTTCTGGGGGGTTTCACACAGCGGGGCACCCCCCGTTGGTGTTGGTCCACTTTAAGATCTCTGCAATAGGGAAGGTTACCCTGGGACCGAGGGGCGGGGACTTACAACATAAATTATTCCAACGTGAGGCATTTCGGATATTTAAGTTAAATACACGTAGTCCCCATGGCCTAAACCATCGCTGGGATGTGGATCTTTTTCTACATAATAAATAGACTTTGGGTTTTTATAAACCCTACTTTTCTTAGCAAATACATTGACAATTCAGTAGGTGCGGTAACTTATAATTATATATTGAGACATTTGATAGCTTGGCTTATACTCATACATATATTTGTCTAATGTTTTAAATCTAAATTTAAATATTAATTATGTGGATTATGAGGTAAACAGTATTTTTAATAATCATGAGGATGTAATTAGCTCCATTAATTATTATAGTTGAGCGTAATAATAATTTTTCTATTCATTTTAGCACATAATTCATACTGTAATCATGGGGAGGAGCCTTTATTTATTTTTAGTAGAGAGATTTAATTAATTAGATTAATAATTTTAATTTAAGTACAAATTTTCCCTTGTATAATATTTCTTTATAAGAGGTTATATTAAAATAAAATAGTGTACGCATATCGGTGTATAGATTACTAGGATCCGAGTAGTGTACATAATGTAATCATATGTGGATAGTTTCCTCCTTTGCGAAGTATTGCTGCAACAATGTATCTTAATAATTTGTTACTTGGAAGTATAGATGCAGGGAATGTGGTTTCTTCCTTTTTTTTTTTTTCTGTGTATGCATTTAGTGGTTAAATATCATAATATGCTGCTAGTTTTGATCTGTTATAATTTTTGGTGTATCAATACAGAAATAGTTTTTTTTCTTTTCTCTTCTCTTTTCTTGTAATATAAACAATTTATGTATGAGCCATACCGCACATACGCTGTAATGCTAGTTTGGAAGTGTAGCATTTATATTTGCCGCAGATTGCGGCTTTGTGTTTGTCAGCATTTCCGCCCTTAGTTCACTCCTTTATGTAGTTCATTCTTGCCCATACAGCTATATCACTTCCGCTGTGAGGCAGATTGAACGCGGGTTCGGTTTCTTTTTTGGTGAGGTAGGTGGATTTCCTTTTCCCCCCTCCCCCCCTTTGAATTTTAACCCGTTTTGGCTTGCACTAAGGAATGGGAATGTTAAACTTGATCTTGCCTGCTTCCAATTAATCTAATTATGCTGAGTGCATGTGCGGTAGACTCGGGATGGGTATTTAAATGTATAGCCAAACCCAGATCGCTATGCCATGAGTAAGGACTGACGTCCGAAACGTGTAGACAAGGAGATCAAAATCCTTTTTGGATGTTCCTTTTCTCGCTTATGCTTTGATCATGGATGGATTTTTAACGATATGGAAATAAAACTTTGGATGTTTTTATGCTGAATGCTGGCTGGCTTCATCTTTTTAAACAACCTGGCACAGTTGGAAAAGAAAGGTAGCTGTTATTTTGGAGCTTCCTCTCCCAAAGACATAACTGAAATGCACAGTAACTGGAAGCCCAGCACGACTTCCTGTTTGCAGGTGGCCTGCAAGCCCATCAGCGGCCATCTTGTTTTTAAAATGTATCCCAGTAGGCGTTAGAAAAAGGTAAATTAATTTTTATGTGCAGCAATCTAAATTGCCCCGTGGAGAGATGCATATGAGCACTGTTGGTTGTGTTGGTCTGATTTAATTAATTTTTGACTGTTGGTCTGTTTTAAGTATCCTTGGTTCCACACTTGCCACAGATTTTTTATTGTATTTTCATGTATGTTTTGCAATACTTCACAACTGGTGTCGCTTTAATTGATTTTCTATATCTAATTTTATAGATCTTCAAATAATTTATTTATATTAGAGCCCTACCCATGGATTTGCCATAGTTTTTGTCTATGAATGATTTTTGAATTGTCTTATGTCTAATGGATAATTGTGATTCAGTACTATGTATTAAAAAAGTATAACTTAATTTTTAATCTTAGTGTGCTGGCAATTGTTTGGGGTTCCTGTGGGGAATTTCTAGAACCCCATTATTTTGCGCATATTTCAATTCAGGTCCCCTTGTGCCAGCACCTCACATTATATTTCTTTCTGTGCCTATCTACGGTAAGTACTGTGCTCAGGAACTACCTGTGTCAGAGGACATACTATTGTTTTCCCCTGAATGCCTTGTCTGTCTCCTACTCTGCTCCTGTGGCTGATGAATCTCACAGACAATGGTTATTTTTGTGGTGAGGTAATATGTATCCCACAGTGTCTTAACCCTTTCGCTGCCAGCCTACCTGAAGTTTTCGTCACCCTTGGTGCCAGACCATTTTGCACTATTTTGCGCTCCCCATGTTCATATGTGATTTTTGAAGGGATTTCCAGGGATTTCCCAGGAAAATGATATATTGTTTTTTTCAGCATAGTCTGGGCTTTAACATGAAATGTCTTGTTTGTCATTTTTTAGGTGTATTCTCAATATTCTTGGGTGAAATATGTGCAAAAAAATAAAAAAAAATCTATTTTTTACAATTTGTAGTGTTTTTTTGTAATAAAAAATGTAAGTTTGTCAATAAAATCTTATTGCGTGTGAAACCCCAATTTCTCCCGGTTACAGCGATACCACATATATATAGGTAGACACCCTTTCCTGCCCAGGAGACTCCCCCAAACTGAAACAGCGCTTTAGGGGATTTTCAGAAAAAATACAACTGTGATATGCGCTATGCGCACCTTGCAGTTTTTCCAGAAAAACAACCCTTTACATTTGAAATACCCCCCACAAACTATATATTCTCTAGAAGTACACACCTCAGGCTTTCTATTTGTACCAGGCTTGTTGATGTGGTCACAGTTTTCTGGAAGTAATCCCTCAATGTATTCTTTGGTTGCAAAGAGTTTCCCTAAAAAAGGATAAAAAAGCAGAATCAAAGCCACATTTTCCTAAAAAAACTATTTACAAACAAGAAAAAACAAGTATAATCTGAAAAAACAACATCCCCCGAACAGAACAATATCCAACATGCATAGCTACTGTCAAGGGAAGAGTTGCCAAACACCCCAAAGTAAAGCGTGCGCATAACGGTAATTTTTCTTGAAAATTTCAGCTCTGCAGACAAAGTGCGCACCTTGCGATTTTTCAACCAAAACAACCCTTTACATTTGGAATATCCCCCATAAACCATATATTCCCTAAAAGTACACATGTTAAGCTTTCTAAGCGTATCCAGCTTGTTGTAGTGGGCTCATCTTTCTGGAATTAATCCCTCAAAGAATTCTTTGGTTGCACAGGGTTTCCCTAAAAAAATTATAAAAAAGCTGAATAAAAAACACCTTTTCCTAAAATATAAATATGCAAACCAGAAAAAACAAGCTAAGTCTGAAAGCGCAAGGTCCCCCGAACAGAACAATACCCAACATGCATAGGTACTATTAACCCTTTTAATTGCCAGCCTACTTGAGATTTTGTCACCCTCTGTTGACAGGTCATTTTTACCCCATTTTGCGCCATGTTTTGCGACATTTTTGCTGGAATTTACGGGAAAATTATATAAATATATTTTTTGGAGCAGAGTTTAGGCTTTAACATGAAATGTCTTGTTTGTAAATTTTATTCTGTTTTTTACAATATTATTAAGTAAAAAAAAAAAAAAAAAAAAAAAAAATTTTTTTAGAAAATTGCCTCCTTTATTTTACATAAAAAAAATGTATTTTATTAAAGAAAACCATATTGCATGTGAAAGCCCCATTTCTACCGATTAGAACGGTACCACATATTTATCGGTAGCCCCCCCATTTTTGCCCAGGAGACCCCCCTAACTGAAACAAGTAATTTTTAACATTTACAAATAAAATACAACTACCATCCACACTACAAAGGGTTAAATCGGGGAAAAAAATGACATAGGGTCCCCCCTCCCAGGGGAGGGGGACCCCATTTTTTTTGGGATTTTTAAGGGTTAAAAACCCTTAAAAATCCAAAAAAAAAACCGACATGGGGTCCCCCTTACCCGAAGTAACCAGCCCGGGACCAGCTATGCAGGGCTTGTAGAAACAGGGCGCAGGGGCCAGCTTTTGTGGCCCCTGGCCCTGCAGGCTACAAAGCCCGCATAGCCCGTGGGCCCAGGCTCTTCTGCCCCCCCCTGGCCTTTGGGGAGGCAGGTAATGGGGGTGCCAAGGGTTAATGGCAAGTCACCAGCTAGTGCAGGTGACTTGCCATCCCCCCAGCCTTGTGAACTGATATAGGGGTCTCATGGACCCCTTACCAGTTCACAAGGGGTTAAATGTAAAAAAAAACACAGACACACAAAGAGAAAAAATATTTTATTATTTTTTTTTTTACTTACTTACCTCCCATCCATACTGGATCACTCTGTCCCTTGCAATCACTGGCTTCTGCTCACTTGCTAGAAGCCTTTTATAGCTGCTGGATGACAGAAAACAAAGGGTTAATTAAAAAAAAAAAAACGACATAGGGTCCCCCCTCCCAGGGGAGGGGGACCCCATTTTTTTGGGATTTTTAAGGGTTAAAAACCCTTAAAAATCCAAAAAAAAAATGACATGGGGTCCCCCTTACCCAAAGTAACCAGCCCGGGACCAGCTATGCAGGGCTTGTAGGAACAGGGCGCAGGGGCCAGCTTTTGTGGCCCCTGGCCCTGCAGGCTACAAAGCCCGCATAGCCCGTGGGCCCGGGCTCTTCTGCCCCCCCCTGGCCTTTGGGGAGGCAGGTAATGGGGGTGCCGGGGGTTAATGGCAAGCCACCCGCTAGCACAGGTGACTTGCCATCCCCCCAGCCTTGTGAACTGGTATAGGGGTCATGGACCCCTTACCAGTTCACAAGGGGTTAAAAGTAAAAAATAAAAACACAGACACATATTTAAAAAAATGACATTTATTATTTTTTTTTTTACACTATACTCACCTCCAATCCTGGGTCCCACGTCGCTGTCCCGCGCCGCTCTCTCAGCGCCGGCATCTGTCAGATGCCGATAGTGATCGGCGCAGGGCGGATGAGAGGAGAGGAGGCTCCGATCGGAGCCTCCTCTCCTCTCACCCGCTCTGCACCGATCACCACCGGCATCGGTGAGGACCATCATCCCGCTCCTCACACAAAAGGCGGGGCCGCCGCCTCCCATTAGAGGCGGCGGCCATCGCCGCCATTACGAGCGGTGAGGACCCGGAAGAGGGTCCTCACCGAAGCCTGCGGAGCCCAGGGGGGGGATCGGACCCCCCCCCCCCCTGGTGAAGAGAAGACGGCGGGCCGGGGATCGGGCGAGGAGGTGAGTCAGTGGCGCTTTTTTATTTTTTTATTTTTTTACTTATGCTGAGCGCGGGGAAAACGGGGGGGGGGGGGGGCGGCCGGTTTCGGCCCCCCCCCGAAGACGGAGGACGTCGGGGGGGGGCGATCGGATGCCCCCCCCAGGAAGAGGAGACCAGCAGCTTCTCGGGGATACCAAAGGTAAGCGTTTTATTTTTATTTATTTTTAACTGTTTGGGGTAAATGCCAAGCCCGTAGTTTCTACGGGCTTGGCACTTAAGTGGAGTGGAAGCAAGCACGTAGAAACTACGGGCTTGGCACTGAAAGGGTTAAGCTACTTGTTACCCTGTGGTGACGCTTTTTTTGTATTTGCATGTATGTTACCTTTGTTAAGAGCTTTCTTTTCTGTATATAAGTATATTATATATTCTTTTTAATTGTATTTAGAATAAAAGAACATTCTTTATTGGTTATGCTCTGATCTCTTTAACCCTTTAAGTGCCAGCCTTCCTGGAGATTTTGTCACACTCTGTTGCCAGACCATTTTGCACTATTTTGCGCTCCCCATGTTCAACTGTGATTTTTGAAGGAATTTCCAGGGATTTCCCAGGAAAATGATATATTGTTTTTTTCAGCAGAGCTTGGGCTTTAACATGAAATGTCTTGTTTGTCATTTTCTAAGTGTATTCCCAATATTTTGGGGTGAGAATTGTGCAAAAAAATAAAAAAAAACATTTTTTTTCAATTTGTAGTGTTTTTTTGTAATAAAAAATGTAAGTTTGTCAATAAAATCTTATTTTGTGTGAAACCCCAATTTCTCCCGGTTACAGCGGTACCACATATGTATAGGTAGACACCCTTTCCTGCCCAGGAGACTCCCCCAAACTGAAACAATGCTTTAGGAGATTTTGAGATAAAATACAACTATGCTTTGCAATATGCGCACCTTGCAGTTTTTCAAGAAAAACAACCCTTTACATTTGAAATACCCCCCACAAACTATATATTCCCTAGAAGTATACACCTCAGGCTTTCTAGGCGTACCAGGCTTGTTGACATAGGTGGCGTTTTCTGGAAGTAATCCCTCAATGTATTCTTTGGTTACAAAGGGTTTCCCTAAAAATTAATAAAAAAGCAGAATCAAAACCACATTTTCCTAAAAAAAAACTATATGCAAACCATAAAAAAACTGAAAATCTGAAAAAGCAACATCCCCTGAACAGAACGATACCCAACATGCGTAGGTTCAGTCAAGGAGAGAGTTGCCAAACACACCAAAGTAAAGCATGTGCGTAATGGTAATTTTACTTCAAAATTTCAGCTCTGCAGACAAAGTGCGCACCTTGTGCTTTTTCTACCAAGACAACACTTTACATTTGGAATATCCCCCATAAACCATATATTCTCTGAAAGTACACATGTTAAGCTTTCTAATCGTACCCAGCTTGTTGTAGTGGGCTCATCTTTCTGGGAGTAATATCTCGAAGAATTCTTAGGTTGCACAGGGTTTCACAAAAAATTGTATAAAAAAGCAGAATAAATAACACCTTTTCCTAAAATATCAATATGCAAATAAGAAAAAACAAGGTAAATCTGAAAGCGCAAGGTCTACCGAGCAGAACAATACCCAACATGCATAGGTACCTGTAACCTTTTAACTGCCAGCCTACTTGAGATTTTGTCACCCTCTGCTGACAGGTAATTTTTCACCATTTTGCGCCATGCTTAAGTGTGATTTTTGCAGGAATTTCCAAGAAAATGGCAAATTTTCTTTTTGTGGCAGAGTTTAGACTTTAACATGAAATGTCTTGTTTGTATTTTTTCTACTTTTTTTATATATTATTTCTACTTTTTTTAGATATTTTTAAGTAAATAAGTAAAAAAAAATAAAAAATATATATATATTTTTTTAAATTGTCTCCTTTATTTTAACAAAAACATTTATTTTATTAAAGAAAGCCATATTGCATGTGAAAGCCCCATTTCTCCCGATTACAATGATACCACATATGTATTGGTAGCCCCCCGTTCCTGTTCAGGAGATCCCCTAAACTTAGAAGAGCACTTTATAACATTTACAAATAAAATACAACTACTATCCACATAATAAAGGGTTAAATAAAAAAAATTGGTGTGGGGTCCCCCTTCACAGGGGGGGCACCATTTCTTGGGGGAATATAAGGGGTTTTTTTGGAGGCAGGTAATGGGGGGTCTAGGGGTTAATGGCAAGTCACACACTAGCCGCAGATGACTTGCCAGACCCCCGAGCCTTGTGAACTGGTATAGGGGTCACATGGACCCCTTACCAGTTCACAAAGGGTTAAAATTAAAAAAAAGCACACAGACACACTTTTTAAAAAATATCTTTTTATATTTTTTTTTTATTATTTTTTTTTTTAATACTTACCTCCCATCCATCCCTGTGTCCCACGCTGATCACTTAGGCTTCTGCTCTCCTGCTGGGTTACAGGTAACAAAGGGTTAATTAAAAAAAAAATGACATAGGGTCCCCCCTCGAAGGGAGGGGGACCCCATTTTTTTGGGGGATTTTTAAGGGTTAAAACCCTTAAAAATCCAAAAAAAAAATGGCGTGAGGTCCCCCCTACCCAGCGTAACCAGCCTGTGACCAGCTATGGGGGCTTGTAGAACAGGGCGCAGGGGCCAGCTTTAGTGGCCCCTGGCCCTGCGGCTACAAGCCGTCATAGCCTAGGGCCACGGCTCTTCTGCCCCCCCCTGGGATTTGGGGAGGCAGGCAATTTGGGGGGCCAGGGGTTAATGGCAAGTCACCCGCCAGCCGCAGGTGACTTGCCAGACCCCCGAGCCCTGTGAACTGGTATAAGGGGTCTCATGGACCCCTTACCAGTTCACAAAGGGTTAACAGTATTAAAAAAAAGACACAGACAGGTTTTTGTAAAACTTTATTAAAAAAAAAAAAAAACATTTTACCTTTACTCACCTCCGATCTTCAGAAGCAGTGTCCCGCGGCGATCTGATGCAGGTGACAGCTGGGCAGAGAAGGGGGGAGGCAGGCGATCGCCTACCTCCCTCCTTCTCTGCCCAGCCGTCACCGGCATCTGACAGGAGAACTGCCGGGTGCCCCGATGAAGGGGCGGGGCTAAAATCCAAGATGGCGGCCGCCATCGGAAGCTGCGACGGAGGGGTTATCGGAGCCCCCCTCCATGAAGAGGAGAGGCGGCGGGAGCGGAGGTGAGTAACTGTCATTTTTTATTTATTTTTTTTTAACAGGCAATCCCGGCGGCTGCTGAAACGGGGGGGGCACCCTATTCCGGGCCCTCCCCTCCAGCCGGAGGAGCCCCGATCGGCGATCGGAGCCCCGCTGGCTGAAGAGGAGACCCGGCCGGATCAAACAAGGGGTCAGGTAAGTGACTTTTTTTTTTACTTTTTTTACTGTGATTGGGGAATGCCAGGCACATAAAAATGCCAGGCACGTAAAATTTACGTGGCTGGCACTTAAGTGGCGGAGAGGCTACCACGTAAATTTTACGTGGCTGGCATTTAAAGGGTTAAAACAATATAACAAACCTGCATTTATATTAGCAGCCCTGCTTTGGGCATTTATTAGTAAAATATTTGATATTTGGTTATGTTTGGCCATTAGCAAAACAATCAGGGTGTGCTAACAATTTGACATCTACTGAAGCAGAGCATGTTGCAGCAGTGCAGGCAAACCAAGAAGTTATATGGCTAAGACAACTGTTAAAGTGGACCAACACCCAGGATTTTGACTATCCTGGGTTTTGGTCCACTTCGGTGGGGCACCCCGATCGGGGGTGCCCCGCTGTCTGAAACCCCCCAGAAAGCCCCCAAAAACTCACCTCTCCCCGCTCCCACGTGATCGCGCCAGCCAATCACAGCGCTCAGAGCCGCTGTGGTATGCGCGTCCAAGGCCGCCTGGACGCGCATACCAGCTCAGCTGGCTCTGAGCGCTGGAGACCGCGTCTCGCGCTTCCCTCTAACAGGGAGCACGCCTGCACCGGCCATTCACAAGCGGCCGGCGTGGGTGCGCGCCCTGCTAGAGGGAAGCGCGAGACGCGGCCGCGGCTCGCGCATGCGCCGATGGAACGGGGCTGAGGTAAGGTTTGTGGGCCTCCTGGGGGGTTCCTCCCCGCGGGACATCCCGATTTCTGATGCCCCGCGGGGAGGGATCTGATCGGTCCGGGAATCTTATAGAGCCCGCTTGGCTCAGCTATAGTAGGTGACTTATGCGACTATGTGACGCTTATCTCCCTTAGCCGAGCCAAGTGGGGAAATAGAGTGATGAATGGCAGGGCCTGGAGGAGTTTTGTATAACTGAACCCTTCCCAGCCACACACATCAGTGCAGGCGACCGCGTCACCCCTGTGAGTAACTATACCTTTATTTTTGCCCCAAATGGGCTTGATACAACAAACTTCGAAAATACATATTTTGCTTGGAAAATTGGATCACATCTGAGATATTTTCGAACTTATAAGCAATTTACCATGGCTAATTAAATACGTTCAGTCGAATAGGCTCGAAAATGCGTGCAAGAAAGAGTGCAACGAAACTGGCTTTACAAATGGTAAACTCTGAAATTTTGCTTGAATTTCCACTAAACATTCATGTGAGCATCAGTGTCTGCATCTTAGCATTTTGTAGCAAAACTAGTCTCTGTGCTCTTGCTTTGTTGAACTTCATATTTATGTAAGGGCAGGTTTATGTTTTAAGAGTTATATTAGGTTAAAGCTTAGATCTGAGTGTAAAACCATCCTTGTATTTTGGTTTTCACCACATAGCATTGTCTAAAGGCAGCTGGTTTTTGAGTTATTGCTCTTAGCTTTTATTTAGCTCTGTATGTACATTTATAGGGGGATGTGAGCGTTATTTACAGTGAGCACAGTTATGTAGCTTTGTCTGGGGACATCCACATATTTATAGTTTCCCTATGTGTGACCCCAACAAATTGGTCTGAATTACTTACCTTGCCCAAGTCCCGTGGCTACGTCCTAATCATACATGCAGCTGTGCATGCTCCCACACCCAGCTATTCAGATAGGCCAGGCGCACGGCAGTGCACACTCCACAGGGAAACCTGGGGATACGTCCACTGCCGCACATTAAACCGTCACGTTGTCTGAAACAACGCCCTTAGTATGCAAGGCATAAAGCTCTGATTGAACGAGCACCCGCATGTGTGCTTTGGGAATGGCAGAAAGGTGAGTGGAGTGGATGATCTAGGGGTTTCACACAGCAGGGCCCCCAGGACAAGGACCCTTTCATCAGGATAGTAAAAATCTTGGTGATTGGTCCACTTTAAATTGATCAACTTTTAATGATTATTAGTATCTGCCATGATTCCTATTTTGATGTTCATGGTGTATTGGCACCACGTATTGTTTACATAACCTCTATCCAGTCTTACCCTCAGATCCAGTCTTACCCAGAACAAGACCCTAGTTGCAAGGCCCTGGAATCTAAAAGATTGCTGGCTTTTCCATGGGACATCCCAAATCGGGATGCCTTGCCGGGGCACAAAAACCACCTCCTTCCTGGCTCCCTTACCACTGTAAACAATGGTGGCTCCATACCTGCGTCTTTGGGCTGTGTGCATGCTCCTGAGCCCAGGTATTTAAGTAGGCTGGGGACAGAAGCATGCACGATGCAGGGGATGCGCCTGCTCTCACTCCCTTTTCCAAAGCCCTCCTGAGCAATTTGCAGAGCATTACATATGCACTGCAAATGACTCGGACTGGACAAGAACTTGTGCATGCGCCATTGGACCTGGGAGAGGTGAGTTTGTAGGGGCGTTCTGGGAGGTTTCACAGAGCAGCGAACGTAATTCAGGATGCCCCCAGGACATAAAACAAGACCCAAGATAGTCAAAATCCCAGGTTTTGTTCACTTTAAGTTGAGTACCAGCTTCCAATGGAGTAACTATCACATTCCACATGTGATCACACATTGTGGTGGTCTCATGTAGTTAAGCCATGTCAGTTCAAAAAGTGCCCGATCAGATAACTGCTCCTTATATATATATAATACTATATATGATATACTATCACTTAAAACAAGATTTTTTATTGAATTCAAACATGTAAGGTCCACCTAAAAACAGAAATATGGGTATGATAAAAGTGGGAAGGATGCTTTAGTGAGACAAGGTTAAAGGGACTATCTGGGCAAAAACAATAAACAGTACATACTCACCTATAGTCCCACACAGCTGATCAGTGATATTCCGATACTTTGAAACTTTCCTTTGCCGACAATCCAGGCCACGCTATCCCTGCTCCGGACCACTGGCCCATGGTCACATTGCTGCCTCCTCACTTTTTCCTGGTATCAGTCACAATGACTAGCCACATCCACTCTATTCATTTCAATGGAGCGGATGCGGCCAGTCATTGTTACTGACATGAAGGGGGGAATGCTTGATCCCGGGACACAGTCAGGGGCGGGCTGGTCATAGGGCATACCGGGCAGAATCCCGGTAGGCCGGCAGCAGAGAAGGCTGCAAACTGTGTACTCAATATTTCACCTGTCAGCAAATCTTTTCAGGTTCCGGTATATTTTTTTTTCTTTTGCCCTCCCTGCTTTACTGGGCTGTTATAGTTCCTCCAAAAAAGCAAGCAGGCGGCGCTGGACAACCTAAAGATTTGCTCTCAGAGGAAGAAAGCCTAGCAGCCAATCGTCTGCCACGCAGCCTGAGGAGGGGGCGGGGCCAGGAGGAGATGTTGGAGGTGAGCAGTACTGGATGCGTAGATGGCGGCAGCTCGCCCCCCTTTCTCCCCAGCTCATCCTGCAGCAGCTCAGGCTTTCCTCTCCTGTCCCCTCCTCTGCGCAGCACAATACTGACAGCTGGAATCCAGACATCACCAGCATGATCAGGTACAATGTACACAGCCCCATTTATCTGCACCCCCCCCCTGCCTGATACATGGCTCAATTCACATATAACCCACAGTCTGACCAAAGGCCCCATTCATCTCTGCCTCCAAATCTGATCCACACACACACACACACTCTGGACACCAAGTACTGATGGATGCTGCACATGGCTGTCCTGAGGGATGCCCCCACTGTGTTGGATCTGTACTGAGGGAGGCCCCCACTGTGTGGGATCTGTATTGAGGGAGGCCCCCACTGTGTGGGATCTGTACTGAGGGATGCCCCAACTGTGTGGGATCTGTAGTGAGGGATGCCCCAACTGTGTGGGATCTGTACTGAGGGATGCCCCAACTGTGTGGGATCTGTACTGAGGGATGCCCCAACTGTGTGGGATCTGTACTGAGGGATGCCCCTACTGTGTGGGATCTGTACTGAGGGAGGCCCCCACTGTGTGGGATCTGTACTGAGGGATGCCCCCACTGTGTGGGATCTGTACTGAGGGATGCCCCAACTGTGTGGGATCTGTACTGAGGGATGCCCCAACTGTGTGGGATCTGTACTGAGGGATGCCCCAACTGTGTGGGATCTGTACTGAGGGATGCCCCTACTGTGTGGGATCTGTAGTGAGGGATGCCCCCACTGTATGGGATCTGTACTGAGGGATGCCCCCACTGTGTGGGATCTGTAGTGAGGGATGCCCCAACTGTGTGGGATCTGTAGTGAGGGATGCCCCAACTGTGTGGGATCTGTATTGAGGGATGCCCCCCACTGTGTGTGAGCTGTACTGAGGAATGCCCCCAGTGGCTGTCCAGGGGGATTCTACTTAATGGTTGTAATGGAGTGATTCTGCACACTCTCTGTAATGGGGGGATTTTAGCACACCATTTGGTTCAGAATATTTTCTTTCTTATTTCTGACCTATAAACCCCGGATGCGTGTTGTGGAACGAAAAATTAGGTGTATATATAATGTGACATTAAGATACTATACTGGGCCAGGAAAAGTGCAGCAGGGCCGGTGTGCCCCAAAAAGTCCCGGGCCGTTTTTTATTCCCAGTCTGCCCCTGGTCACAGTGAATGTCAGGGATGAGTTTCACACTGCTGGCATTGTGCCTGACTAAAGAATAATATTTGCCTATATTATATTTGCCTGCACAGGGCGTGTCCAGCTAGCAGTGATGAGTTTATATATTTTTTGCAACAGGCTCAATAGGTTTGTCCCTGTCCCAATAATGCAATCACAACCCCTAGTCTTACAATTTAGAAATCCAAGTACCCTACCAATATGACAATTGCTTATGTGAGAAAACTAGGAGGAAGCCTCTGTATGCATTTATTTTATTGTTTACAGTGGTAAACGATAAGAACTTGGATAACTTCTCAGCAGTGGCTTTGATATAATGTACCTTACCTGTGGCTGTGGGTGTAGGCTGTAGTATTTCCAAGAGGAGATGAGTTGATTTTTTGACTAATCCATTTGAATGATTTGCTTCACAGGTCACTGAATAATTATCAAAACAACTGGAAATGTCCACCTGGAACTTATAGCTGGCATTACAAGACCCATCTGGATTGGATACTGAGTCATTCATCTTTAATACTGTTTGACAATGTGTCATCAAATGTACACTTGCATATGGAGGGTAAAATTCTAGCAGATTGCATTCTACAATGAATTCATTTTTGTCTGGAGCAGAACGTATATCAATCTGTGGAGAAGCTGAATAGACAATGATACATTAATGTGTACAAAATTGGAACCATGGCCTTGATTCAGTAAACTTGCCCTAAGATCTCATGAACATTAGAATTTTTTTCATGCTTTATTTCAAATATGGTTTGAGTCAGTAAAGGAAGGAAGTTAGAGCAAGATTTGAGCCTAAATCTTTCAGAAGAGTAAAGCGACAACTTATATCATTTACTTACTCTGCTTTAATAACAAACCTGTTGGCATTTTCAAACCTTTTTCAATTCCTATATGGCTCTCTGTTCTTTGAATGGCACTGAATTTAGTCAGTCATTCTCCTTTAGTCCCTAAGTGGCACAAAGGCCTTCCATGCAGAATCTCCATCGGATCATGTGCTTTACATCCATTTTAATTTGGCCCCATGTTTTGCCCATCTCTTTAAGTTCTCTATTAACTATTCTTCTCTAGGTTTCTTTTGGTCTCCCTCTTCTGTGCTGGCTATGGGGGTTCCATTCCAATGCTTGTCTTGTTATAGAGCTATGTGTGATGCCCAGCGGGACACCAGCCTTCTGTAAGCGGACAACCCCCAATCTCCACCACCGCTTCTGCCTATAGTCAAGCCCTCGTTTCCCGGGACGCTAGGAACCCGTCACCGGACACAGTTGCCCCCAGGTCTTAATAGGCACAAAGGATGTCTGCTTACGGTGAAGGTTGATGAACCGCGAGGGTATCCCAAAGCCGGGGTCATACACGGGAAGACAGTCCAGAAGGTGCGTCAGAGTACAGGGATGAGACAGGTGCGTAGTCAGGGGTAGCCGAAGGGTCAAGCCGGGAGGTCAGAGATAGCGGGGTATCCAAAGGGGCAGGCAGGTTCGAGGTCAGACAAAGTAGAGGTCGGTACAGGCAGCGGATGGGAATGGTCGATGAAGCCGGGTTGAAAACAGATTATCACTAATGAAATTACACCCTAATCACCAGAGACTATCACAGGGTCTTAGTACTGGGCTGACTCCATATTTATTGGGGAACTGACCAATGGCCGCCCTGGGGGGGAGTGTATGTGCTGATTGGTGTAACTTACAACACTGAGTGATTGATTGGACACACTATCGAGGGGCTGGTCAGTCTTGGCAGCAAGGCTGACCAGCCCCTGATTCCTATCAGGTGCCAGCGGCGAAACTGGATAGTGGTGAAACTGACAGACTGCGGGGCGCGCACTCAGGCTAGAGAGGGGCGGGGGTGGCTGGTAGAGTGACGCGTCATACAGGAGCGCCGGCTATGCTCAGCTGCAGGAGTGCCTCGCCGAGCAGCAGACGCTCGCCGCGGGCCCCAGGACACAGGTAAGTTTCTTACACTATGTTGTTTTCTTAGTGTGTGACATATCCACTTCTACTTTCACTGTTTTATTTTTAATTCAGTTGGTGTTTGTCTTGCTTCATTCCAAAGTTGTTTATTTGTGATTTTGTCTGAGAGCCTACAACTGAGGATGTGCTGAAGCCACCTATTTGTAAAGATTTGTAGTCTGTGGGTTATTTTCCCAGTATTCTTCCACGTTTTGCTGCCATACAGTAACACTGACTTCATGTTCGTATTAAAGATTCTTAACTTCGATTTCCATACCGGCCTCAGCTAGATGAAAGCTCCTCTTGCTTTGTTGATTCTGTTTTTGGCATTCGCTGCTATATCTCCTTTTGTTGTAATTATGCTCCCCAGCAGAAGGAAGTGACTTTATTCTATGGCTTGTTGTTCGAGTATCAATCTGTCTTGGTTTTTGTTCTGTCTATTTTGTTTTTTTCTTCAGTCCTACTTCAGTTGCTTCCATTTTCAAGTCACTATGTTTTTTTTCCATATCTTTGAAACTTTGGGCTAACAGGCAGAGATCGTCGGCATAGTCAAGATTTTCCAAATGTTCAAATATTCCCCACTGGAGTCCCCCTCTTCAGTTCATTGCCCTTGCCAACATGAGGTCCAGTACCAGCAAGAACATCAGTGGCGATAGCAGGCATCCTTGTTTCACTTCTGATTTTGTATCGATTGGTTTGCTCATACTTCCACCTTCCTCCACCTGACATGTGTAGCCATTGTACATATTTTGAATGCTGTTTATTATTTTTTGTGGTATATCAAGTATCTTCTCATAGCCTCCCAGATTTCGTTTTTGTTCCATGCAGTCAAAGGCATTTTCAAAGTCTATAAACAAAAGATATAACGAGTCTTGGTATTTGTTGATTTGTTCTTAGAGTGCATGCTCTTCCTTCACGAAATTCAGCTTCTTCTTCTCTTAGCTCTTCATGCACACGTTCTTTCCCTCCGTTAAGAATTATACTCAACATAATTTTACTAGAGGCTGACATTACCTCTGCAGTTGCTGCATTCTTAGAGATCACCTTTCTTGGGTATCTTTATAATATACCCTTTTCCATTCACAAGGAATCTCTTCTTTTTCCCAGATATCATCAATCTGTGGTTTCATAATTTTAATGGTGATGTCTACATCAGCCTTTAGGTTTTCAGCTGGGATACCATCTATACCCGGTGATCTGCAATTCTTTTGTTGTTTAATGCCAGTCTTTATTTCCCCTACGGCTGGTGGGCTTGTCTTGATCTTTTTGTCTTTATGCATTTTAAGCTCTTGCTTTGTTGCAATGGCTCCTGTCTGCTTGGATTTAATACTTCTTCAAAGTGTTGCTTCCATCGGTTAAGTTTCTCCTTTTGACTGCTAAAGAGCTTGCTTTCTTTACTGCATGTGGGTTAACTTGTATTTGAACTCTCTTTAGTTAGTGCTTATGTTATTTGGTAAAGTTGCTTAATGTCCCTACAGTTATCTGCTTGTTGCCCCTTGTTTGCAATGTCATTTACATAGTTTCTCTAGTCATTTTTGAAGGATCTCTTCATATCTCTGCTCACTTCTTTGTAAGGCCCCATCAAGGAGGCTTAAAAAAATGTGAGCTGGTGCAACCTTATGTCTTACTAGTGCACTCTGTCAAAGAGTGATTTTCAGGGCACCCTGGGCACCAGCCCAGGGGTGCACACTAAGAGGCTCAAAGGGCATTCTCAGCCAGTGGCAGGATACCTGACTGACCAGCTGTCTCCCAACAGGGATCACCACCCCCCTTGAGCACGTCACTGGGCAGAGGGCAGCTCTTGGAAAATCCTTTTGCTAGGGGATCACCTGTACCTGTGGGCATTTTGGCAGGTGAGGTAATTTACCTATGAGGTAAGATTTTTTTTTTTTAAGTTTAGAAATAACAGCACCCTATGGGCTATGCAGAAAGAATATAGCAATTTATTTCTGCATTCCACATAGGGCCCTGTTATTTCTAAATTCCTAAAAGAATATCCTTACCTCACTGCAGGAATGCCCCATAAGCGCAGGTGCTTTTTTGGGGGGCAAACTGAAACAAACATTTTTATTGCACTTTCTTTTATGGTAAAATTTAGAGATGAGCGAACCGGTTCGGACGAAACGGAATTCGCTCCGAATTTCAGGAAATATTCGATTCGGCACGAACCCGAATATTTTGTGGTTCGTGCCGATCGAATTTTTCCTGAAATTAAAAAAAAAAAAAAAAAAATGCCGGCATGGTGGGAGCCGGCCGGCGGACCGGTAAAGCCGGTCGGCCCGCTCCCACCATGCCGGCATTTAAAAAACCCAAAAAAAAAAAATGCATTTTTGCCGGCATGGTGGGAGCGGGCTGGCCGGCTCTGCTGTCAGCGGAACCGGCCGGCCCGCTCCGCTGTCAGCGGAACCGGCCGGCCCGCTCCCACCATGCCGGCATTTAAAAAAAAAGCAAACACTTACCTGCAGGTCCGGAGCGTGGAGGCCGGCGCCGCTCTCAGCTGTCATCTGAGGGCGCGTCATCAGAGGCGCCCTCTGATGACGCGCCCTCAGATGACAGCTGAGAGCGGCGCCGGCCTCCACGCTCCGGACCTGCAGGTAAGTGTTTGCTTTTTTTTTAAATGCCGGCATGGTGGGAGCGGGCCGGCCGGTTCCGCTGACAGCGGAGCGGGCCGGCCCGCTCCCACCATGCCGGCAAAAATGCTTTTTTTTTTTTTTTTTTTTTAAATGCCGGCATGGTGGGAGCGGGCCGGCCGGCTTTACCGGGCCGGCTTTGCCGGCCTGCTGACAGCGGAACCGGACGGCCCGCTCCCACCATGCCGGCATTTATGATGGGGATTGGGGAACTTCGTAAAAGTTCGATTCGGCCGAACCCGAATTTCTTTGTGAAATTCGGCGAATCGGCCGAATCGAACTTTTCAAAAGTTCGCTCATCTCTAGTAAAGTAAAAAAAAAAAAGTAAAAAAAGTAAAAAAGTAAAAAAAAAAAACGCTCACCAAGGTGGAGGTGGCAATTTACACAAGGCCACCAGATGTGTACCTTGCTTTACCGTATAATCAGGATGACCCCCGTTGTCTTCAGGTCTTCTGTTCTCCCCTGGCAACTCCACTTACTGGTGCTGCTAAGACCCCTTTAGTAAAACAGTGAGGCTGGAGCAGGGATACCTATGGTTAGTGGGTTAGTAGGGTACTAGATTTCAATCAATCAGTTTACCTGCCAATATTTTATAACAGATTTCCTTTTAACCTAGACAACAAAATCCTAAGTGAATAACATTTTTGATCATAAAGCAAACTTTATCCTAAATAGAGAATGCATACAAAATAGGCTGTGTGTGACTTTACCTTCAACAATAAGTTGAATAGTTGGGCCAGCCAAGGTCTTCGTTGGTGGTGGTATAGATTTAGTGATGGAACAGTTGTAAAACCCATTGTTGCTTATCTGGACATTATGCAACACTAGTGAAGTGTTATTATTATTTTCTTGCATTGAATTGCCACTTAGGATTTCGAAGTGTCCGCTTTTGTTGTGAATATTCCAGGTGAAAGAATAACGTTTTAGCTCTTGAAAGGATACGGAGCAATTCAAAACAACCCTGCTTCCTCTTGTTACAGTGACAATGGCCGGACTCTCCTGAGAAGCTTGTTCAGATGAAACTGCTGAGATATAAACAGTAGAGTTTTGTTTCTCTGACTGTTGCATGTTGTTTTTAGCCTTTTCTTAGGTTTTTTTGCATGCATTCATTTTCCAACTTTATTATCTGCCTGTTTAACTATATTTACATGGTTAATATTGGGGCTATATTTAAGCAATAGGCAAGGTATGCTGTAGTGTAAGCACTATTGAAACTACATTTTTTTAGAGGCATATATGTCTGCATTTTTTGGGGTGGGGGATTGGATTGGCAGTCAGCTGGTTGTAGACATTGGGGTTGATTCAACAAACATAGAAAAAAAAATAGTTTTGGTTGGAAAATGGAGTCTTTACCCAAATAGTGCATTTGCTTTCTACATTTCACACAGCTTCAGAATTGTTTTTACGCACTAGTGCAACTAGTCACTTTGTTATGAAGGATCACATTCATCCATGTAATGCTAGTTATGTATTTAGTAATAGATCAAGGCAACTGGACCTGCTGCTTTCTTCAATAAAAATGAAAACAAATCAATCAATCTCTCTCCAAATTACCACGCTAGTGCACCAGTCTGATCCTAGCAACTCACTAGACCCTTTAGTCTTTGACCTAGGTTTGGTGCTTTGCCTGGGGTTTCGGCAGTTTTAAATTAAAGCAGGCATAAAAAATATAACATTACTGCTGCTTGTCTTTTACACTGATAAAAACATGCTGGTAGTTGCTAACCTGGCTTTTTTGAATGAAATAACCATAAGGAAATGTGCTTAGAATTGTTTTCACCTGCTAGGGGCAGCTGTAAATAATTTGTTCAAAAGAGCAGTAAAAACATTGCTGAATCACACTAATGTTTTACAATTGCAAATTTTTTTTAGACAAATTTGTTTCACTTCATGAGAAAAGACAAGTGAAAAAAGTTAGTGTAGAAAATGAAGCATGTTTTTCTTTGTTGAATCACAAGAATTTGAAGAAGCTAAAACAGATTAATTTCTTGTTACAAACTTTGTTGAATTGAGCCATAGATATTACTACTCTTTTGAAATAATTATTTACAGCTGCCCCAAGCGGGTGTAAAAAAATCTAAGCACATTCCCTTATGGTTATTTTACCCCAAAAAAGCCAGGTTAGTAACTGCCAGCATGCGGACATGCGGAAATAATTTTATATTTTTTATGACTGTTTTAATTTAAAACTGCCAACACCACAGGCAATGCACCAAACCTAGGCCAAAGACTAAAGGGTCTAGTGAGTGCACTGCACCACTAGCCTGGTACTATAATTTGGAGAGAGGGGCCAAGATTTGATTTCATTTTTATTGAAACAGTAAAAATAATTAAACAAATAAAAGTTAATTCCAGTAGGTTTGCAGGAATACATCTACGCAATTGCAATAGTTTTTTTTAACTTTTCACCAATCATCCAGCCCAAATGGCAATGTTGAATTCATACATACATCTAGTGGGATGAATTTTAGTATAATCAAATTTTATTGGTTTTGTAGGAGAATAGGGGGAAGGGGTACAGAAGACAAAAAAGGGAGGGTGGGGGGAGGAGGGGGTTACAACAATTATAGTTTCACAGTTAAATACAATGACTGGTTTTACTACCCGTTCGCCTGAACAAAGGACCGCCACGTCCGCTCAAAACATGTACCAGGGATGAATTTTAATTACTGTTTTAATAAAATAATTAAGCTGACACCCCCAGGAAAAGTGCTAAACCTTGGCCAAAGGCCATGGGGCTGGAAAATTGCCAGGGCCAGGGGGCAGTTGCTTCGGCTTTTTGACCCTAGGATTACTATGCCGGGTGCACCAGTCTGGTAATCTGAAGGAAGGACCATGATTCTTCTTTCATTTTATTTGAAACAGTTACACAATAAATAAATAAAGTTAACTCCAGCATATCTGTAGGAATATATCTATACAACTACAATAGTGTTTTTTTTTACTTCAACACATTTCACAAGTCATCCAGCTGTCTTTCGTAATAGTGTATATTCACAAAATAAAAAAATGTCCATTTGCCTTGATCTAATACTAAATACATATCTAGCATTACATGGATGAATGTGATCCTTCATAACAAAGTGACTAGTTGCACTAGTGCATTAAAAACAATTGTCACCTGAGATATATTACATGGGGACATCACCTGATCAGTCTGAAGCTGTGTGAAATGTAGAAAACAAAGGCTTATTGAATCAAGCCCAATGGCTACAACCAGCTGGCTGCCAATCCAAGCCCCCACCCAAAAAAATGCCGACATATATACCTCTAAAATTTAGTTTCATTAGTCCTTACACTACAGCCTACCTTGCCTTAAATGTAGCCCCAATATTAACCATGTAAGTATAGGTAAACAGGCAAATAAAAAAGTTGAAAAATGAATGCATGCAAATATAACCTATGAAAAGGCTAAAAACAATATGCAACAATACTCTGCCCCAGAAATGCACACACATAGTTAACATTGGTTACGGGAAAATTCGAGCACATTTTCCAATAGTTTTTGCTTGCTGCAGCCTTTTTGTGAGCGCTTCGAAAATGTAAGAACTAATTTCGCACACATTCGAGCGCACGTTTTTGTTCAATATGTTTTTATTGGAAGGAGACAAAACACAAGGCTCAAACATAAGGCAAATGACAATCTCAAGGTACAGCATATGAATAGAGAATACATAAATAGAATAACCAGCATACAGTACCCCTGACGCCCCCCCTCCACCTCCATCATCACTGTAGCGTAGAACGACAATAGGTCCCATCCTCCCGTCGGGCCCCAAGCGTATACCCCCACCAGAGGTCCGTCTTGGTTTCACTATCCCTAAGGCCCAGCCGAGAGCGACCCCCGTGTGGATCACCCCCTGGAGATCCCGGGACCCTGCGCATAAGGGGGGGCCCCCTCAGGGCGAGCCAACCTACGTGTATAACAGTATCAGAGCCCCGCGTCTTAACCTCCCGTATTAACTTTTTGTAATTTTAAAAAGTGTAACCAAGATTTGTATAAAAGAAAAGGGGGAAAAGGAAAGGGAAAAGAAAGAGAAGACAGAGAAAAAGGATGTTCTCAGGAAGAAAGGGGGACAAAGAACAAAACCCGCTAAAAAGGTTCCGCCCCCCACCCCTCCCCCAACGGAGGGCGAGAGGCGGGTCAGCCCCGCATCGAAAGAGGGGATCACGAGCGGCGGACGAGGAGTGCACCCGGGAGGGCACGATGGCACCCAGCACAAATAAGTCCTCAGCCCAATTACAGCGTGGAGAGCATGGCCATGAATTCTGGCGTGTCCCGGGCCATGATCCATATCATCCAGGTCTTATTAAACTTCTCTCTCCCGCCCTCCACTCCCTCAAGCACCATCTCCTCCATTCTCCGGATCCCCTCCACCTCTCTCAGCCACTCCCAGATGTCCGGTGTGTGCTGGGAACGCCAATGCCGGGGTATCACCGATCTGGCCGCGGTCAAGAGGTGCCGGAGAATTCCCTTCTTTGCTGCAGATACCGAGCCAGGCACCATGGATAACAAAGCTATTTGCGGTTCCCCAGGTACACCCTCCAGAGTCAGGAAGTTATAGACCGCAAAAACCTGGTCCCAGAACTTATGTATCAAAGGGCAACTCCACCAAATGTGGAGCAGTGTACCTTCAGCATTGCCACACCGCCAGCACACTCCCGAGTCAGCTCCTCCAAATCTGGTTAGGTCTGCCGGACATCTATACCACCGGGACAAAATCTTATAATTTTTTTCCTGTGCTCTACATGCCAGAGAGAGTTTATGCGTTAGCGTAAATGATTTTTCCCAGTCTTCGGCTTCAAACTCCCGGTCCAAGTCCCGCTCCCATCTCCTCACATACCCAGGAGCATCCGAGGGGTCCCCTTCTGCCAACAGAACCTGATACAGGAGCGAGAGGGCATGCGGTGGACCTCCGTCAGCTGCCAGGATGCTCTCAAATGGAGTCAAGGGGCCAGTGAGTGTAGTTCCCCGGGCATGGGAGGAGATAAAGGCGACCAGCTGCCTGTGGAGAAACCAGGACACCCTCTCCCCCCGGCCCCGAGTCTGGAGATCCCGAAGGTCTGGAGGGCGGTTGTTCCTCATCGTATCCACTAGTCTAATCCCCTGCGATTTTTCCCAAATCAGGAACTTGCTAACCCCCACTCCGGGGGGGAAGGCGGGATTATCGAACAAAGGTGTAAATGGTCCCGGTCGACGCGATAACACTTTCCTCTTAAGGGTCGCATCCCAAATAGATAGTAAAGCGCGGGTCAACAACGGAAGATCGTGAAGCTTAGGTCTCATCTGAGGCTCTACCCAAGGGAGTGCGGTAAGGTCGAGGGGTGAGGCCCCCCCCTCTATTCCCACCCATAACTTGTCACCCTGGTGATGGAACCAGTCCACTAGCCTGACCAATAAAGCTGCAGTGTGATAACCCTTGAGATCCGGCAGGCCCAGTCCTCCCCTAGCTTTGGGTCTAATCAGGGTCGAGTAACGTATCCTAGGCCTCTTATTGTTCCAAACAAATCGGATCCAAGCACTCTTCAGGATCTTAAAGAAATCCCGATCTGGTACAATTGGAATGGCCTGAAACACATAGAGGAAGCGGGGCAATATATCCATCTTCAATATGTTTATGCGCCCCATCCACGAGTACTGCGCTTTATTGTATGTCTTAAGATGTTCCTGAGTCTTAGATATAAGGGGGGCATAGTTTAATTTCTATAGATTGTCCAGATTAGTGGGCAGCTGGACCCCTAGGTAAGTAATGGACTCCTTCTGCCACTTGAACGAGAAGTTTGCTTGTAAAAGCCGTAGGGTATCGCCAGGGAGGGAGATGTTAAGAGCTTCCGTTTTGGAGAGATTGACTTTAAAATTACTAAGGGCACCAAATCTATCAAGTTCTTTAAGTATAGATGGTAGGGAGAGATGAGGGGACGTAATGTACAGCAGAAGGTCATCCGCAAATAAAGAGAGTTTGTGCTCCCGCCCCCCACATGGAATTCCCTTAATCGCTGAGTTTGCTCTAAGAGCCTGTGCTAAATGTTCCATGACTATAACGTATAGCAGCGGGGAGAGCGGGCACCCCTGCCTCGTCCCATTATTAATGTCAAATGGGGACGATAAGACCCCGTTCACCCTAACCCTTGCTGTCGGCCCCCTATAGAGCGACATGATCTTACCTAGCATTTCCGGGCCTATCCCCATCTGGACCAGCGAAGCTCGTAGAAAACGCCAGTGGACCCGATCAAACGCCTTTTCGGCGTCCACAGAGAGTAGGCATGAAGGGATCTTCCGGGTTTGCGCATAATGCATAAGGGTAATCGTCTTCAGAGTATTGTCCCTAGCTTCCCTTCCCAGTACAAACCCCACTTGGTCTTTATCTATAATCCCCGCCAAGGGTTCGTGCAACCTGTTTGCTATGGCCTTAGCGAAAAGCTTCATATCCACGTTGATGAGTGAGATCGGTCTATAATTGCCAATCACAGTTCTATCTTTGTTAGGTTTCGGTATGACTGTAATATGAGCCTCTAAGGACTGTCTGGGGAAGGGGCAGGAGTCCGAGACACCATTGAATACTTTCGTGAGAAAAGGGGTAAGCCTCTCCCTTAAAATTTTATAAAAACGCGGCGTAAAGCCATCTGGGCCCGGGCTTTTCCCCAGTGGGGTCCCTTTAATAGCCCTCTCAATCTCAGTCTCTTCAAAAGGTGTCTCCAGCAAGGCTCCCGTCTCCTCCGGCAGAGAAGGGACTGCCGTCTCCGCTATGTAATCTGCAATGCGGGCATCTAAACTCCCCGGGGGCGAGGAATCCCGACCGACCTTAATATTATATAGCCTAGTGTAGTATCCCTGAAATTCCTCCACTATCTGGTCTGGTCTGTGAACTTCCCTGCCCTCCCCCCCTTTAATGACCGGGACATACGTCAAGTCCTGTCGCGGGTGCAAAGATCTCGCCAACAATTTCCCACATTTATCAGAAAATTCATAGAACCTGGCTCTGCACCTATCCCTATATTTCAAGTAACACTGATCGTATAACTTCCTGAGCGTCTCCCTGGCCGCAATAAGTTCCATCAGGTCATTATTGAAGGGTGACTGTTTATGTGCCTGTTCCAGTACGCTAATACGGTCCAAGGTGGATCTGATCTGATGCGTCCTTTCTCTCTTCAATCGGGAGCCATGCTTAATAAAAATCCCTCTAAGGACACACTTCATCGCTTCCCACTGTACTGGCAGAGGAGTGTCGTCATTGGCATGGTCAGTGATGAAATGTGAGATGGAACCTTCCACCTCAGCCAGACAGACAGGATCCCCAAGTAGGTTATCATTAAGTTTCCATCCAAATTGTCTCCGTGCCCCACCCGTCACCGGCAGGATGAGATATACCGGAGAGTGATCCGACCAGATCATCGGGCCAATTGAGGCACTCACGTCCCTAGACAAGGCATAATGACTAACAAAGATATAGTCTAGTCTACTGTAAGAAGCGTGAGTGTGCGAGAAAAATGTGTAATCTCTCGCCCCCTGGTACAGGACTCTCCAGACATCCACAACCTGTAGGTCACCCAGCGCCTTCTTAAAATTGGCCAATTTAGACTGTGGTATTGCCGACTTACCCTGTGATGTGTCCAACCGCGGGTCCAGTGCCATGTTAAGGTCCCCCCCCAAGATTAAAATCCCTTCAGTGAATTTTGCCAGGAGACGAAGAAAACGGGCCCCCGTCCCCGCTTGATCTGTGTTGGGTAGGTATATGTTTGCTATAGTGTAAGTCTCCCCCCCAGCCAGAAATTTCAGGAAGATGTACCTCCCCGATGGGTCGATCTGCGAGGCCACAGGCTCCAGCGAGGCTCCTTTATGTATCGCAATCGAAACTCCTTTAGACTTAGCATCTGGATTAGGAGAGTGATACCATCTAGTGAAGTACCTGTTCCTGATCTCCGGGAGTCTACCACTGCTAAAGTGGGTTTCCTGAAAAATATCACATCTACCCTTTCTTTGTGTAACCCATAGAGTATCTTGGCTCTTTTTTCAGGGACATTTAACCCCTTAGCATTGAGGGAACAGATCTTTATGGTAGCCATACCGCCGGACCCTCCCCCCTCCAACTCAGGGCCCGAGCACAGGCAAGGGAGGGGCGTAGCGGGCAAACCCCAATAACCCCCGAGAACCAAGGAGCAGGATCAAGGTGAGAAATAGAAAAGGAACAGGAGGAAGAAGGAAGGAAAGAAGAACCTAGGAAGAGAAAAACCCTCAAACAGGAAAGAGGGTTGGTTCTATAGCCGGAACAACTGTTCCTGAGTCTGCCTAATCCCACCCGGCCGGAACCTGGTGAGAGGGGGCAGAAACCAGTGGGGGAAGAAAAAAAGTGACCTCGCATCCGGAGCGGGCCCCAGGACACCCCTAACCAACTGCAATAGTATTATAACAAGTATTTAAGGCATAATATAAACAACGTTATTTCAAACCAACAATAAGACGAGCAAATAGAAACAAGAAAATAAATTGGCACATCTCAGTAAAGTAAACACACGTATTCCTCAACTCCCCGAAGGGGCGGCCCCCTAAAAGGGAGCAGTCTCTTCTCGAAAAGGATATCAGTGCGGTCATCATGAGGACCCCTCAGCCGGAGGCCAGCAGCTCAGAGTTCCACGATCTATCTCCCTGGGTTCGGGCGAGCAGGGCGGGCAGGACCCCCCCCGCCACGTCTCCACCTACGTTCTCCTCTGCCGTCCGGCGCTCTTCGTGGGAGAAAGTCTGCGCTAAAGTCCAGCCAGTCCGGCAAATCGATGGGATCGACGCCCAAAAAGCGATATAGGGCCGGGAGGTCCTCCCTGCGCCGCAAGGTGAAGGTGGCATTGGCATGTCGGATAATAAGGTGGAAAGGATGCCCCCATCTATACGAGGCATTTAACTCCCGACATTTTTCCAGAAGGGGGCGCATCATTCCCCGCATACGCAACGTGTGGCGGGAAAAATCCTGAAGAATCCGGATCCCATGACCATTCCACTCCACGCGTCGCATCTCCCAGGCTTTAAGTAGGATGTCCTCCTTGGCTATAAAAAAGTGTATGCGGCAAAGAACATCCCGCAACGCATCAGGATCGCCCGCCGGTCTGCTAGTCACCCTGTGAATGCGATCAATTATTATCTCAGAGTCTTTCGGTTTTCCCAGTAAGGTATTGAAAATATCTGAGGCCACCGACCGCAGCTGGTTTGGGGGTACTGACTCTGGGATGCCCCTCAGCTTTAAATTATTGCGCCTATTGCGGTTTTCTAGATCATCTGCCTGCAAGATGACCTCAGTAAGCTGACATTTTTGACTGCGGGATGCCCTCTCCAATTCAGCGATTCTATCCTCATGGTTCGCACTGGAGCTCTCCAGAGAGGCCACTCTAGTATCCAGCGCCGACGTTTGTTGATGGAGGTCCTCTAGATCTTTCCTGACCGCTCGTTCAATTCTCAGTGCCACCGCTTCTAAATCCTCCTTCAGGTCAGCTTTAGTGGGGAGAAATCGGAGGAGAAGCTTTATGCTGGGATCTAGCTCGGCGGGGATGCCCCCAGGTGCTGGACGTTGGTCAGAGCAGGATCCACGTTCCAGATCTTTAGGGAGGTCTCCTCCTGGGTCGTCCCAACAGCCCCCCTTTGTGGCCGGTTGTTCTTGCGGGTCCCCCTCAGTATTCGAGTACCAGGCCAACGGAGGTGTACAGGTGGCCGGAAGTACAGGGCTGTGGATCTGTGACCATCCCAGGTCCTCACACTCCATAAGGGGGTCCCCATCTGTGAGGGTGGTGTCTGCAGGGGGCGGGGAGCTGGCAAGGGAACTGCTGGATGGCGGTGGGTGGTGGGTCTCACATGTCACTGTGAGAGCATGTGTAGCTTGGCAGGAGGAGAAACCCCCAGCCCCCCCTGTTTGTGAGGAGGGTGAGGGCTGTGATGTGGAGTACTGCCCCAGGGTACCTGCCATAGATGATGGTTGTGCTGCGGAGGTCCCCGTTTCCGCGGCGCCTGGCATGTCACGTGGCCGCAATAGCTCCTGCAGCCTGCACAGCGCGTGCCCCCTCCCTTCACTGACAGGCACAGCGTCCAAAGCACTGTGCTGTACGGGGCTGGTCGCGTCCGCATCCGCCGCCGCCGGCATGTCATCAAAACGGCTCCTCACCTCTGACAGTGAGCGTCTCTCGTCCTCCGGTCTCCGCCTCCTGGGGCCGCGCTGCGGGAGACTTGCTCCCCTCCTTCCCCGCGCCATCTTGGAGGCCGCCACCGTCTCCTCCTCGATCGGTCCCGCCGGCAGCATATAGCGGGCAATTCCTCCGCCCGCACGCCCCCCGCCGCCTCTCTGAGCCTTCTTCTTTCGGCCGCTGCCCATGCTGAGGGAATCTGCTCGCTCCCGATGCCGAAAATCCTCTATAAAACGGGTGAGTCACTGGAGCCCCTCAAACGAGCAGCCTCACTCCGCCATGCGTCGGCCACGCCCCCGAGCGCACGTTTTTAATTCAACCTCTTTGCTGAATTGCTCTAATAAATTAAAAATTCACGCATGCGATCCAATTTTCTGAGCAAAAAATGTTTTTGTTGAAAAACATTTTTTTGTTGAATCAAGCTCACAAAGCCTAAAAAAATATCATGTACTCCTGTGATGGTGCTATGTAGCACGATTTGGCAATTATTTTAGCATAGCTTAAAGGGTGTTGTTTTTCCAAACATAAAAAACGGGCAGGCTGATTCATCACTAACGCCAGGTAGCGACAGATGAGCGTCTGTAGCAGACATTTCAGAGCGCCCGCTAGTAGTCGCTGTGCTCGGCCGTGGGTCGCTAGTTCATAGCAACTCAGTCGCTGTGCAGCATTGATGAATACATTGTGAGGAGTCGCTATTTGACCAGTACAGCGCTGTATGGGAGCGCATGTTAGCGACTGGTCAGTGCGACAGACTCACAACATATTCATCAAAAAAACAGCCTCACACACCTCCGGCGCTCAAAAATGCTTCGCTGTAGCCCAGAGCACCGGAGGCTGTGTGATTAAAGGTTGTTTTTAAATGTATCCACCAGTAACAAAGCGAAAACATATGGAATTACATTGTAATAACATTGTGACATGAACACATTAATGCCAGACCTGTAATGTCAATTCTGCATAAATATATAAAACATGAAAAATATTTTCAAAAATGGATTTTTCTTTGCCAGAAGAGGTCACAACATTATTTAAAATTAAAAAAAATAAAGTAAAATAAAAAAACCCTGTTTAAAAATAAATAAAAGAACGTCTATTGAAATGTATGGGAGAGCGACAGGTAGCGAGAGGTAATACCTGGTGCTCTGCAAGGCTGAACCCCGGCGCTGTATGCTGAGGCTGGGATAATGATGAATCGGATGCTACATGGCATTATCCCAGTCGCTCAACAGATTCTGCTTGATAAATGTGTAATTGCGTGCCGTGTCTGGCGTTCACCTGTCGCTACCTGTCATTTACAAGGCACTACCTGACGTTATCCCTTCGTGAATAAGGGCCTAAATCTTAAATCATTGGAGAAATGAAGTACCTCACCTATAAAAATGCCTGATCACATGTGTAGATTCTTTGGGTGTAAATCATTTTTGGGTATGAATTGCAACCTGCATCCTGGTGAGCTTTTAACTTCAACACACAAAAAAGTCCAATAACAATTTTTTATTCAATTTGATTCCCCTTTTCCTGCAATGTGGCATTTTTCCAGGTGAGATAACTCATTTTTCTAATGAGGTAAGGAATATTTGAAGATTTGAATGTTTGGAAACAACAGCACCTTATGTTAAATGTTTTGCAATCTTTTTCTGCATAGCCAACAATGTGCTGCAACTTCGAAATGTATCTTACGTCATTGGAAAAATGATGGAAAAAATGCCCCATCGCAGGTACAGGTGATTTTTGGGGGAAAATTAGAACAAACATTTTTATTGCACTTTCTTGAGCGTTAAAATTAAAACGATGCAATTTTCAATTCACACCACAAAGCACACCCAAAGTGCACCGTGTGTTACCATATAATTAGCATGATCCCTAGTGCGTTGTGCCAGTAAAATACATCTTTTATATTAAACATTTTGAATTCAAAGTCTAATATTGGGAAAGCAAAATGCATGCTTACCTGCAAGTATTGTCGCTGCCAGAAGACTGAGTATTGGAAGGCAGAGTGTCATTTTAAGCTCTTCACTGACAAAGCCGGAGCACAGTTATGAAACTGAAGCCAATTTATTTGGCACTTCACAGATGCACCCACACCCAAGCTAACAGCTATTGGGTGTTGATATTGCAGCTTCTCTTCAACAGAAACACCTCTGCAACTTTTATGTAAACTATTCAGATTCATGTCATTCATACATTCATAACTTTACAATGCTTAGCCATTTTCAGGTGCATTGGTCTCAGTGCCTAAATCGGAACAAAACCCAGGGTTTTTATTATCCCGTGTTTTGTTTCTTGCCACTTGCTCACTTGCCAGTATAAAAGCTCCTCTTTTGCCAGTATAAAAGCTCAGTATGAGAGCTCACTTGCCAGTATAAAAGCCCCCCTCTGCAGGATGTGCTTCCCCTGTTTGGCCAAAAACAACGCGTCCAGCAGGAGGATAAAGTTATCACCCAGTGCTGCAACCGAGAGGTTATTTTTTATTGTTTTATGAGTGAGTTTGTTAAAGGGATTAATTTAAAGCAGTGGGCAAGTATAGAATAACCATTAATATAAAAATGGTGTTGCTATTCCCACTTTGGTCACTAGATGGGAGTATGAGACCACAAGTGAAAAAGAGAATTTAATTCAGACTCGGTGTAGGATTCCCCTTTAGTCTGAGCCAAATGGCATAAGATACATTTGGGGAACAACAGGAAACTGCTGAGAATTGTATACTTTGTATAGAGCAGAGGTATTCTAAGGAGAGGCTAGAGAGATAGACAGGGAGATCATCCATAACCATGCTAAGGGGAAGACTGGTGTAGCCTCCTGCGTAAGACATCTGGTGGGGCGATTATGGAGATGAGGCCGGGTGCAGTTGGAAGTGAGTAGGGGAACCTGGCTGTAGTGAAGCAGAGCCATGCTGAGTTGCAGAGAGAGAGAGGGAAGACTGAGGTGCGGGAAATTCCACACAGAGAGAAGAGAACCCTGGCCAGAAGAAGCTCAGGGGGGTTCTGCCATTGGGTGTGACAGAGAAGGCACCCCTCAGGAGTAGAGGGGATCCAGAGGGACGCAGCTGTACCTGAGACTCCGGTAAGGTGTAGCTGCCCCTGTCGGAGGACCCTGCCCTGCAGTGTTTGGTGTGTGAGAGAGAAACTCTTGTGTTGGGGAACAAGGTTTCCCGTGTTTTACTCACTGGCAGCCCGACGACCCCTCTGCTGACATCGTCTAATCCTGCGTCCCAGTCTGGGATACCTCATAGACAGTCTCACCTACGAGGTGGTGCTCAGCTCAAAGTGGTTTGGTGGCCGCCTGAATCCCCCTCTGGATAAAGACCTACATTTAATTGGCAAATAGAATACTGCCTAGCCCCTATGCTGAAACGTGCTGACAAGCAAGACTACCTTGCTTTCTATAGCTGATGGACTCAAGCCTGATTAACCCTTTCACTGAAAGGTTCTTATGAAGTAAGTGTTTATGTATTTGTTTTTCTACAGAGCTATACAAGCTTTGAAACTGTGCTGAGATCTGTTGCATGGAAGTTAAAGCTTGCTTTCGTGAATATGATATGAGCTACTGTAATGCTGATACATAAAGAGGTAAATAAAGTGGAGCTACATTGGTTAAGGCAACTCTGAGTGTTGTGGAGGTTTGTCGGCCATCCTTGACATAGATCTGTTGGAGCTACGAAGATCAATAGATCAATGAGCTACAAAGGAAGTGCTACATCACACTGGTCGCAGCGTGGGGAGTCTACCCACATGTCAGGTTTTCACTGGAGCCTTCCACAAGGAGGGTAGGACTGCGCTGCCAACAAGCCGGGGTCCCACTGCTATTGCCAGTGAGCCCAAAGCCCAACATAGAAAATGTCTAGTTCAGGTTTTAGTGGGAACTGATGAAAGAAGCCAGAGAGTCCAAAGCCAGGAAGAGCTGTAATCCGGAGCCAAGGTTTCAGGGAGCCAAAACAGATAGTCATTCAAAGCCAAAGGTAGAAAGCCAGTGCAGGGTCAATATCCAAAGTTCTTCACCCTGCAACCCTGCAACCCTTTACCTATGTTTCAGACTTTACCAGGGTACGGTTTGTCATCTTGCTGCTTGAAGGAGACCAGTCCTGGACTCAGGATGACCTCTCCTTGAATACCCAGGATGGTGTCTTCAAGGCACTGGGTGATTTGTACAATGATCCATGGTTGCATGGCCTCTGCTGAGTTTGCTCTGCACAAACTTAAACAAGGAAAGAGACCCGTTGAGGAATATGCTGCGGAATTTCGGTGTTGGGCAAGTGATGGTTGTGTTCCGGTTGGAATGACAATGCCTTCAAACTTCCTGATTCTATTAAAGATGAACTGACTCTAATCGAGGCTCCTGATACCTTCAGACAACTGGTTGACTTGTCAATCCAGATTGACAGGCGTATTTATGAACGCTGCTCAGAACGCTCCTGGCTTAATTCTGCAAATTTTCAGTTTTACCCCGCTTCAAGAGGACCAAATTCTGCTACTAAATCTGCACCTGAACCTATGCAGTTGGGCATGGTACGACCTCCTTTGTCTACTGAAGAACGGGCCCGCCGCTGTACTCAAAATGTATGCCTATACAGCGGGGCCCAAACATTTCGTGGCCAACTGCCCTGCTGAACGGCCAGGTAAGAGGGTTCCCAACCTCTGCCCTGCTAGCTGTTTTGCCTTATGTGAAGCCTATTTATCTGTCTCACCTCTCTTTCAGCTGCCCGACAGAAAGATTAATGTCACAGCCAGGGGCCTGCAGCTGTTTCTTGGATGATAGATTTGCTGCTGAACATAAGATCCCCATCCAACCCAATTCTGGGTTGCTGTCATCGTGGCAGATAGATCACCCATGAATTCTGGTCCCATCTGTATTGAGACTTCTGCTCTACCCATCTTTGTTGAACATTATTGCCATCTGCGATATATTTGGTTATCTTGGGCATCCCTTGGCTGAAAGCCCATAACCTGGATTTTAATTGGCACAATCACCTTTTTTTCAGACTATTGCTCCCAAAATTGTGAAATCTTGAAATCCTTCATCTTCTTCGCAGATTATCTGTGCCATTGCCTCTAAAACCTCCCTGCCAGAGCCACACATTGAATTCCAAGACGTGGCTGGCGAAAAGGGGGAAGACACATCACCGCCGCATTGGGCATAGGATTGTCCAATCTATTTGTTGCCAGGTGCTGCCATTCTCTTTGGTTGTCTTTTCCAATTATCAGAGCCAGAATTAAAATACTTGAAGAAATATATAGAGGAGAATCTGCAAAATGTTTCATCTGTTGGTCTTCTTCACCAGCTGGTGCAGGAATCTTTTTCACTGAAAAAAATGGGGGTTAAAAAAAACCCATTACCATTAAACCGGACCTTCAAAATGATTTAATGAAAACCCCAAACCCTTAAAACATGATTCCCCAGCATCTAAAATTAATATATTTTATGTTATTAGTCACATACTTATTATTCTTTCCCCCACCGGGATGCAACTCTGTTCAGTCAGGACTCCAGGATACGGGCGCCGCCATCTTGAATCAGAAGCATCACACATACTGAGGAGGGGAGAGCGGGATAAAGTACAGGCAGTGCGGTTATAGCTGTGCTTTGTACAGACAGAGCAGAGCTGGGGTCAGGGAAAGGACAGCAATCCCAGAATGCAGAGCGACACAGTCATAAGACACTTCCTGTTTGCCAGCTGCCTGATGCTCCATGAGCAGCCATCTTGGATGTTTAAAGGCTCATAACATGCAGTAGATGCAGGTAGGATGATTTTAATGTGCGCAATCTGTATGTACAGGGTGTGGGAAACATATAAGATATGCTCCTATTCAGGGTGAAGGTCTGCTTTGAAAACAAGCACCCTTTTTCGTTAATTCCAGAACTCTGCCAAGGTCTTTACCAAACTTGATTCAAGAGGAGCTTATAATCTGTGTATTAGAGAGGAGGATGAGTGGCACTTTGAATATTTGGTGTTGTATATATTGTGGTGAATATTGTGGTGTAACATCCCTGCCACCTTTCAGCACTTTATGAATGATGTCTTGCGAGAATACTTGAATGTTTTCATTGCAGTGTACCTGGAGGATATGGTAATCTTTTCCGTCAGCCTTCAGTTCCATTGGGTCCATGTCAAAATGTTTTTACAATGGCTAAGAGATCATCACCTTTATATTAAATTGTAGAAATGTGAATTTGAAATGGACTCATGTCCAATTCCTGGGTTTCGTACTTTCTGCTACTGGAACAGCAATGGATCCTTGGAATGGCCTGTTCCCAGTGCTTTGTGAGGTTGGCCAATTTCTACAGAAAATATATATGTGGGTTCTCAAAGGTCTTCAAGTCTATCACAGATCTAACCAAGAAACAATCTAAATTCAAATGGCATAAGACAGCACAGGAAGTATTTGATAAATTAAAACATATTTTTACTTCTGAAACACTCTGACTCCCAGCTCCCCTTTATCATCGATGTAGATGCTTCTGAATGAGCAGTTGGTGCCATTTTGTCTCAAAGAGCAGGTGAAAAGAACTCTACACCTGGTAGCTTTCTTTTCCCAAAAACTTTCCCCTTCAGAGAAGAATTACAATGTGGTGACGTGGGGGACAGAAAGCTGCTAGCAATCAAGTTCGCTTTAGAAGAGTAGCAGTATCTGCTTGAAGGTTTTTTCACCAGATGTACTTGCTCTCTGCAGAAAGACTAAAACTCAGACAGGCTCGGTAAGCATTTTTATTTCCAGATTTTCATTTCACATAACACATTGCCCAGGCTCTAAGAATGATACAGCAGAAGCCTTGTCCCACATCCATTCAGGCTCCAAGGATAAATCTTTCAGTGAAGATTCTGCAAATCATCTCTTTACATCTCTGTGCCATCCAAGGCCCTTAGAAATGCTAAGGGTGCAATGCCAAGAATTAGCTTTAAATTTTATACAGCCAGACACCTCCAACTAGTGGACACGTGTTTCGAGCTTTAGGCTCTCATCAGCACTAGGGCAGATGTTTCTGGCTGTATGGGGAGTGAGACTTGGTGATTACCAAAACATAGTCACAAGCCAGTATGTGGAGAGACCCATGTTAGGCTTAATATAGGGGGGGCTAAAGAGACCAAAAAACCCTCTACTTAGGTAAAGGAAAAGAGTGGCTTTCCTAGAACGGAAAGTATTTGCACAGTACCCAGTCCAAAGACAGATAGCACTACCCATCTACCCTTGCAGTAGGTGAAGCTATGCAAATCATCTCTTTACATCTCTGTGCCATCCAAGGCCCTTAGAAACACTAAGGGTGCAATGCCAAGGATTAGCTTTAAATTTTATACAGCCAGACACCTCCAACTAGTGGACACATGTTTGAAGCTTTAGGCTCTCACCAGCACTAGGGCAGATGCCTCTTGCTGTATGGGGGGTGAGACTTGGTGATTACCAAAACATAGTCACAAGCCAGTATGTGGATAGACCCATGTTAGGCTTAATATAGGGGGGCTAAAGAGACCAAAAAACCCTCTACTTAGGTAAAGGAAAAGAGTGGCTTTCCTAGAACGGAAAGTATTTGCACAGTACCTAGTCCAAGGACAGATAGCATTACCCATCTACCCTCGCAGTAGGTGGAGCTATGCAAATCATCTCTTTACATCTCTGTGCCATCCACAGAGTGAAGATTCTTAAAAGCAATCACTTTTTTTCAGAAGTTAAGGCATGTTCAGGCCACACTGAAGATAGAATCTTCTTTCCATAATAATTACAACCCAAGGTCTTAGGTCTCTCCCATGATCACCCAGTGGATGGACATTTTGGGGTACACAAAACCCGACACTTGGTTAAATGACCTTTTTGGTGTCCTACCATTTATTCGGATTGCAAATCAAATCATGTTAGCAACTGTGACACCTGTGTCAGGTGCAAAATCCATCTTCCTAGTCTTCCATCTGAAGCTGTTCTTGAGAAATGTTTTCATTAAACACATTTTTCGTCTTCATGGCCTCCATGACAATATTGTGTCTAACAAGTCCCAATTCACATCAAAATTTTGGACAACCAAGAGCCTACAATTTTTTCTCTCTTTATCCTCGGCATGTCATCCTCAGACTAACAGTCAAGAAGAGAGACTAACCGGACACTTAAACAAGACACATTTTCTAAACTATGGATATCATCCTGTGGCAATTGAATATCGGTCTACTCGCAGTTCAGGATCTTACCTATCAATTATCTCAGTTACATCAGAGAATATTGAGAAAGCCTAGGAAAAATATAGGAGAAATGCAGACATCTCCAGGAATCCTGATCCGTTATTTCGGAACAGTATTAACTTGAAATTGGGAAGACCATTTCAGAAACTTGGACCTAAGTTTATTGGTCCTTTCCAAATCAAAAGAAAAAATAATAATATGGCTTTTGAACTACAGTTACCATGTTCATACAAGATATATCCCATTCCATTTGTCTCTGTTGAAAGCATCTCAACTGCCTGTTTCCAGTTCCCCTATCCCAGAGCCTGTTGAGGTTGAAGGCATGCCAATCCGAGTACAAGGTGGAAAAGTTCCTTGACTCAAGAACACAAGGGCGAGGTTCACAATACCTTATTAAGGGGTCAGGTTTTGGTGAAGAGAATTTTGGGAACCCCCGAGAAACATCTATGCTTTGTTATGATGATGATTCGAAAAGTTTCAAGACCATCCTGACACACCAGCACCCGAGGTTGTGTCACGGTCCTGGTTATATTTGCATGCGCAATTGTATGCGCTCACCCCCATGAGTGTGCACACGCACGGTTGCGCCCCTTTGGTGTCTCTGTTCAGGCATGCATAGCTGGGGACGCTTACAGTCACAAAAGTAATCGGTGCACTGGTCCGTGCATGCACAGACACCCTCCAGACTCAGTTTGTGTGTGCGGGTTTCCAGGCATGCAGGGCTCTATCTGTGCGGTGCGCAAGTTCCCACACCTCTGTGCATGTGTGGCGGGCACTTCCTTTAGGGATGAGCGAATCGATCCGGACGAACCCGGATTCGATCCGAATTTCATGAAAAATTCGATTCGGATCGAATCCGAATTTCCCCGTGCTTCGATCGCTCGAAGTTTTCCTTTAACATCCATTCATTTACATTACAGGCATTCTAAGATGGCGGACGGGACATGTCCAGACATCTACCCCGCTCCAGTGCATGCTGGGGCAGTCACATGCAGCCTATCAGCAGCCAGCAAGCCCGGTGACGTCACAGCGCTATTTAAGGCGACGGACATCTTGCTTTTCCTCATTTCTCTATTGCATTCGTGAGAGACAGGACGCTGCTGTAGTCAGGGAGAGACAGTTAGAGAGCCAGGGACAGACAGGGACAGGCAGGAGACAGGCAGGAGACAGGCAGGAGACAGGCAGGAATCAGCGAGAAGCAGGGAAAGTTAGGAAAAATCGGAGGCAGTCACAGGGAGATTTTTTTTTTTCCATCCAGCCTGAGTGTTACTGGCTGGCTGGCTGGCTTTTTTAGCGGTTTCAGGCTGCTTATACACTTTTGATGTTGTGCATATATACTGAACTGATCTCAAGTCTGCTGTGGGAACATTACCATTTTGTAAAATCTCATTAGCCTCTGTATTTACTGTAAGCTGCACAGTTATTTAAAGTAATTTGGCCTGTTTGAGCCTGCTTAGACACTGTTGCTGTGCATATATACTGTTCTAAAGCCTGCTTCGGGGCATCCCATTCTGTAACATCACATTAGCCTCTGTATTTACTGTAAGCCTGCACAGTTATTTAAAGTAATTTGGCCTGTTTGAGCCTGCTTAGACACTGTTGCTGTGCATATATACTGTTCTAAAGCCTGCTTCGGGGCATCCCATTCTGTAACATCACATTAGCCTCTGTATTTACTGTAAGCTGCACAGTTATTTAAAGTAATTTGGCCTGTTTGAGCCTGCTTAGACACTGTTGCTGTGCATATATACTGTTCTAAAGCCTGCTTCGGGGCATCCCATTCTGTAACATCACATTAGCCTCTGTATTTACTGTAAGCTGCACAGTTATTTAAAGTAATTTGGCCTGTTTGAGCCTGCTTAGACACTGTTGCTGGGCATATATACTGTTCTAAAGCCTGCTTCGGGGCATCCCATTCTGTAACATCACATTAGCCTCTGTATTTACTGTAAGCTGCACAGTTATTTAAAGTAATTTGGCCTGTTTGAGCCTGCTTAGACACTGTTGCTGTGCATATATACTGTTCTAAAGCCTGCTTCGGGGCATCCCATTCTGTAACATCACATTAGCCTCTGTATTTACTGTAAGCTGCACAGTTATTTAAAGTAATTTGGCCTGTTGGAGCCTGCTTAGACACTGTTGCTGTGCATATATACTGATCTCAGGTCTGCTGTGGGGGCATCCCATTTGTTTTTGACTGCTTTTAATAAACCAGGCCGCAGGGCACCGCAAAACTGCACATTGAACCCTATCTGTTTATACTAAATAAGGAAATACATAAAAATGTCAGGCAGACAAGTGCCAGGATGTTCAAAGAGGAGTGGCAGAGGCCAAGATTCAGCAGGCAGAGGTCGCAGCAGACTAGGGGCGAGTGGCAGCAGGAGTCACGGTGAGAGACCTGGTCTGCCAGTATCTGCTAGCGGTCGTGTCTCCACCAGTAACGCATCTGCCGTGGTAGATTGGTTAACGCGCTCATCAACAACATCATCACAACTTACGTCTGAGACCCCCAGTCTAGGGTCGGTAGGTTCCTCTGACACAACCCTGAGTTGGCATGCCCCGAGAGCAGTCCCTGTCCTCCCATTGCCTCTGTCCTACGCCGTTCCCTCCCCCAGCGACGTATCCTATGCTTTGGGTTCAGCTCCACTCTTTAGTGAGGAGGACGATCAGATAGAGGACAGTCAGCAGCTACTGCCCAGCCAAGAAATGGAGGTGGCTTCTTTAGCTAGGCATACAAATAGTGATGTGGACAGTGTCGTGGGTGCTGCGAGCGTTCCAGCTCCTGCGCCAGACACTGTTGACGAATCCACGAACATCAGTGACGTACAGCCACAACTCGGTGATAATGATGATGACGATGAAGCCGATCGCACTTGGGAGCCGGGTGATGAAGGGGCTTCATCGTCATCATCAGGAGAAGAGGGGCGCAGGTTGCCCCGGAGTCAGCAGCTCAGGCAGCAAGGTGTTAGCAGCATGGTTGGCAGGCAGCATGGGGGCACAATTGTAAAGCTTGGAGCCAAACGGGGCTGGGGCCGGGGTAGAGCACCTGCTGCGCGGCAGGCTACCTTATCGGGAGGTAGTGGGGCAGGGGTTCCTGGAGTTGGCGACAATAGCAGCGAATCAGTGAGGCCTGTTGGTGGGAAAAGTAGCTACTCGGCAGTGTGGCAGTTTTTCCTGAAGCATCCGCAGGAGGGTAACATGGCCACATGCAAGATATGTAGGCAGAAGGTGAAGCGTGGCCAGGGCCCAAATGTTGGCACCACGGCCCTGCGTCAACATATGATGCGTCACCATAAAGCGACCTGGGAGAACCGAGGCTCCCAAGGGGTGGTCCAGTCTGCTTCCTCACCAAGTGGCACGCCGCTCCCAATTTCTGCCAGCCAAGGCTCCAGCACCTCAGCCGAAGGCAGCTGTGCGTCATACCCATCCTCTGTCGCTCCTGCTCCTCCAAGTCATGCATCCCGCCAGCAATCCATCAGCGAAGCCATGTCCAAGAGACAGCAGTATGCGCCCACTCATCCTACGGCGCAGAAGCTGAATGTGCTCCTGTCCAAGTTGCTGGTGCTGCAGTCGCTCCCTTTTCAGGTGGTGGACTCTGCACCTTTCAGAGAACTGATGGCTTGTGGCGAGCCGAGGTGGAGAGTCCCAAGCCGTCATTTCTTTGCCAATAAGGCAGTACCAGCGCTGCACACTTTTGTTGAACAGAAGGTGGGCCAGTCCTTGAGCCTGTCGGTGTGTAGCAAAGTGCATGGCAGCGCCGACGTCTGGAGCTGTAACTACGGTCAGGGACAGTACATGTCGTTTACGGCCCACTGGGTGAATGTGGTCCCTTTGCAGCAGCAGCAACTTGGACAGGTCACGCCGCTTCGGCCTCCGCGCTCCCTGCCCGTTGGGCCTGTGACACTGTGCGACTCGGCCTCCTCATCCTCCGCCATCTCCTCACCCTCCACTGTAGGCTCAAGTCTCAGTGCCCCTCCAGTCTACCATGTGTGCAGGGCACGGAGGTGTCACGCAGTGCTTCACATGGTTTGTCTTGGCGAACGGAGTCACACAGGGGAGGAACTGCTTAAATTTATTCATCAGGAAATCCAAACATGTCTTACTCCAAGAAAACTTAAAATGGGAATCATGGTTACCGACAATGGGAAGAACATTTTGTCTGCGCTGCGCCAAAGAAGCCTGACCCATGCCCCCTGCATGGCTCACGTCTTCAATCTGGTTGTCAAGCGGTTTCTGAAGTGTTCCCCCCATCTGCAAGACATCCTAACAACTTCAAGGAAACTTTGCATGCACTTCAGCCACTCATACACCGCCAAACACACCCTTCTTGAGCTACAGCGTCAGAACGGTATCCCCCAACATAGTCTGATCTGCGATGTTTCCACCCATTGGAATTCTACCCTTCACATGTTGGACCAATTATATGAACAGAGAAAAGCCATCACGGATTTCCTGATGATCCAAGCGGATAGGGGGACTCCCCTGTGTAACTTCAATGTCAACCAGTGGCAGCTCTTACGTGACACCTGCCGTTTGCTCAGGCCCTTTGAGGAAGCCACTTTATTTGTCAGACGGCAGGATTACGGGATGAACGACGTGATTCCACTGCTTCATGTACTACAGCACATGTTGGAAACCATGGCTGGTCAGGGCACTGGAGACATGGCGTCTACATCTTACGGCCACATGAACCCCGTTGGAGCTGAACTGGAGGAGGAGGAGGAGGAAGAGGAGGAGGAGGGGGCACAGTGAAGCACAGTTTAGGCTTGGCGAAATGGCTGGTTTATCTAGTCAGCGGACAGGAGAGGAGGAGCAGGGGCAGCCAGAGGAGCTAGAGGGTTTTGAGGAAGGCGAGACACACCGTGGCAGTATGCAGTGGAGATGGAGACAGGTAGTCCATCCGAGTCACTTGCGCAAATGGCAGGAAGCATGCTCACGTGCTTGCGTAGTGACCCGCAGAATTGTTTCCATTTGTCAGCGGGATGACTTCTGGCTCTCCACCTTATTGGACCCTCGCTTCCGGCACAAAATGGGGGCATTTTTTAAACCCGCCGGAGGACAAACTGAACTACTACAAAGACATTCTACGTAGTCAGTTGGCCAATGCCTATCTGCGCCATGGTCCATACTCTCGCAGGTCTGACTCGAGGGGACCTCTGCGCTCACTTTCCACTGCCATGGCTGCTGGGGGGGTTGGCAGGAGCAGCAGCAGCAGCTCCATCAGCAGCAGCCTCAGTCTTCAGTCGCTAATGAGTAGCTTTCTACACCCGCATAGTGAGGCTACTCATGAGCAGCAGGAAGACCTGGAGCAGGACCTCAACCAGCAGGTCATGTCATACCTTGACATGACCATGCCAACACACCTTGAGGATCCGCTGGACTTCTGGGCAGCCAAACTTGATTTGTGGCCGCAACTAGCAGAGTTTGCCCTGGAAAAGCTGTCCTGCCCGGCAAGTAGCGTGCCATCTGAGCGGGTGTTTAGTGCGGCGGGGGCCATAGTTACGGCGAGGAGAACTCGTCTGTCAACTAAAAATGTGGAGAGACTCATCTTTGTCAAAATGAATCAGGGATGGATCAGCCAGGATTTCCACCCACCAATGCATGATGCATGCGACTAGATTCAGCATGGTGCCACGTTTAACACTTTCCAAATGGTGCAAAACATTTATGTCTTTAGGCCAATTTTTGGGCTCCTGCTGATGCCAACTTCAGGGTGTGCCTTCCAACCAATTTTTGGCCTCCTGCTGATGCCAACTTCAGGGTGTGCCTTTCAGCCAATGTTTGGCCTCCTGCTGCTGCTTGCAACTCCAGGGTGTGATTCATCCAATTTTTGGGCTCCTGAAGCCAACCCCAGTGTCTCTTTAAAGTAATGTTTGGGCTCCTGCTGCTGCTGCTGCCAACTCCAGGGTGTGATTCATCCAATTTTTGGGCTCCTGAAGCCAACCCCAGTGTCTCTTTAAAGTAATGCTTGGGCTCCTGCTGCTGCTGCTGCTGCCAACTCCAGGGTGTGATTCATCCAATTTTTGGGCTCCTGCTGCCAACTCCAGTGTCTATTTAAAGTAATGTTTGGGCACCTGCTGCTGCTGCTGCTGCCAACTCCAGGGTGTGATTCATCCAATTTTTGGGCTCCTGAAGCCAACCCCAGTGTCTCTTTAAAGTAATGTTTGGGCTCCTGCTGCTTCTGCTGCCAACTCCAGGGTGTGATTCATCCAATTTTTGGGCTCCTGAAGCCAACCCCAGTGTCTCTTTAAAGTAATGTTTGGGCTCGTGCTGCTGCTGCTGCTGCCAGCTCAAGGGTGTGATTCATCCAATTTTTGGGCTCCTGAAGCCAACCCCAGTGTCTCTTTAAAGTAATGTTTGGGCTCCTGCTGCTGCTGCCAACTCCGGGGTGTGGTTCATCCAATTTTTGGGCTCCTGCTGCTAACTCCAGTGTCTCTTTAAAGTAATGTTCGGGCTCCTGCTGCTGCTTGCAACTCCAGGGTGTGATTCATCCAATTTTTGGGCTCCCGCTGCCAATTCCAGTGTCTCTTTAAAGTTATGTTTGGGCTCCTGCTGCTGCTGCTGCCAACTCCAGGGTGTGATTCATCCAATTTTTGGGCTCCTGAAGCCAACCCCAGTGTCTCTTTAAAGTAATGTTTGGGCTCCTGCTGCTGCTGCCAACTCCAGGGTGTGATTCATCCAATTTTTGGGCTCCTGAAGCCAACCCCAGCGTCTCTTTAAAGTAATGTTTGGGCTCCTGCTGCTGCTGCCAACTCCAGGGTGTGATTCATCCAATTTTTGGGCTCCTGAAGCCAACCCCAGTGTCTCTTTAAAGTAATGTTTGGGCTCCTGCTGCTGCTGCTGCTTGCAACTCCAGGGTGTGATTCATCCAATCTTTGGGCTCCTGCAGCCAACTCCAGTGTCTCTTTCAAGCTATGTTTGGGCTCCTGCTGCTGCTGCTGCTGCTTGAAACTCCAGGGTGTGTCAGTCAATTTTTGGGCTCCTGCTGCTGCCAACTCCAGTGTCTCTTTCAGCCAATGTTTGGGCTCCTGCTTGCAACTCCAGGGTGTGATTCATCCAATTTTTGGGCTCCTGCTGCTGCCAACTCCAGTGTCTCTTTAAAGCAATGTTTGGGCTCCTGCCCCTCATAGTGATGCCACTTCAACTCTCTGCAATTGTGCCGCTCTGCGATTCTATTAGCGATGCCTCTGATCTGCATGTGATATTTATTTAAAGTATTATTTAACTAACCCAGCACGCATCCTATGCGTGTTACAGCAAGGCAGAATGGTTTACAACCCTATTGAGGCTCTAGGAGGCTCAGAAATAGATGTTTTTAATAGCGATTCGTCGCGAATAAATTCGGGTCGAAACGATTTTTGCCGGAAAATTCGGCGAATCAGTCGAATCGAATTTTTCAAAGGTTCGCTCATCTCTAACTTCCTTGTGCCAAGCGGCCTTTAAAATCAAGCCTGTGGCCCTGGGAAGTTGCCTGCAGATCTTTATGAAGTGAAGCTTGCCTCCACCCTGACTCACAGCTCCCCTTCATCAAAGGGGCATCAAAGTAGATGCTTCTGAATCAGCAGTTGGTGCAATTTTGTCTCAAAGAATGGTTAAAAAAAACGTTACCCTTCAGAGAAGAATTATTACGTGAGGGACAGAAAGATGCTAGCAATCAAATAGGCTATAGAAGAGTGGTGATACCTGCTTGAAGGTGCTCAGCCTGTGGTCCTGAATTTCATTGATCATAAAAATTTGAAGTGCATTATCTTTCCAAAAAGACTAAGACCCAGACAGATTTTCACTTCATATAACATATCACCCAGGCTCTAAGAATGGTAAGGCAGATGCCTTGTCCCGCATCCATTCGTTCTCCAAGAATGAATCTTCCATTGACCGTGCCTTGATTTTTCAATGCAATCACTTTTTGTCAATCCAATCCCAGTTTTTTTTAGAAATTGAGGAATGTTCAGGCCACATTAAAGTTTTAAGGATGGACTTTTTCTATTTAAAGATAGAATCTTCATTCTAGTACAATTCAACCCAAGGTCTTAGCTCTCTCCTGATCACCCGGTGGCTGGACATTTTGGGGTACACAAAACCCAAGGCTTAGTTAAACTGGACCTTCAGCATGTTTTTTTTAAAGTGATTTTTAAAGTGAGCAATCTGTATGTACAGGATGTGGGAAACATATAACATAGACTCTTATTTAGAGTGAAGGATCGCTTTAAGTGGGAGAGCTGTAGAAAGATCCGTAATCCAGGGCCAAGGTTTCAGGGAGCCAAAACAGGTAGTCATCCAAAGAGCCATAGCAAGGTCAGTGTCCAAAGCCAGAGAGTCAGAGCCAGAGCGGGTCAGTATCCAAAGCCAGAAGTCAGAGCCAGAGCGGGTCAGTATCCAAAGCCAGAAGTCAGAGCCAAAGTCCAGCTGAAATATCACTTGGAAACAGGAGGCAAACGTCACTTCAGGAAGATCTGCAGGCAAATTACCAGCACCTCGAGCCTCTTTTTAAAGCCTGCTTGGTGTCAGGAAGTGCCTACCACGCATGTGCAGAAGCGTGGGAATGTGAGCATACACACTCCACTGATAGTGGCACGCATGCAAACTGTGTTCAGGGGCTGCCCGGGCATTTGCAGACCAGAACACCAGTCACCTTCAGCCACGCACCACCTGAACAGACACATCCAAGGGACACGACTGCGTGCACGTACACCCGCAGCAAAGAGCATGCGCACACCAGTGCACGTAAGACCTGGTCTTCTACTGTGACAAGGGGCAGGTAATCCAGGGCTCAGCCCCTATGCACTTTGTTATGGGGCTGTTGCTATTCTACACCCCCAGTGTTCCAAGAGGTTCCTTGGAACCCTTATCAGTTCAGCAGCATCAGTACAAAAAAAAACACCCCATACAACCATCTTTAGGAATACATTTTACTACTTACCGGTCCACATATTCACTTTTCGTCACTAGGCAGCATCCGCTTCGTTGCTCGACAGGGTCTTCTAAGTCCCTCTTCGGGTCTTTCTCATCATCTGCTGGAGTACTTCAATGCTGGCATTGTTGGTGTCTAAAGCAGATGCCACATCTTTTAAATAGGGGACACAGATCCCCCCTTCTCTTGCCTTGGCATCCTGCCAAGAGTTATGAAAGGTGGCGGGGTACATCTTGCACATACAGAAAATTTTTAGGTGGTTCTCTGAATCACCCATCACCTTTATGCAAGATTGCATTTAAATCAAATTAGCTGAACCAAGCCGCATGCCAGAATTCACTCCTTCCCTATAAGACCCTGATACTACAAATGCTTCCTATTACACCCCCAGCAAAGACACCCCAGCTCACATCCTGGCCCTAATAATAAAGCCATCATGCCATTGGGGGATCTTACCAATTAAATTTTCCTGTGGTCATATCCACTCCTGTCCATGATCTGTCCCTGTAATGCTGTTGCCCCATTTGTGATGAACACTTCTTGACTAGCTGGGAAGCAGTGAAGACAGACATCAGTGTGATGTAGCATGCTGGTTCCAGGCTAGCTTGAAGTAAGTAAGATACAGGGCTTTTAACCCCAGTCTGCCCCGGGCTATACCTGCATGTTAAATACACTAATGCAATTTGAAAGTAATTTTCATTCATTTTTCAAATAATCAAAATACAAGAACATATATCTACAGAAAAAGTGGGAAGGAGACATTGAGACTCCACTTCTTGACATAGACTGGGGGAATATCTACAAAGAAAACGCCCTCATACAGTCCACACATATAAGAATCTTTAGCTTTAAATATATCTCCCGCTACTACCCTGTTTCCCCGAAAATAAGACCTACTCCGAAAATAAGGCCTACTGTGCTTTTAGCATGAAGGCTAAATATAAGACCTTCCCCGAAAATAAGACCTCCCCCCAAAATACCGTATTTTCAAGCTGAAAGGCCGATGTGAGTGCCGCAGGGTTGTAGCTGCCGTCATGCGGGAGGGCGGCGAATGAGCATCCGATGTGCAGGAGGGCGGGTGGTGACACTGGCCAATCGGAGTTCTGACGTTTGCATACCTCGCAACTGGGCAGGACAATCACGGATTGGTGAGTTATGTCCGGCCGCCCCGCCCCCTCAGGAAATGTCCCGGAATGCCATTGGAGCATCAGCAGCCTGCTGAGTGCAGGGCCGCAGGAGGCATAAGGCCATGTGAGGCCGCAGCGGCGGCGCCTGTCTCTTTCGCCTGACAGAGTGGAGCCGGCTAGCTGCGGGAGTTGGGGGGGGGGGGTGTGGTCCCAGCAGCTGATCCACCAATGAATCAGGCGGCACAGGCTGAGGGCCTTCTGATCACCCGCCCCACTGTCTGATCGCTCACTGGACCGCCAGATCGCCTGCTGCTTCAACAATAGGTGAGTGCTTGCTGGAGAGGCTAAGGTTATGTCTGGTTATGCTGGTTTGTGATGGCAACTACTACTGTTTAACAGTTAATAAATTTCCTTTTTTTGTGAATGCATGTGAATTCTTCTTCATGGAAAAATGTAAGACATCCCCTGAAAATAAGACCTAGCACAACTTTGGGAGCAAAAATTAATATAAGACACTGTCTTATTTTCGGGGAAACAGGGTACCTAACCACGGATTACAACAAGAACATGTCCCCGTATCCTTGCTGGTGGTGCGGTCTTGCCCCATCTACAGTAATACACATATGGTGGGAATGTGTGCATATTAAGAATCTTTGGCAACATATATTAACCTTGATAGAGAAAGAGGTGGGAATAAATATCCCTTTGTGTAAGTCACAAATTCTCTTAAACTTCCCAATAGCAGACTACCCTATAGAAATAAGATTCTTAATCAACCTGATTATAATGGGCACAAAACAATATATAATCAAACATTGGCGCAGCACAAACCCTCCCTCCCCCAAAAAATGGAAAGAGGAGATGTTAAAAACCATAGAAATTGAATCAGCACTGACAGAGTCGGGAGTCACCGGGTCTCTACTTCAAGAATTTGGGGAGAGGATCCAGAATAAGAGATAGGAAGGACGACAAATAAGTAAGCTAGCGAGTGCGTACATGTGCCTGTACACGTTTCAAACCACGCATGTACAGGTATATATACTACAAATGTTAATATTTTTTTTTTTTTACAATTATTTATTCTTACCCGTGGCAATAGGTTGGGGAGGAGGGGAGGGTCTGGGGGGTAGGGGCACTTCACGGGATGGAGGGGGGCGGGGGCACACAGGGGAATAACCAAAAGAAGGCTTCGCACACAGTAAAATGGGTAAAACACACTCTTCCGACAACCGCACGTAAGCAGATCAACCCTGGCAAGGATGTTAAAGTGATCTTCCTTTAGTAGATGATCGACCCTGAAAAAGGCTGAAGATCTAAACTGAGCCAAAGAAAAAAAAAAAAAAGAACATATATCTGCCAGGTAACATCTATAATGATACTCTTACTAAGCAAGCTTTCTAACCCTAAAGAACACATGCCTAATGCAGCAGACTATTTTAAGTCAATCTATTTCTATTTTATTTAGCCTTTTTAAAGGGGAAACAAATGTTTATACACATCAATATTCAACACCAATCCAATGTGTCAGCTGTATGGTATTATCTAGTCATAGCAAAGGGAGTGTGTGTGTGTGTGTGTGTGTGTGTTCCATCTTCTGCAGGATTGGGATTGACGTTCAATAGGTATAGGTGTCAAATCTGTGCCATGTTCCCAGCTGAGCCATGCTTCGTATATAGTAGCTCTATGAAGATCCCAGGGTTTTAAAAGTACCCAGTTACTGTGCTGCCATGTCAGATCTCCTTCTGGTCTCACTTCAAACTAGTTACAGTCTGGCTATTACTCTCCCACACTGCTCCTCCTGTGAATATAACCTTTCCCAGACTGAGTGACTGTTTCCAACGACAATGCTCCTATTAACAATGTGGGAGGTTAACAGTTGTTTTATGCATACGCTGTAACAGGGCAAACAGTTAAAAGGAAATTAACTTTCAAAAGTCTACCAGAAAAGATGCTCAAGTGATGAAAGTGTATTAAATACAGTAAAAAGAACTTTTTAAAGTACTTGTAAATCTTGTGTAAAGTTTTTGCCTAGGCAAGTGGGAAGTTTTACGTGCCATGACCATGACTATAGCCCATATTTTCGGGAGATCTTGAAGAAGGATCTTTAAGCTTACAGAATAATGTTGATAATTATTTTTATATACGTGGTACCTAATTAGCAAGAAACATGCAAAAGGCTTTTCTTATTGGACAGTTTGTGCTTCATAGACACACATTAGTTGCTGTTTAAGTGGGGCACGGAGGCGTAACTTTTAAATAAAAGTGCAATCACATGACTTCAGTTTCACTTTTTTCTGATCACACTTTGGTAGCGAAGAACAGAAGATGACATCCCGTGTCTTAATGCTCTGCCTTTTGGCGATCACATTACATGCTAGTGAGTATTCAGCATCATTGGGCTTACAGTCATTTTTAATATTTATAGTATATTATAATCCTTTTTGCTTCAAAGTTTTAGCTTGCCAAGTGAAAGACTAAATACATGCTATTTTTATGTTATGTTTTAAAATGTAGCCCTCTAAAATGTGTTCTGTTTGAGAAATGAAAATCCTCAGCTAGTTTTTGATGCCGTGTATAATGGTAACTGGCAACGTCAGTTGACAGCTCAATGCTTCTAGACATTTAGAAGTCATTAATAACTGGGGGATCCTGAGAAAGTTAAACAAAAACATTTATTAGAAGTTTAATTATTAGGAGAAAAAAGTCCAAGGACTTATATATGAAGCTATTTTCTGCTTCAATCTACCAGTGTTTGTGCCTGTCACATACACCCCTGCACATGGATGTAGCATCAAATTCCTGAAACAAGGCCAGGGGGTAGCATTCTGGCCCCAGCTCTGCTCTTGGCAGAACATGGCTAGACTAAAGAAGATGGCAGACAGAAGAAAGATAACTGAAAGTTCTGGAAAAGGAAAGTTTTAAAGGAGCCAACTTAGAGGTAATGTATATTTTATGTTTTCTGTTTACAAATGCTCTTTTGAGTAGTGTAGGGCAGTGGTTTTCAACCTTTTTATGCCAAGTACCCCAGAGCGACTAGAAGTTCCAAACAAGGACCACAAAGGGGGAGATTAAGGGGTTTATCTAAGAAGTGCTAGAACCACGTAGTGCCAGATGAACATCAGGTAAATGTCAGGTCCTGGTACAAAAGGTGTAGTTATCAATTAAAAAATCCAGAGCGCCTGTGATAGTGCCAGGTAGTGTCTAGAGATGAGCGAATCAATTCTGACGAACCCGAATTCGTTACGAATTTCATGAAGTATTTGATTCGTTACGATTCCGAATATCGCCGCGATTCGATCGCTCGAATCGCTACCTTAAAACTCCATTTACTGCTATACAGCCCATCTAAAATGTTGGATCCACATGTCAGGACATGTCTCATGGGGCAAGGAATGCTGGGTAGGTGTCACATGCTACCTATCAGCAGACAGGCTTACCGATGATGTCACAGCCCCATATAAACGGCGGCCATCTTGCGGAAGATCATTCTGACACTGTATTGCGGCCAGAGCAGATCAGCCAGGGATAGAGCGAGGGACAGATAGACAGACAGACAGACGGACAGACAGATAGGTAGATAGACACAGCAAGGGAGAGATACATAGATAGAACAAAGAACAGAAGAAGCAGAGCGAGGGACAGATAGAGAAGGAGAGAGCCTGTGACAGTGACAGATAAAGACAGGGACAGTTTAAAGTGTTTGCTTTAGCTTCCAAGCCTATGTAGTGTTAATAACACTCCTGTCTATTTAGCTTTTCCTTTACCTGGTGTCATTCTTTAAAAAGCGTGCTAGCATTAATATTTCAAGACTACCTGTCTAATAACTGCTTGCATTTTATAATCAATGTCACTTTTCCACAATCAAAGGAGGCCACCTCTGTATGTGAGCAGGGGGCATCCCAAACATTAGCATAAATATTTCAAGACTACCTGTCTAATAACTGCTTGCATTTTTTAAGCAAAGTCACTTTTCAACAATCAAAGGAGGCCACCTCTGTATGTGAGGAGGGGGCATCCCAAACACTAGCATTAATATTTCAAAACTGCCTGTCTAATAACTGCTTGCATTTTATAAGCAATGTCACTTTTCCACAATCAAAGGAGGCCACCTCTGTATGTGAGCAGGGTGCATCCTAAACACTAGCATTAATATTTCAAGACTACCTGTCTAATAACTGCTTGCATTTTATAATCAACATCACTTTTCCACAATCAAAGGAAGCCACCTCTATATGTGAGCAGGGGGCATCCCAAACACTAGCATTAAAATTTCAAGACTACATGTCTAATAACTGCTTGCATTTAATAATCAACATCACTTTTCCACAATCAAAGGAGCCCACCTCTGTATGTGAGGAGGGGGCATCCCAAACACTAGCATTAATATTTCAAGACTACCTGTCTAATAACTGCTTGCATTTTATAATCAACGTCACTTTTCCACAATCAAAGGAGGCCACCTCTGTATGTGAGCAGGGGGCATCCCAAACACTAGCATAAATATTTTAAGACTACCTGTCTAATAACTGGTTGCGTTTTGTAAGCAAAGTCACTTTTCCACAGTCAAAGGAGGCCACCTCTGTATGTGAGCAGGGGGCATCCCAAAAACTAGCATTAATATTTCAAGACTACCTGTCTAATAACTGCTTGCATTTTATAATCAACGTCACTTTTCCACAGTCAAAGGAGGCCACCTCTGTATGTGAGCAGGGGGCACCCCAAACACTAGCATAAATATTTCAAGACTACCTGTGTACTAACTGCTTGCATTTTATAATCAACATCACTTTTCCACAATCAAAGGGGGCCACCTCTGTATGTGAGCAGGGGACATCCCAAACACTAGCATAAATATTTCAAGATTACCTGTGTACTAACTGGTTGCATTTTATAATCAACGTCACTTTTCCACAATCAAAGGAGGCCACCTCTGTATGTGAGCAGGGGGCATCCCAAACACTAGCATTAATATTTCAAGACTACCTGTCTAATAACTGCTTGCATTTTATAATCAATGTCACTTTTCCACAATCAAAGGAGGCCACCTCTGTATGTGAGCAGGGGGCATCCCAAACATTAGCATAAATATTTCAAGACTACCTGTCTAATAACTGCTTGCATTTTTTAAGCAAAGTCACTTTTCAACAATCAAAGGAGGCCACCTCTGTATGTGAGGAGGGGGCATCCCAAACACTAGCATTAATATTTCAAAACTGCCTGTCTAATAACTGCTTGCATTTTATAAGCAATGTCACTTTTCCACAATCAAAGGAGGCCACCTCTGTATGTGAGCAGGGTGCATCCTAAACACTAGCATTAATATTTCAAGACTCCCTGTCTAATAACTGCTTGCATTTTATAAGCAAAGTCACTTTTCCACAATCAAAGGAGGCCACCTCTGTATGTGAGCAGGGGGCATCCCAAACACTAGCATAAATATTTCAAGACTACCTGTGTACTAACTGGTTGCATTTTATAATCAACGTCACTTTTCCACAATCAAAGGAGGCCACCTCTGTATGTAAACAGGGGGCATCCCAAGCACTAGCATAAATATTTCAAGACTACCTGTCTAATCACTGCTCGCATTTTTTAAGCAAAGTCACTTTTTAACAATCAAAGGAGGCCACCTCTGTATGTGAGCAGGGGGCATCCCAAACACTAGCATTAATATTTCAAGATTACCAGTGTACTAACTGCTTGCATTTTATAATCAACGTCACTTTTCCACAATCAACGGAGGCCACCTCTGTATGTGAGCAAGGGGCACCCCAAACACTAGCATTAATATTTCAAGACTACCTGTCTAATAACTGGTGGCATTTTATAAGCAAAGTCACTTTTCCACAATCAAAGGAGGCCACCTCTGTATGTGAGCAGGGGGCATCCCAAACACTAGCATAAATATTTCAAGACTACCTGTGTACCAACTGCTTGCATTTTATAATCAACGTCACTTTTCCACAATCAAAGGAGGCCACCACTGTATGTGAGCAGGGGGCATCCCAAACACTAGCATAAATATTTCAAGACTACCTGTGTACTAACTGGTTGCATTTTATAATCAACGTCACTTTTCCACAATCAAAGGAGGCCACCTCTGTATGTAAACAGGGGGCATCCCAAGCACTAGCATAAATATTTCAAGACTACCTGTCTAATCACTGCTCGCATTTTTTAAGCAAAGTCACTTTTTAACAATCAAAGGAGGCCACCTCTGTATGTGAGCAGGGGGCATCCCAAACACTAGCATTAATATTTCAAGATTACCAGTGTACTAACTGCTTGCATTTTATAATCAACGTCACTTTTCCACAATCAACGGAGGCCACCTCTGTATGTGAGCAAGGGGCATCCCAAACACTAGCATTAATATTTCAAGACTACCTGTCTAATAACTGGTGGCATTTTATAAGCAAAGTCACTTTTCCACAATCAAAGGAGGCCACCTCTGTATGTGAGCAGGGGGCATCCCAAACACTAGCATAAATATTTCAAGACTACCTGTGTACCAACTGCTTGCATTTTATAATCAACGTCACTTTTCCACAATCAAAGGAGGCCACCTCTGTATGTAAGCAGGGGGCATCCCAAACACTAGCATAAATATTTCAAGACTACCTGTGTACTAACTGGTTGCATTTTATAATCAACGTCACTTTTCCACAATCAAAGGAGGCCACCTCTGTATGTAAGCAGGGGGCATCCCAAACACTAGCATTAATATTTCAAACTACCTGTCTAATAACTGCTTGCATTTTATAAGCAAAGTCCCTTTTCCACAATCAAAGGAGGTCACCTCTGTATGTGAGCAGGGGGCATCCCAAACACTAGCATAAATATTTCAAGACTACCTGTGTACTAACTGCTTGCATTTTATAATCAACGTCACTTTTCCACAAAGGAGGCCACCTCTGTATGTGAGCAGGGGGCATCCCAAACACTAGCATAAATATTTCAAGACTACCTGTGTACTAACTGGTTGCATTTTATAATCAACGTCACTTTTCCACAATCAAAGGAGGCCACCTCTGTATGTAAGCAGGGGGCATCCCAAACACTAGCATTAATATTTCAGGACTACCTGTCTAATAACTGCTTGCATTTTATAAGCAAAGTCCCTTTTCCACAATCAAAGGAGCCCACCTCTGTATGTGAGGAGGGGGCATCCCAAACACTAGCATAAATATTTCAAGATTACCTGTGTACTAACTGGTTGCATTTTATAATCAACGTCACTTTTCCACAATCAAAGGAGGCCACCTCTGCATGTGAGCAGGGGGCATCCCAAACACTAGCATTAATATTTCAAGACTACCTGTCTAATAACTGGTTGCATTTTGTAAGCAAAGTCACTTTTCCACAATCAAAGAAGGCCAACTCTGTATGTGAGCAGGGGGCATCCCAAACACTAGCATAAATATTTCAAGACTACCTGTGTACTAACTGCTTGCATTTTATAAGCAAAGTCACTTTTCCACAATCAAAGGAGGCCACCACTGTATGTGAACAGGGGGCATCCCAAACACTAGCATAAATATTTCAAGGCTACCTGTGTACTAACTGCTTGCATTTTATAATCAACGTCACTTTTCCACAATCAAAGGAGGCCACCTCTGTATGTGAGCAGGGGGCATCCCAAATACTAGCACATGTCTTTTAAGAGTACCTGCCTACTAACCTTTTGCCTTTTGTATAAAAAAAGTCTGGTTTACAAGTTTAAAGCACCCATTGCCTTTCACCGAGGGCCATTGTCAGTGCTAGCACTTATCTTTTAAGAGTACCTGCCTACTAACCTTTTGCCTTTTGTATAAAAAAGTCTGGTTTTCAAGTTTAAAGCACCCTTTGCCTTTCACCGGGGGCCATTGTCAGTGCTAGCACTTATCTTTTAAGAGTACCTGCCTACTAACCTTTTGCCTTTTGTATAAAAAAGTCTGGTTTTCAAGTTTAAAGCACCCATTGCCTTTCACCGGGGGCCATTGTCAGTGTTACCACTTATCTTTTAAGAGTACCTGCCTACTAACCTTTTTCCTTTTGTATAAAAAAGTCTGGTTTTCAAGTTTAAAGCACCCATTGCCTTTCACCGGGGGCCATTGTCAGTGCTAGCACTTATCTTTTAAGAGTACCTACCTACTAACCTTTTGCCTTTTGTATAAAAAAGTCTGGTTTTCAAATTTAAAGCACCCATTGCCATTCACCGGGGGCCATTGTCAGTGCTACCACTTATCTTTTAAGAGTACTTGCCTACTAACCTTTTTCCTTTTGTATAAAAAAAGTCTGGTTTTCAAGTTTAAAGCACCCATTGCCTTTCAACGGGGGCCATTGTCAGTGCTAGCACTTATCTTTTAAGAGTACCTGCCTACTAACCTTTTGCCTTTTGTATAAAAAAGTCTGGTTTTCAAATTTAAAGCACCCATTGCCTTTCACCGGGGGCCATTGTCAGTGCTACCACTTATCTTTTAAGAGTACTTGCCTACTAACCTTTTGCCTTTTGTATAAAAATGTCTGGTTTACAAGTTTAAAGCACCCATTGCCTTTCACCGGGGGCCATTGTCAGTGCTAGCACTTATCTTTTAAGAGTACCTGCCTACTAACCTTTTGCCTTTTGTATAAAAAAGCTGGTTTTCAAGTTTAAAGCACCCATTGCCTTTCACCGGGGGCCATTGTCAGTGCTAGCACTTATCTTCTAAGAGTACCTGCCTACTAACCTTTTGCCTTTTGTATAAAAAAGTCTGGTAGTTTAAAGCACCCATTACCTTTCACCGGGGGCCATTGTCAGTGCTAGCACTTTTCTTTTAAGAGTACCTGCCTACTAACCTTTTGCCTTTTGTATAAAAAAGTCTGGTTTACAAGTTTAAAGCACCCCTTGCCTTTCACCGGCGGCCATTGTTAGTGCTAGCACTTATCTTTTAAGAGTACCTGCCTACTAACCTTTTGCCTTTTGTATAAAAAAAATCAGGTTTTCAAGTTTAAAGCACCCATTGCCTTTCACCGGGGGCCGTTGTCAGTGCTACCACTTATCTTTTAAGAGTACCTGCCTACTAACCTTTTGCCTTTTGTATAAAAAAGCTGGTTTTCAAGTTTAAAGCACCCATTGCCTTTCACCGGGGGCCATTGTCAATGCTAGCACTTATCTTTTAAGAGTACCTGCCTACTAGCCTTTTGCCTTTTGTATAAAAATGTCTGGTTTTCAAGTTTAAAGCACCTATTGCCTTTCACCGGGGGCCATTGTCAGTGCTAGCACTTTTCGTTTAAGAGTACCTGCCTACTAACCTTTTGCCTTTTGTATAAAAAAGTCTGGTTTTCAAGTTTAAAGCACCCCTTGCCTTTCACCGGGGGCCATTGTTAGTGCTAGCACTTATCTTTTAAGAGTGCCTGCCTACCAATCTTTTGCCTTTTGTATAAAAAAGTCTGGTTTTCAAGTTTAAAGCACCCATTGCCTTTCACCGGGGGCCGTTGTCAGTGCTAGCACTTATCTTTTAAGAGTACCTGCCTACTAACCTTTTGCCTTTTCTATAAAAAAGTCTGGTTTTCAAGTTTAAAGCACCCATTGCCTTTCACCGGGGGGGGGGGGGGGGATGGCGTTGTCAGTGCTAGCACTTATCTTTTAAGAGTACCTGGCTACTAACCTTTTGCCTTTTGTATAAAAAAGTCTGGTTTTCAAGTTTAAAGCACCCATTGCCTTTCACCGGGGGCCATTGTCAGTGCTAGCACTTATCTTTTAAGAGTACCTTTTGCCTTTTGTATAAAAATGTCTGGTTTACAAGTTTAAAGCACCCGTTGCCTTTCACCGGGGGGGCATCCCGAATACTAGCACTTTTAATAGTACCTGCATCTTTACCTTTTTTACATTTTGAACAAAAACCACATTTCAAAACTGCCTGTGGTGCATTTAACTCTGACCAGGGGCATCCTGTGTAAGACCATCTAGCTTTTAGCTACAGTGTCTGCCTATTTTGATCTAACTTTTCTACACACCTGCTGTTACAAAAATACTTTTGTAGGTGTAGTGTAGTATATTGTTTTACCCTCCAAAATGCAGTAAAAATGTCAGGCAGAGATGTGCCAGGATGTGCACCAAGGAGAGGCCTAGATTCATCAGGCAGAGGTCGCAGCAGTTTTGGGGCGAGTGGCAGCAGGAGTCGTGGTGAGAGGCCTGATCTCCCGGTATCTGCTAGCGGTCGTGTCTCGACCAGCAACGCATCTGCCGTCATCGATTGGTTAACGCGGTCATCGACCTCATCACAAGTGACATCTGACACCCCCAGTCAACAGTCCGTAGGTTCCTCGGACACAACCCCGAGTTGGCATGGCCCGGGAGCAGCCCCTGTCCTTCCATTGCCTCTGTCCTATGCCCCCCCCTCCAGCCGCCGTATGTTATGCTTTGGGTTTAGCTCCACTATTCAGTGAGGGCGATGTGTTAGAGGACAGTCAGTAGCTACCGCCCAGCCAAGAAATGGAGGAGACATCCGCCGCTTCTTCCGCTAGGCAGACAAACACTGAGGAGGAGAGCGGTGTGGGAGTTGGTGTGGCGAGCGTTTCATCCCCTGCAGCACATGCTCTTGTGGAAACCGAGGAGGACATCAGTGACGTGCAGGCACAACTCGATGATGATGATGATGAAGCCAATCACACTTGGGAACCCGGTGCAGAAGGTGTTAGTAGGGTTGGCAGTCAGCACAGTGGCAGTAGGGTTGGCAGTCAGCATGGTTCAGAATTGGGATGTCTGGAGCCACACGTGGCCGGGAGGGTAGACCACCTGCTGCGTGGCAGGCTGCCTTCCTGGGAGGTAGTGGAGTAGGGGTTCCTGGAGTTGGCAGCAGTAGCAGTGAATTAGTGCAAACTGTTGGAGGGAAAATTTGCTACTCGGCAGTGTGGCACTTTCATCAAGCATCCACAGGAGGGTAACCTGGCCACATGCAAGATGTGTAGACAAAAGGTCAAGCATGGCCAGAGCCCCAATGTTGGTACCACGGCCCTGCGGCAACACATGCAGCGTCACCATAAAGCGGCCTGGGAGAACTGAGGCTCCGAAGTGGGGGTCCAGCCTGCTGTGTCAGCCAGTGCCATGCCGCTTCCAATTTCACCCAGCCAAGGCTCCAGCACCTCAGCCGAAGGTAGCTGTGCATCATGCCCATCCTCTGCCGCTCCAGATGCTCCTGCTCCTCCTACTAAAAGTCACTCATCCCACCAGCAATCCATCAGCGAAGCCATGTCCAAGAGACAACAGTATGCGCCCACTCATCCTACGGCGCAGAAGCTAAATGTGCTCCTTTCCAAGTTGCTGGTGCTGCAGTCCCTCCCTTTTACGGTGGTGAATTCTGCACCTTTCAGAGAGCTGATGGCTTGTGCCGAGCCGAGGTGGAGAGTCCCAAGCCGTCATTTCTTTGCAAAGAAGGCAGTACCAGCCCTGCACAAATTTGTTGAACAGAAGGTGGGCCAGTCCTTGAGCCTGTCGGTGTGCACCAAAGTGCACGGCAGCGCCAACATCTGGAAATGTAACTACGGTCAGGGACAATACATGTCCTTTACGGCCCACTGGGTGAATGTGGTTCCTGCACAGCAACTTGGACAGGTCCCACCGCTTCGGCCTCAATGCTCCCAGGCAGTTTTGCCTGTCACAGTGTGCGACTCTGCCTCCTCATCCTCCGCCGTCTCCTCAGCCTCCACTGTATGGTCAATTCTCAATGCCCCTTAGTCTACCATGTGTGCAGGGCACGGCGATGTCACGCTGTGCTTCACATGGTTTGCCTTAGCGAATGGAGTCACACAGGGGAGGAGCACCTGAAATTCATTCATCAAGAAATCAGAACATGGCTTACTCCGCGAAAATTGGAAATGGGTACCATGGTAACTGACAATGGGAGTAACATCTTCTGTCTACCTGTCTGTCTGTCTATGCTGCGACAAGGAAGCCTGAGCCATGCGCCCTGTATGGCACACGTGTTCAACCTAGTTGTCAAGCGTTTTCTGAAGTCTTCCCCCCATCTGCAAGACATCCTAACAACGGGAAGGAAACTTTGTATGCACTTCAGCCACTCCTACACCGCCAAGCACACCCTTCTTGAGCTACAGCGTTAGAAAGGTATCCCCCAACATAGTCTGATTTGCGATGTTCCCACCCGTTGGAATTCCACCCTACATATGTTAGATCGACTATACGAACAGAGAAAAGCCATCACTGATTTCTTGATGATCCAAGCAGATAGGGGGATAACCCTGTGTAACTTTAATTTGAACCCGTGGCAGCTCATACGTGACACCTGCCGTTTGCTCAGGCCCTTTGAGGAAGCCACTTTATTTGTCAGTTGCCAGGATTACAGCATGAACGACATGATTCCGCTGCTTCATGTAATACAACACATGTTAGAAACCATGGATGGTCAGGGCACTGGAGACAGGGCGCATACATTTCACGGCCACATAAACCCCGTCGGAGCTGAGGAGGAGGAGGAGGAGGAGCAGCACAGTGAAGCGCAGTTTAGTTTTGGCAAAATGAGTGGTTTATCTAGTCATCTGACAGGAGAGGAGGAGCAGGAGCAGCCAGTGGAGATAGAGGGTTGTGAGGAAGGCGAGACAGAGGACCCAGACACACCGTGGCAGTATGCAGTGGAGATGGAGACAGGTAGTCCCTCAAGTCACTTGCACAAATGGCACGATGCATGATCACGTGCTTGCATAGTGACCGCAGAATTGTCTCCATTTTTCTGCGGGATGACTACTGGCTCTCCACTTTATTGGACCCTCGCTTCCGGCACAAAATAGAGGAATTTTTTACACCCACTGAGAGGGAGGACAAACTGACCTACTATGCCGATGCCTATCTGCGCCATGGTCCATACTCTCGCAGGTCTGACTCGGGGGGAACTCTGCGCTCACCTTCCACTGCCATGGCTGCCGGTGGTGGCAGGAGCAGCAGCAGCAGCTCCATCAGCAATAGCCTCAGTCTTCAGTTGCTAATGAGTAGCTTTCTGCACCCACATAGTGAGGCTACTCATGAGCAGCAGGAAGACCTGGAGCAGGGCCTAAACCAGCAGGTCATGTCATACCTTGAAATGACCATGCCAACGCACCTTGAGGATCCGCTGGACTTCTGGGCAGCCAAACTTGACTTGTAGCCGCAACTGGCAGAGTTTGCCCTGGGAAAGCTGTCCTGCCCGGCCAGTAGTGTGCCATCTGAGCGGGTCTTTAGTGCTGCGGGGGCCATAGTAACGCCAAGGAGAACTCGTCTGTCCACTAAAAATGTGGAGAGACTCACCTTTGTGAAGATGAATCAGGCATGGATCAGCCAGGATTTCCACCCACGAATAGCTGATGCATGCGAGTAGCAGATGCATGGTAGCTCCTTCTGCTGCTGCCATCTCCTGGGTGTGTCTTTCAGGCAATATATGAGCTCCTTCTGCTGCTGCCAACTCCTGGGTGTGTCTTTCAGGCAATATATGGGCTCCCTATGCTGCTGCCAACTCCAATGTGTTTTTCAGGCAATATATGGGCTCCTTCTGCTGCTGCCAACTCCTGGGTGTGTCTTTCAGGCAATATATGAGCTTCCTATGCTGCTGCCAACTCCAATGTGTTTTTCAGGCAATATATGAGCTCCCTATGCTGCTGCCAACTCCTGGGTGTGTTTTCAGGCAATATATGTGCTCCCTATGCTGCTGCCAAGTCCAGAGTGTGTCTTTCAGGCAATATATGGGCTCCTAATGCTGCTGCTGCTGCCAACTCCTGGGTGTGTCTTTCAGGCAATATATGGGCCCCTAATGCTTCTGCCAACTCCAATGTGTTTTTCAGGCAATATATGGGCTACTAATGCTGCTGCCAACTCCTGGGTGTGTCTTTCAGGCAATATATGAGCTCCCTATGCTGATACCTACTCCAGTGGGTTTTTCAGGCAATATATGGGCTCCTAATGCTGCTGTCAACTCCTGGGTGTGTCTTGCAGGCAATATATGGGCTCCTAATGCTGCTGCCAACTCCTGTGTGTGTCTTTCAGGCGATAAATGAGCTCCCTATGCTGCTGCCAACTCCAATGTGTTTTCAGGCAATATATGGGCTCCTAATGCTGCTGCCAACTCCTGGGTGTGTCTTTCAGGCAATATATGAGCTCCCTATGCTTCTACCAACTCCAATGTGTCTTGCAGGCAATATATGGGCTCCTAATGCTGCTGCCAACTCCTGGGTGTGTCTTTCGGGCAATATATGAGCTCCCTATGCTGCTACCAACTCTAATGTGTTTTTCAGGCAATATATGGGCTCCTAATGCTGCTGCCAACTCCTGGGTGTGTCTTGCAGGCAATATATGGGCTTCTAATGCTGCTGCCAACTCCTGGGTGTGTCTTTCAGGCAATAAATGGGCTCCCTATGCTGCTGCCAACTCCAATGTGTTTTCAGGCAATATATGGGCTCCTAATGCTGCTGCCAACTCCTGGGTGTGTCTTTCAGGCAATATATGAGCTCCCTATGCTGCTACCAACTCCAATGTGTTTTTCATGCAATATATGGGCTCCTAATGCTGCTGCCAACTCCTGGGTGTGTCTTGCAGGCAATATATGGGCTCTTAATGCTGCTGCCAACTCCTGGGTGTGTCTTTCAGGCAATAAATGGGCTCCCTATGCTGCTGCCAACTCCAATGTGTTTTCAGGCAATATATGGGCTCCTTCTGCTGCTGCCAAGTCCTGGGTGTGTCTTTCAGGCAATATATGAGCTCCCTATGCAGCTACCAACTCCAATGTGTTTTTCAGGCAATATATGGGCTCCTAATGCTGCTGCCAACTCCTGGGTGTGTCTTGCAGGCAATATATGGGCTCCTAATGCTGCTTCCAACTCCTGGGTGTGTCCTTCAGGCAATATATGAGCTCCCTATGCTGCTGCCAACTCCAATGTGTTTTTCAGGCAATATATGGGCTCCTAATGCTACTGCTGCTGCCAACTCCAGGGTAGGGTGGGTCTTTCAGGCAATATATGAGCTCCATATGCTGCTGTGTTTTTCAGGCAATATATGGGCTCCTAATGCTGCTGCCAACTCCTGGGTGTGTCTTTCAGGCAATATATGAGCTCCCTATGCTGCTGCCAAGTCCAGAGTGTGTCTTTCAGGCAATATATGGGCTCTTAATGCTGCTGCCAACTCCAATGTGGTTTTCAGGCAATATATGTGCTCCTAATGCTGCTGCCAACTCCTGGGTGTGTCTTTCAGGCAATATATGAGCTCCCTATGCTGCTGCCAACTCCAATGTGTTTTTCAGGCAATATATGGGCCCCCTATGCTGCTGCTGCCAACTCCTGGGTGTGTCTTTCAGGCAATATACGGGCTCCAAATGCTGCTTCCAACTCCAATGTGTTTTTTTAGGCAATATATGGGCTCCCTATGCTGCTGCCAACTCATGGGTGTGTCTTTCAGGCAATATATGAGCTCCCTATGCTGCTGCCAGCTCCTGGGTGTGTTTTTCAGGCAATATATGGGTTCCTAATGCTGCTGCGAACTCCAATGTGTTTTTCAGGAAATATATGGGCTCCCTATGCTGCTGCCAGCTCCTGGGTGTGTTTTTCAGGCAATATATGGGTTCCTTATGCTGCTGCCAATTCCAGAGTGTGTCTTTCAGGCAATATATGGGCTCCTAATGCTGCTGCCAACTCCTGGGTGTGTCTTTCAGGCAATATATGAGCTCCCTATGCTGCTGCCAACTCCTGGGTGTGTTTTTCAGGCAATATATGTGCTCCCTATGCTGCTGCCAAGTCCAGAGTGTGTCTTTCAGGCAATATATGAGCTCCCTATGCTGCTGCCAACTCCTGGGTGTGTTTTTCAGGCAATATATGGGCTCCCTATGCTGCTGCCAAATTCAGGGTGTGTTTTTCAGGCAATATATGGGCTCATCATGCTGATGCCACCTCAAGGCTCTGTAATTGTGCCGCTCTGCGACAGCGAATCTAATAGCGACGCCTCTGATCTGCATGTCATACTTCTTTACAATAGTATTTCACTAACCCAGCATGCATCCTATGCATGTTGCAGCCAAGCAAAACATTCTGCAACCCTATGGAGGCTCTCGGATGGCCAGAAATAGCCATTTTTAATAGCGATTCGTCGCAAATAAATCGGCCGAATTGAATTTTTCAAAAGTTCGCTCATCTCTAGTAGTGTCCCATCTATCATCAGCGGACTCGATGGGATGAGTGTCGGTGCTGTTTACCCTATAGTGTCCGATAAGACCAGGTGCACTCCATGCACTGTGTGGCCTTATCCCATAGCTTTCAATGGGCTGGAATGGTTTTAATTATTTTGCCCATTTTTTAAATTTTTTTTTGGGGGGGTGCATGTGCCACAGGATCCCTGGGCCTGGGCTGTTTTTTGCACTTTTGTGTTGCGCTGCTTGTGATGGCTTTAGGCCATGCAAAACCTGTGCCATCACCCCAAAATACAAAAAAAGAAGTTGCAACTGTATGCCTGGAATCCCCTTTTGACAGCACCCTTGTGGGTGCTGTGTTTTTTCAATGAATCCAGTTCTTTGGCTGTGTACCCAGCCAGCACTAGAGGTTGCTAGCGCATCATCTTAGAACAACGCTGTGCTAGCTTGACCACTTGACCACCTTTCTATCTACTTCTGTCTCAAACCACTCAAACCGTAATCTATTTCAGGATGCATGCAATGGATTATAAATCATCTGTTAATTCAGAGAGCCCTGGATATTATAAATCTCCCAAAGTAAAAATATAAAAAACAAAATTAGAAATGTAAATAATACTTATATAAAAAGCCTCCCCATCATTTCAAAGATTGTGATGGATGATACCGATCTTTCAGGCTGTCAGTTGTATTCTGTCTCACCAGCTCCATCTGAACAAGCTTCACAAGTAATTACTGCAACAAGGGGAAATAAAGTCATTTTGAATTGCACTGCGAATATTCTAGAGCTAGAGCGGTATTCACTATGCTGGAGTATTTACAACAAAAGTGGGCACTTCAAACTACATTTTCAAGGAGACCATGCAGCACGAGAAAATTCTGACATGTCACTAGTGTTAGAGAATGTGCAGATAAACGACAATGGATTGTACAACTGTTCCATCACTAAAACGATACCACCACCTACAAAAACTGTTTTCGGTCCAGCTATTCAACTTGTTGTTGAAGGTAAGGTCCTGCACAACCTATATGCTTATACCTTGACTCCTATTCAGTAGGTTTTAAGACCAAAATGTTTATTAACCTTATTTAACCGTAATAACCTAACTCACCACTACAGGTAAAGGCATTTTGTTGCTTCCATTAAAGGACAAGTATCATTTGGGCCCATTTTATGATTGACCTATCTCCAAACATTTTGTAACCCCTCCCCACCACTGTGCTAAGCCCATTTTGTAATAAAACAACTCACCTGATTGCCAAAATGCTGGGGGGGGGGGGGGGGGGGGATCTGCATGTAGGCCGAAGAATCAACTAAAAGTTGGAATAGAGTAATGGACCAGTACTGTGCCCAGACTGTTGAGTTGTTTATTATGTTATTGAACAGAATTGGCTTAGTACAGGGGAGAGTGAATGGTGGGTGAAGTGTTACAAAATGCTATAATTCCTCTTTAATGTCGACTTCCATTGCCTTTTCTGCTGCCGGGGTTAACAAACTTTTCTTCATCAAGTACTCCTTGCCATTTTTCATTGGTCTCAAACACCACCTTGGTGGTACATAGAAGTTAGTCAGTTTCCGAAGGCCATGTTACAAATGCACCAAAACAGACATTTAAAGGAAAACATGAAAGCAAAGCCTTTAGCATAGATGACCAGTCCCACAAAATTCATATGTTTTCTATCACCCTGCTGTGTAAAACCCCCTGGGTCGCCAGTAAAATTACCTTTACCCGCAAAGCTGTGATCGCTGGCACCGCATCCCTGACTATCCCTGTAGCCAGGTACACCCCCTGTTCCCAGCCTATGATGGTGGAAACCCCAATTTTTTAAAAAACTGGACCACCGCTAAGTTGCTCAGGTAGGGTAAGTTGGTGGTTGGAGCAACAGAGCATCGATTTTGCTCCGCTTTAATAGCTGATCTTATGTTCAAGCACATTTTAAGACCTTATTATAGATGCCCAAAATGTTATAATTTCGTTGATAGAATTTAATTTTTATTTTCAGCTTCTCCGCAGGTGGCTATAGGTTTTATTCCGAAAGGTAAACAACATGAAGCCATTATAGAATGCAGCCTGCTTACATTTTACCCACCAAATGCAAGTGTGATTTTGGGTACAATTTGCCAAAATGTGTCAAAGCTGGAAAATGCCTCTGCCATTGTTACAAATCCAGATGGGAGTTTCAATGCCAGCTACATGTTCTGGATTAACATTTCTGGTTGTTTCAGTAATCCAGAAGTAACCTGTAAAGTCAATCATTCAACTGGAGCAATCAAGCATTCAGCTCTCCTGCCCTTGGAGACCTTACTATCTGATCCTACACTGCCATACACAGGTAATTTACTTCTCATGTATAGAACACTATAGTTTGATGCTCCATGGCTATTTAGAAGTACATTTCTGCAGCCATGTTAAAACTTATGGGGGAGCAAAGTCAGAAGAAACAGTTTGGCATTCTTGTATTCTTGTTTGACTATAGCATAACTTATGATTACCATGAAAGATTCATTTACATTGGGATAATACTAATAACCTTTCAATAGTTTCAACAAGTACAAACTACTAGCTATCACTAGCTACTGCCTCTGCCACCCGCTGCTCTCTATTTAAACTCTGCAAGCCAAAACTTTTAGTTAGTATATACCCAAACTAAACAGAGGCGCCAAGCTGGGTATACATAGATTTTTTTTTCAAATAAGTTGCCAGGAGGAATCCATACCAGTGGATCCAATGTAAGTATATATTGTTTTTTACATTCATTCAGGAATTAGCTGAAAACTATTTGTCTGAGATTCTGTTAAAGAATAAACAGACGTATTATTTTATCATATCCTTTTACACAAAATTAAATGCATTTCTATAAATGATAGGGGGACCACTAACAAACATCGTTATGTCTCAAGCTGGAAACAAGACGTGTTCTTAAAGTGGACCTATAGTAAAAAAATAAAAATAAAGTTCCGCCTTGACGATCAGTATGCAGATGTTGTGGAAAAGCTGCACTACTAGAATTACATGAGAGCGGCCATCTTGGATCACATTTGAAAGCCCTACTTACACATGAGCAGGGAGAGATTTTATCTGTTTCCACACAGAATGTTAGAAGAGATAGAATTCTTCTTTAGCTGGCTGCATTGCTGAAAAGATCAGCATGTCTGTGATATTGTTTCTCCACATGCCAATGCAGGCTGTCTGGTATGGGCTGCTTATAACAAAAGCCCAAGCTCCAAACTGTGAAAGCAAGATCAGCATATCTGCCATGTTACCCTCACTCACACTGAATCAACAGCTGCTGAAGGGGATTCATGCAGCCACGTATCAATGTAAGTCAATGGCCTCGATAGCTGCAAAGCATTGCAAGAGTTGTTTACAATGCTAATGTAGTGGGCTTAAAGGATGGGATAGTACCTCCTAGGGCAGGGAGATGGTTGTCACGAGTGGTAAGGCTTGGCACGAAGGTTCTATGGACCTGACCCCAGTGTGGCCCCGTAGGCGGTGTTTTTAATGTTCCCGTTGCCTTCCTCACACAGGTTACCAGTAAAGAACCAATAGCCAGGTTCAAAGGCAACGTTAGCTTTTATTGCTGGAACGGGAGTAGAGTACACACGACAGTTTCCACTGACAGCAGTCAGGATTTGGGTTAGCAGGAAACAGTTCTGGTTTAGGACTAATGCTTGATAATGCTGTAGCTTGGTAGGTAGTCGAAAGAGTCTATGCTTTTAGATGGAGATTTAACTAGATTAGATGAGATGAGAGGAAGTAGACAGACTTGAGATTGAAGATTACAGACCTTATCCTGAGGTTATCTCCAGCCGGAGGGTACAGGTATGGAACTTGAGACTGAGACTTGAAGATTTTGTACGAGTCGCCCAAACTGGAGACCAAGGGGACTACGAGAGGTCACTGACATGGAAGCCAGGAGGTTAGTGAGAGTCCGGGGTATCCCTCTATCTTGACTCACACTGCAGCAGACGTTGATTTTCAATATATATGTCTCGCTGAAGAGGCTATAGATCCTGTACAAATCTCTGGCAATAGGATGCAGGCTGTAGTGAGGCAGGATAGGCTTTAGGGCCTATACTGAGGAAACACAGGTCGTGCAGGTCTAACCAGGAGGACCTCCTGACTAGGACTGACCCGGAAGATTCCCAGCAGACACCACTTAAGGTGGTCAGTGGGAGGGGTAGCTCAACCTTCTGGTTCACCATTGGTTAGTCTGGTGAGTGGCAGAAGTGACGCACGATCAAGCATTAGCCTATCACAGGCAGAATACATTGTAACCAATGAATTTGCAGATATGTACTAGGTAGGAAAATAACAGTAGTAACACCCTTTTCACCACTAGATGGTGCTGTTTCTAACCAAAGGGAACCCTTCCTATATACAGCTCAGTAGGGAAACTAGATGAGAAGAGGTTTGACTATGGATTTAGTGCGTTATGTCATACTAACTCAGACTAGTAGTTACTACGTTACCCGTAGCCTTGTTTATACTCCCAGTCTGGGACATTACACACTCCCCTTCTAGAAATGAGCCGACCTCGGCGACCTCTTAAACAGGCGGAGGGTTTACTTCAAAGACAAAAGACACACAGTAGATATATGCAATTCCTATAGGAGGAAAAATGTTAGACATGGAAATGCATGACACGAAAATACACAATGACAGTTAATGCAGGCTCTTCTTGTATTAGAAGATGGGTGTAAGGAGTTCTTGACGAAAGTTTGTCAGGTAGGATGCTTAAACGTTGTTTGGTAGCCAAAAATAGAAACCTCAGAAATACGCCAAAAAAAGAAAATAGAGTCTCTGTACAGCGACGTCCATGCATTGTCCATTTGTAAGGCACTGGTTTAGGTGAGCAGGTAAACGGGGAACTTTTGTAGATATATTACTAACTAGCTATCTATGCAAATGTATATACAGGGATATTAAGCAGTTTATGTTTAAGCAGTTTAATAATCACGATAGCGGACAGGTGGTGTTCCTTTGTTGGAACGCTCAGAACGCCTCAGCACTTGGGTGCCGTCCTCTTCTTCTTGAGCTTGCCGATGAGTTGCTGGTTCTGGCATGGGAGATGAGGCCGGGGGGTAAGTATAAACTGGTGCTGGCACTTGTACTGGGGTTTGTACTGGCATAGGGACCCATTGATAGCAACCCGGTATCATGAAGGCTGAGTTTCTGATGGCTTCTTCAACAGAAGACCGAACTGGCGTAGTAGGAACTGGAACAGTAGAAACTGAAGCAGGAGCGTAAACTTGAGTAGGAGGAGTAGGAGGTGGAGTCAAGAGCAGAAGATCCTCTTTTGTACAGGGCTTCATTCTATTCCTGTGTACAGTCTGTGGGGCCATTCCTGGTTTTTGTACCTCATACACGTCTGACTCAGGGTATGGGACAGCTGTTATGGTATAGGGCTCTTGTTCCCAGAGAACATCCAGTTTGTCCGTACGGTGGTGCTTCTTCAACCACACTTTGGCACCAACTTCTAAGGTTGTGGCATTAGCGCGAAGGTTATACTGTTGTTCCTGCTTTTGGTGAGCTTCGTCCATTCGACGTTCAACGATTTCTTTCGCCTCTTCAATACGTCTTTGGTGTTCAGTTACCCAATTAGCGTTTGGTAAAGGGTTGATTGAATCTGGAACTTGGATTCCAAGAGCTCTGTCTTGTGGTAACTGACCTTGGCGACCGAACATCAAGTAATACGGTGAATAACCCGTAGAGCAATGTGTAGTATTGTTGTAAATTTCTGTCAGTTCATCAAGGAGTTGTGGCCATTCTGACGTTTTGGAGACTGATGCTGTTCTCAGCATATTTATGAAAACTTGATTGATCCTCTCACACAATCCGTTTCCTTGCGGATGATAGGCCGTGGTGCGAAGCTTTTTACACTCACGAAAATTGCAAAGTTCATGGAACAATTGAGATTCAAAGGCAGGACCTCTGTCGGTTAGCACGGCTTCAGGGCAACCGTAGTGCTTCACATACTCACGATAGAATATCATGGCGGTGGTTTTAGCAGTTAAGTCCTTGACTGGTACGACGACAACCCATTTGGAATAATGGTCAACCATCGTCAGAGCGTAGGTGTAGCCTGAACGTGTGGGTGCTAGTTTGACGTGGTCTAGTGCAACCAATTCATTGGGCTTGTGAGAAGAAATGGGATGGAGTGGAGCACGAGCTTCTTTCTTGCTGGCCTTGGTTATGCTACAGGCTGGACATTCGTTACACCAGTTCTCGATGTCTGAGCGCATTCCTATCCAGTAGAATCTTTGTCTTATGGTGGCCTCTGTTTTGTGGATTCCAAAATGGCCGGATTGATCGTGATAAGCGTCTAACACGATTTTTGCATCACGTCTGGGTATTAGAATCTGATGCAGTCTTTCTCCTGAGACTGGGTCCAATGTGTTTCTCAGGATCAGGCCTTTGTGGATAAAGAGTCTTTTTCTTTGTCTCCATAGGCGTTTCAGCTCAACGTCTGGATATTGCTTTCTCAGCCGTATGGGTACCCTTCCTGCTGTGAGGTAATCAGATATTTCTCCCAAGACACGGGACTCACTTTGGATGGTTTGCCATCTGGAAGGTTCTTTTAGAGGGTCTGACTTTGGTTTAGGTTCTTCATCTGTTTGGGTGGCAGCTATAGCACACTGAGTGGCGAACCTCTGGTAGAATGGTGGCATTTCGACATCTTCCCATGCATCCTCCTCTGGTGGTTCTTCACCTGTGGGTAGGCGTGAAAGGATGTCTGCATTAATGTTGGTCTTTCCGCTTCTGTACTTTATGTCGAAGTTAAAGTTGGCGAGTCTTGATGCCCAGCGTTGCTCAAGTGCACCTAGCCTCGCAGAGTTGAGATGGGCTAGTGGATTGTTATCTGTGTATACAGTGAAGGGAGTTGCAGCAAGATAGTCTTTGAACTTCTCCGTTACTGACCATACGAGAGCTAAGAGTTCTAGTTTGAATGAGCTGTAGTTAGTGTCATTTTTCTCAGCTCCGCGTAGACTTCGGCTTGCATATGCGATGACTCGTTCATGATTGTCTTGCACCTGTGACAAAACAGCTCCTAGGCCTTGAAAGCTGGCGTCGGTGTACAACCGGAATGGATGATTGTAGTCCGGATAGGCCAGAATTGGAGGTGATGTCAACAGTTTCTTGAGCGTTTGGAATGCATGCTCTTGGCGGTCGGACCATCTGATGGGCAATTTCCTGTTATAATTCTCCCTTGGGCAACCACGTAAGAGTTCAGTAAGAGGCTCTGCTTCCTGAGCGAAGTGTGGGATAAATCGGCGGTAGTAGCCAGCAAATCCAAGGAAGCTTCTAATCTCTTTGACTGTTCTGGGAGTCTCCCAGTTCTTTACAGCGGAGATCTTTTCTGGATCGGGCTGAATCCCGGCAGCACTTACAACGTGGCCTAGATAACTCACTTGTGGCTTCAGCAGATGACACTTGGAGGGTTTGACTTTTAAGCCATGCTCAGTGAGGACTTGAAGGACTTCTGATAAGTGGTTGAGATGTTCCTCATAGGTACGAGAATAGACGATGACGTCATCCAAATAGAGGAGTACACTCTGGAAATTTACATGTCCTAGGCATCTCTCCATCAACCGCTGGAACGTGGCTGGAGCATTGCAAAGCCCAAAGGGCATACTTGTGAATTCGTATAAGCCCATGGGGGTAGTGAAAGCAGTCTTTTCTTGGTCTTCAGGAGCCATAGGGACCTGCCAATACCCGCTTGTAAGATCCAGTGTGGAAAAGTAGGCGGCAGTGCCTAGAGCAGCAATTGTCTCTTCAATGCGTGGAAGTGGATAAGCATCCTTGTGGGTGATGTGATTCAGTTTTCGGTAGTCCACACAAAAGCGTATGTTGCCATCTTTTTTCTTGACGAGGACAATGGGTGCAGCCCAAGGACTCTGGCTCTCTTGTATGACCTTAGTGTCTTTCATTTCTTTGATGAGCTTTTTCACTTGTTGGTAACTGGCAGGAGGGATTGGTCTGTGCTTCTCCTTGATTGGAGGATGATCACCAGTGTTGATGCGGTGCTGGATTAAGTTGGTTTTGCCGAAATCCAAGGAATGTTTGCTGAAAGCTTGGGAATGGCGTTTGGCAAGTCTACGGACTCCACTCACGTGCTCAATAGGAGTATTAGCATCACCGATGTTCAATTCATCCCACCAGAAGGTAGACTGGTTAGGACCTTTGGAGGTAGCTTGAATGGATTTCTGGTAAGCGAGGGTTTCTTCATCCAGAATATCTTCAGGATCCCATTGGTACAACTGGGCCACGGTAGTGAACTTTGGAAGCTCTGCAGAGGAATCACTGAGGTTAACTAACCTTACTGGAACGTGTCCATTGGTAACAGTAACGATGCTTCTTGCAGCCTTTACGAGAGGATGGCCATCAATTTGGACAGAGTCAATCAAGGCTTGGTAGTCAGCATTGCCAATGCCAGGGCGCCCTCTACACCAGACCAGTATTTCGCTGTTTGCAGCCAGAATGATAGGACGGACATCTTTGGTTCTGACACGACAAATTTCCCCTTTGTGGTTTGCAAATGTCTGCTGGGCGGTGAGCGCTCGAATAGTCTTTTGAACTGCTTGTCTGTGATGGGAGGAAACTGAAGGCAAAGAGGCATGCAAAGCATTCAATAACTCAGAAAACACATGGCGGATTACGTTCATGCCTAATACTATGGCTGTACTAACTCCCTCAGATTCAGTCACAATAACACCCTGACGTGGCAGTTTACGTTCACCAATTTGCAAAGTAGGTTCCCAGTAGCCTAGCTGGGTGATGGGCTGGCCATTACTAGCAATTAGCTGGACTTTAGCTTTGGCAGCTGAAAGCATACGGGGATCCCAATGTTCCTCAAAAGTCTCTCTGGAAATGGTGGTGACCTGTGAACCGGTGTCAACAAGTGCTTCAAGGGGGACACCATCAACCCACACGGTTATTTGCGGGCAGTTGGATAGAAACTTTGATACCCACTGTGATTGCGATTGTCTTTCTCTCTCTCCCTCTCTCTTTCTCTCTGGGCCTTTGGCAATACCACCTGAGGGGCGGCCCTCGGACTCAGGGGTATCCCGTTTAACTGATAGCACTGTGACTTGTAGTGTCCATATTTGTGGCAATAGTTACAGAAAGGACGCTCACGCTCCCGGTATCTGTCTGGCGGAGGCCTATCCGGGGTAGAGTGACTAGAGCGGGGCTCTGGAGACAGTGTCCTGCTAACAGACGACTCACGGGATGATGTTGAGGAGTACTGACTCTTTAGTTCTTTCAGAACCTGACATAAGGAGTCCACTACTTGAACAAGTGTGTCCTGTGTAACAGCGGTACTGACAGGTATAGATGTTTGTGCAGCTTGAATGGCTTGGATGGGGGACACCGTAGGCAACGGAGGTACAACAGGAGGTGCAACAGGGGGTGCAGCAGTCATGTCTCTAGAATAAGTGGCAGATGGACAAGTGGTGTAGGAGGAGCTATCTTGTGCCACACTTAGTGCAAGAGATTTAAAGTCAAGAAATTTCATGTCCTTATCGTGTGATTGTCTCAGCATCTGTAATTGAGTACGTAACGCCTTGGAGTCAACACCATCAATAAATCTGTCTTTAAGCATTTCTTCAGCTTTAGAAGTGTCTATATGATCAAGCTGAGCCAATGCTCTGAAGGCAGAGTGTAAAGCAAGAGCGTATTGTCGGAGTGTCTCTCCGGGTCTTTGACATCTGGTATGAAATTGTAAGCGTACCTCAGTAGGTGATTGTACCTCGAACTCTTTGCAGAGACAGTTGAGGATCTGGTCCACAGTAGACTTTTCAGTGGGTGGCCAGGAACGTACTTCCTCCGCAGCTGGGCCTTCAAGCTGTCCTATCAGCAAATGTGCCTGCTGATCGGGAGAAAGTGCAATAAATTTAAGAGTATGAATGATCTTCTCCTTGAAATGAGCAAGGGTATTGGGTTCTCCCTTATATTTAGGCAAATCAGAAGTTCCTACAAACAAGGGTACACATGCAGCAGTAACTTGAGGTGGTGTAACATTGGCAGCAGCGGCCTGAGGTGCAGGAGCAGCAATAAAGGATGAGGCAGGGCTGCTGAGACCAGCTTGGTCAATAACTTGTGGATTAGACATATTTAAGATAAATGGTGCACTGCGCCTTTAAGAAAAATGGTGCGCCTGTCTCTTTAAGAGAATGCAGAATGGTGCAGCAGAAAAGTCTATGATAAATCCTCCCCCTCTTTATGCAGAGTAGTAGTGCAGCAATATAGATGACACTTAGCTGGCAGTTGATGATTGATGATGATTGCAGAAGAGAATGGAGGCAGACTGGAGCGGTGCAGCAGTGCTGGGAGGCAGGCACAGGGATTGCTGAAGATGGCTGGAGGCACCAGGATGGATGAGGAGAGTAGCGGTGGTAACGCTGGGGCAGCACTGGTGACGCTGGAGTAGCGGTGTGCGGCGGCTTCCTCTTCCTGTGGCGGGTGCAGCAATCTTTATCTTCCCCCCTGGGACACAGGAGCGGTGAAGAAAGGCCCCGGCCGGTTGGGGATCCTGGATGGAGGCTGGAGGTACTGCAGGGGGCGGGGCTTGAGCGCTTGGCGCGCGCGGACTGAACCGGAGAGGATGGTGTAACCCCTTGTGTGCCGCACTGGCGGCGGGAGCATGTAAAATGGCGGCCAGCGGTCTGAGTAGCGGACGGCAGCCCCACAACGAATATCTAACACAATAAAGCACAATGCCGCAGCACAGTTCAGTAGACAGGCCCCCTTTGCGTATATATCACTGTCAGTCTTTTGGAGGTCAACAGGCACTTCTGGGCTTTGTAGTGCAGCGTTTTGTAGTATACTGATAATCCTGTTCGTGACGCCAAGAAAAACACCCCTGTAGTGGGCTTAAAGGATGGGATAGTACCTCCTAGGGCAGGGAGATGGTTGTCACGAGTGGTAAGGCTTGGCACGAAGGTTCTATGGACCTGACCCCAGTGTGGCCCCGTAGGCGGTGTTTTTAATGTTCCCGTTGCCTTCCTCACACAGGTTACCAGTAAAGAACCAATAGCCAGGTTCAAAGGCAACGTTAGCTTTTATTGCTGGAACGGGAGTAGAGTACACACGACAGTTTCCACTGACAGCAGTCAGGATTTGGGTTAGCAGGAAACAGTTCTGGTTTAGGACTAATGCTTGATAATGCTGTAGCTTGGTAGGTAGTCGAAAGAGTCTATGCTTTTAGATGGAGATTTAACTAGATTAGATGAGATGAGAGGAAGTAGACAGACTTGAGATTGAAGATTACAGACCTTATCCTGAGGTTATCTCCAGCCGGAGGGTACAGGTATGGAACTTGAGACTGAGACTTGAAGATTTTGTACGAGTCGCCCAAACTGGAGACCAAGGGGACTACGAGAGGTCACTGACATGGAAGCCAGGAGGTTAGTGAGAGTCCGGGGTATCCCTCTATCTTGACTCACACTGCAGCAGACGTTGATTTTCAATATATATGTCTCGCTGAAGAGGCTATAGATCCTGTACAAATCTCTGGCAATAGGATGCAGGCTGTAGTGAGGCAGGATAGGCTTTAGGGCCTATACTGAGGAAACACAGGTCGTGCAGGTCTAACCAGGAGGACCTCCTGACTAGGACTGACCCGGAAGATTCCCAGCAGACACCACTTAAGGTGGTCAGTGGGAGGGGTAGCTCAACCTTCTGGTTCACCATTGGTTAGTCTGGTGAGTGGCAGAAGTGACGCACGATCAAGCATTAGCCTATCACAGGCAGAATACATTGTAACCAATGAATTTGCAGATATGTACTAGGTAGGAAAATAACAGTAGTAACACCCTTTTCACCACTAGATGGTGCTGTTTCTAACCAAAGGGAACCCTTCCTATATACAGCTCAGTAGGGAAACTAGATGAGAAGAGGTTTGACTATGGATTTAGTGCGTTATGTCATACTAACTCAGACTAGTAGTTACTACGTTACCCGTAGCCTTGTTTATACTCCCAGTCTGGGACATTACACTAACACAATGTTTTAAAAAAGTTCAAACACAGAGGAATTTCACTCTCCTGTGTGTTGTTCTTCTCAGGAATTGGGATGTCCCTCTTTGTGTATCCCCCCAGGTCGCCTGATTTACTCACCTTCCTGTCGTTTCCACGGTGCAGGCTCGACCGAAACCTAGCGGGCTGATTGGCTGAGCCCACTCGGCACTCTTCAGCTCTGTCAGCGGCTAAGCTGAGCCGAGTGCACTGCCAACTGCATCCCCTTCTCAGCTTTTAGCTCACACCTAGAGGTGAGTGAGACATGACCAGGGCTCCAGGAGAGGGGGGTGAAATAGGGGATCCCGGGGTTTTCCCATAGAAGGGTATCCCAATTCAGGATGCCCCAAGGAATGGAACATGGACAGCCCTGAAATCTTTTAGAATCCAGGGCCTCTAAATTTTCTCTTGAAGAGTTTTCTGAGCAGTGATGAGTCATTACAGCTAGTGGCCTTTTTACTTCAGACTAGAAATAAAGCATTACTTTTTTGACACTAGGGCAGGACTGTCAAACTTGTGGCAAGATGACAGAGGGTATGAGTAATAGTGGTAGCCTCTGCAAGTGGGTAGGTGAAAGATGATCCCTGCCTAATTTCATTATGTATCTGGAATGATCACATAGTGCCACAAAATGGTTGGCATTAAGAGTTTCAACTAAATGTAATCAGAAGATACGATCTGCAATTGTATGTTACATCTCACGTTTTGGAGCAGCCTTGAGTTGCACTGTCCACTATGTCCTTGCTATATAATTTACTGATAATATGTTTTGTAACTATAACCCATTCTTGTTATGCTTGAAGTACCTGGAACATTTTGAAAACTCAATTAAAGTAATTATTGAGTACAGTGCTATCAGTCAGTAAAGAAACACACTGATACTAACTGTTCTGGATCTGGATAGAATCTAGCTTTGGTCCAGACACTCAACAGTAGTCATGTCACACTGCAAAAGGTCTGTCATGAATGACTTGCCTTCAGCCCGTGCCCGTGGTGTCCCTAGGCAACTGGCTGGGGATCCTCCTGCCCAGCAGCCGCTTCTGCCTCGGATGCCATCCCCAGCGGCGCATGTGTCTCCAAGCAAGCCCTCCTCCCTTGCCCACTGTCATTCAACTCGTGCTTGCACGCGTGTCCAGTCAGCTCATGTCCTCCGGTGGTGCAATACACAGAATGGCCACTGGAGGCTGTTTAAAAGAGCGAAACCTAGGAGGTGCAGCTCTCAGCAGTATGCCTGTGGAGTTCAGCTGGGGCAATCAGCCCAGATCTCTGAGTGCACCAATCAGACCACAGGGCCGAAATGCACAAATCAGCTCACAGATCCAAAGTGCACCAATCACAGCCACTGCCTCCCTGTCCAATCCAGCTGGGTCTACCCCTATAAAGGGATTGCCACTGCAGTGTGTCTTATAGCGCCTAGTACCAGGCTTGTCTTGTGCATTGAAGCTCGATTGATTTCCAGTTGCCGACCTCTGCCTTGCTGACGCCTCTCGATCTGAAACCCTGTTGCCGACCTCTGCCTGAACCGACTATTCTGATCTCCGTTGCCGACCTCTGCCTTGTACCTAGACCTCGAGCGGTGTCACCCCTCTGTACCGCTACGAACTCTGACTCCCCGTGTTAACCTCTGGCCTGTCTCTGGACTTCCGCTACACTCGCTCTTAGCCATTGGTTCTTCAGACCTCTATACCTGTAAGCTCTCATCCTTTGAGCCATTGAAGTCCTGGGGGCAACCGATCCCGGGCAGGCGTATTCTGCGTCCCGGCAAGCGGGGGCTCCTACAGGTGAAGCTGGCTGCGGAGATTGGGGGTTGAGGGCTTACCTAGAGGGCTGGAGTTACCAGAGCGTGACATTATAACAGGCCCCAACATGGATGACCTGGTACAGCAGGTGCAAGCTATGGCCACAGCGATAAACCAACTCACTCAAAGAGTGGCCACTCAGGAACATTTTGATATGAAAGGACTTGTACAACAAGTGCATGGCATGGCTTCCGCCATAAACCACCTGACCCAACGTCTGGCAAATCAAGAAAATCGCCAGCCGGCTGCACCACCTTCATCCTCACCTCCTGTCGAGCCGAAGGTTCCCCTTCCTGAGAAATTTGATGGGGACCGTACAAGATTTTCCAACTTCAGGAACTCCTGTGAACTTTATTTCAGACTACGGCCCTACTCCTCGGGCACCGAATTGCAGAGGGTGGGCCTGGTTATCTCTCTGCTCCAGGGTGATCCACAGTCCTGGGCGTTTGGCTTAGCGCCCACAGATGAGGTCTTGCAAACTGTCTCAGCCTTTTTCTCCACTATGGAGATCCTGTATTCGGACCCTGACAAGACCTCGACCGCCGATGCCAGGCTTCGAAGCCTGAAACAGGGGAAGCGTTCAGCAGAGGAATATAATGCCGAATTCCGCCGCTGGGCGATTGAATCCCATTGGAATGATCCTGCTCTCTGTAGTCAGTATAGAATTGGACTTTCAGAGGGTGTTAAGGATGTTCTTACAAATTTTCCTTACCCCAGAAGTCTGGATGAACTCATGCCTATGGCCATTAAAATTGACAGACGGCTACGGGAGAGACATATAGAGAAGAATCACTTTCACTTCCGAGAATCTTCCCACCAGGAGTCATCCCCTGTGGGTGTTATCTCATCTTCGCTCCCTGAAGAGCCTATGCAACTCGGTGCTACTCACCTTTCCCCAGATGAAAAGAGTAGACGTCGCACCTTAGGCCTGTGCATGTACTGTGGGGCTTCTGGTCACCTGGTTAGGACCTGCCCCAATAAAAGACCTTTGGCGGGATTGCAACATCCTGACAAGATAGAGAAAGTTTGTCAGGACGGTCAGGTAACTTCCCTTCATAGAAATAAAATGTTATCTGCTACTGTGGGTTGGGAGTTGTCCAGGAAATCCATCCCCGCTTTTGTCGATAGCGGAGCAGTGGGCAACTTCTTGGATAAATCCATAGTGGCCGCCTTAGGCATTCCAGTTATTCCCCTTGGGAAGCCCCTTCAGATTTTGGCTGTTAATAATACTCCTGTTCGTGGAGGAACTGTAACCTCCAAAACCCCTTTTATCAGCCTAGTTGTGGGGCCCTCCCATTCTGAGAATCTTGAATTTTTTGTATTTGACTGCCCTGAAACCCCGGTTGTCTTAGGGTTCCCTTGGTTGAAGGTGCACAACCCTACCCTTAATTGGAAAACTGGGGAATTGACAGGATGGGGCCCACACTGTGTACAGGTCCTTCTCACAAAATTAGCATATAGTGCTAAAGTTCATTATTTTCCATATTTAAATGATAAAAATTAAACTTTCATATATTTGAGATTCATTGCACACCAACTGAAATATTTCAGGTCTTTTTTTGTTTTAATACTGATGATTTTGCCATACAGCTCATTAAAACCCCAAATTCCTATCTCAAAAAATTAGCATATCATGAAAAGGTTCTCTAAACGAGCTATTAACCTAATCATCTGAATCAACTAATTAACTCTAAACACCTGCAAAAGATTCCTGAGGCTTTTAAAAAAGCCCAGCCTGGTTCATTACTCCAAACCGCCATCATGGGTAAGCCTGCCGACCTGACTGCTGTCCAGAAGGCCATCATTGACACCCTCAAGCAAGAGGGTAAGACCCAGAAAGAAATTTCTGAACAAATAGGCTGTTCCCAGAGTGCTGTATCAAGGCACCTCAATGGGAAGTCTGTGGGAAGGAAAAAATGTGGCAGAAAACGCTGCACAACGAGAAGAGGTGACCGAACCCTGAGGAAGATTGTGGAGAAGGACCGATTCCAGACCTTGGGGGACCTGCGGAAGCAGTGGACTGAGTCTGGAGTAGAAACATCCAGAGCCAGCGTGCACAGGCGTGTGCAGGAAATGGGCTACAGGTGCCGCATTCCCCAGGTCAAGCCACTTTTGAACCAGAAACAGCGGCAGAAGCGCCTGACCTGGGCTACAGAGAAGCAGCACTGGACTGTTGCTCAGTGGTCCCAAGTACTTTTTTCTGATGAAAGCAAATTTTGCATGTCATGCGGAAATCAAGGTGCCAGAGTCTGGAGGAAGACTGGGGAGAAGGAAATGCCAAAATGCCTGAAGTCCAGTGTCCCACAGTCAGTGATGGTCTGGGGAGCCATGTCAGCTGCTGGTGTTGGTCGACTGTGTTTTATAAAGGGCAGGGTCAATGCAGCTAGCTATCAGGAGATTTTGGAGCACTTCATGCTTACATTGGCTGAAAAGCTTTATGGAGATGAAGTTTGCATTTTTCAGCACGACCTGGCACCTGCTCACAGTGCCAAAACCACTGGTAAATGGTTTACTGACCATGGTATTACTGTGCTCAATTGGCCTGCCAACTCTCCTGACCTGAACCCCATAAAGAATCTGTGGAATATTGTGAAGAGAAATTTGAGAGACGCAAGACCCAACACTCTGGATGAGCTTAAGGCCGCTATCGAACCATCATGGACCTCCATAACACCTCAGCAGTGCCACAGACTGATTGCCTCCATGCCACGCCGCATTGAAGCAGTCATTTCTGCAAAAGGATTCCCGACCAAGTATTGAGTGCATAACTGAACATAATTATTTGAAGGTTGCCTTTTTTTTATTAAAAACACTTTTCTTTTATTGGTCGGATGAAATATGCTAATTTTTTTAGATAAGATTTTGGGGTTTTCATGAGCTGTATGGCAAAATCATCAGTATTAAATCAAAAAAAGACCTGAAAAATTTCAGTTGGTGTGCAATGAATCTCAAATATATGAAAGTTTAATTTTTATCATTTCATTATGGAAAATAATGAACTTTAGCACTATATGCTAATTTTGTGAGAAGGACCTGTAGAACACTGCTCTAGCATTACTGTTGGGGCAACCCAGGTCTCAGAGTGTGTTTGTCCGCCTGCCTCTCCATCCAGAAGGGTACCTCGTGTATCTTTGTTGAAGTCTGTCGGAACTATTCGGGGCGTTTGTCCTGTGGATTCTGGTGAGGGTCCGGAGGCCCCTCGTGAAGGGGGGGGGGGTAATGTCATGAATGACTTGCCTTCAGCCCGTGCCCGTGGTGTCCCTAGGCAACTGGCTGGGGATCCTCCTGCCCAGCAATCGCTTCTGCCTCGGATGCCATCCCCAGCGGCGCATGTGTCTCCAAGCAAGCCCTCCTCCCTTGCCCACTGTCATTCAACTCGTGCTTGCACGCGTGTCCAGTCAGCTCATGTCCTCCGGTGGTGCAATACACAGAATGGCCACTGGAGGCTGTTTAAAAGAGCGAAACCTAGGAGGTGCAGCTCTGAGCAGTATGCCTGTGGAGTTCAGCTGGGGCAATCAGCCCAGAGCTCTCTGAGTGCACCAATCAGACCACAGGGCCGAAATGCACAAATCAGCTCACAGATTCAAAGTGCACCAATCACAGCCACTGCCTCCCTGTCCAATCCAGTTGGGTCTACGCCTATAAAGGGATTGCCACTGCAGTGTGTCAGTGCCTGTTATAGCGCCTAGTACCAAGCTTGTCTTGTGCATTGAAGCTCGATTGATTTCCAGTTGCCAACCTCTGCCTTGCTGACGCCTCTCGATCTGAAACCCTGTTGCCGACCTCTGCCTGAACCGACTATTCTGATCTCCGTTGCCGACCTCTGCCTTGTACCTAGACCTCGAGCTGTCTCACCCCTCTGTACCGCTACGAACTCTGACTCCCCGTGTTAACCTCTGGCCTGTCTCTGGACTTCCGCTACACTCGCTCTTAGCCATTGGTTCTTCAGACCTCTATACCTGTAAGCTCTCATCCTTTGAGCCATTGAAGTCCTGGGGGCAACCGATCCCGGGCAGGCGTATTCTGCGTCCCGGCAAGCGGGGGCTCCTACAGGTGAAGCTGGCTGCGGAGATTGGGGGTTGAGGGCTTACCTAGAGGGCTGGAGTTACTGGAGTGTGACAAGGTCTACCGAGACTCTCTTGCCCAAGGGCTAACCTAGACCTGAAGCCAGCCTTGCCCAAAAATATGTCTCGAAATTAATTGAAGGCATGTTAAAGTGGACCAAAAGCCATGATTTTTACTATCCTGGGTTCTGGCCCTCCCCCTGGTGCACCCTGGTTTTGGGTGCCCAGCTATGTGAAGCCCCCCCCAGAAGGCTCGGCTAACTCACCTCTCCTCGAGCCCATGGCGCATTTGCGGCCCCTCGATCAATTAGCTTCTCCCGCAGTGCATATTAAACTGCAGCTAGAGAAGCTGAATGGAGTCCCTAGCCGTACTTACGAGTGGCACATGGCATTAGATTTCCTTCAGCTTCCTTCAGCTGTGCATGTCCCCACATAGCCATTCTCAGCCATGCACAGCTGAGAAGGGAGATGAGTGATGCTGGTGCCATGGGCATGGGGGAAAGGTAAGAATATTGTTCACCCTCAGGGGTTTCACACAGCGGGGTATCTTAGTTCAGCATGTCCTGGGGGAGAGAGTAAGCCTGCCTTGGAGTCTCATAAATCACACTTACATTCTTTCAATCAGTTTAAATAATCAAATGCAATATGAAAGTTTTTTAAGCAAAATCAATTTTGCCCAGGTTGCAGAATCTTTATACTTCAAAGATTGTTATAGGGAAGCAGTCTTCATGTGAAACACAGCAATGAGGGTTAGATATATATAAGCCTGTAGAGACTGGTTATCCAGAGACCATCAGTTTGGTACCCTGAATAACTGCTCTACATAGAAGATATGCCGGGCTGGAATGTTCTCCTAAACTCCACTGTCACTATGTTCCAGGATTATTAATTAATGGAAGTGCCAAAAAGATGGACTTGTAAATGTTGCAGAGCACCAAAGGTTCTCACCTGTCTGCATGCTTTTTGTTCTCTTTAGCTACTCCTGCTTCTAGTAATGGTAATGTCATCTGGATTTTTCTGTAGTTATTTTTGGATAGGCTTTAACGCTCAGCACAAAATAAACTGAAATAAAAAAAAGTTTTCTTCTTTTTGAAATCATAAACAACTGCACGTCTGATTAGGCTGTTTTACAGGTGAGGTGCAAATTCTTTTTAATGGGGTAGATATATTGAGGGTTATCCAAATGATTTAGGATATTGGGGAGGCTGAGTTTAGAGAGGCAATCAGAGCTTTTCTGTCTAAAAATCAAAACCCACTGCCCATGCAATGGGCCAGTTCTTCAGATGACTTATTTTTAACGTGGCAAATATTTTTCTTTTTTATTTTTAAGCCTATGGGGAATCCACAAACACACTGAAACAAGCCTTTCTAAATGTGTCCAGATTTCCTATTCCCTGCTGGTATTTTGTAACTTTTAAAATAAAATATCAAACTAATTAAAGATAACTTGTACCTCATCTGTAGAACTGCCCCACAACATGTGCAGATTTTGATTTTTCAAATGAAGAAAACAATATTTTATGCAGCAAATGATTTCTGGTTCTCCCCACTGGTGCTACCTGTCGCTATCTCCATTGAACAAAAAACCACTGGAAAAATTGTGTTGTTTTATTGTGTTTAATTTCCCATGGGTTGATATTATTTTGTAACTTTTAAAAATAAAATATTTACTGGATTAAAAAATAATTTACACCTCCGTAGAACTGCCCTATCACACCTGTCTGGGATTTTTTTTAGAAGAAATATATTTTTATTTCACTTTATTGTGTGTGTAGTGAGAAATGTAAGAAAATCATTTGGATAACCAGCAAATCTGATCCTTTTGTACTTTGCCAGATATGATATAATTTATTATGTTTACCCATCACATGGTGGCAGATGTACTTAAACCATTGATAAACCCATTTTTCTTTCAAATTTCTCTTAACTTCTATTTATCCAGGTGCATCGCTACCAGTTATACTTACAATCAAATATTTTCTGATGATTTTCACTGCTATTGGTTGTGTGATGGTGATGAAATATACCCAGGATTGTCAAAATCCCTGTTTTTGTCCTGCTTTAAAGTATAATACCTGATTTACAACCATGTTTAATTAGAGAAAATATAAAGTTTCACATGTTTGAAATCTTTTGCTTAATATATTTTCTCTAATAATGCAGCATTTTTTTTTTACTTTGTACTTGTACTAACATGTAACATGAATTTTGAAAAATAATACATTTTTGAAAAAGTACAAAAAAAAAAAATGTTCTTATAATGATTTCAGTGATCCCTCGCAGGTCTCAACAAAGGTACAGTTGTTGTGGAGCTTGCATGTTGTGTGACATGTTAGTCACCCAATCCTTGCTGCAGCAGTGGTGTTGCTGTGCAGGGGGTTGGGTGACAACATGACATATGCCTGCAGCTCCACCTGAAACCCAGAAGCAGAGCGCATAGTGCACCACATCTGTTCCAGTTGGCGGTGGATCACAGTAATCAGTGCTTTTACAGTGGCACAAGGAAAGCAGTGAGAGTCCTACAGAGATGGACCCTCCCCAAAAGGGATGGTATGGGGCGGCTTTAAAACTTCCATTTATTTTTAAAGCGGACCAAAAATACTTAAGCCACACCAACACATGCATCCCTCCCCAGGGCAATTTAGATTGGGGGTGGATTTAGAAAGCATATAAAATAAATGTACCTTTTTCTAACTCCTGCTTTGATCAATTTTAAAAACAAGATGGCGGCTCATGCATTTGCAGGCCACCTGAAAACAGGAAGTGCTGCTGGGCTTCCTGTTACTGTGCATTGTCAGTTATGTCAGTTGGGAGTGGAATCTCCAAAATGGCCACTACCTTTCTTTTCCAGCTGTGCCATGCTGTTGGTGCAGTTTAATGGTACCTTGTGACACTTGTTTACTGTTACACACACAGACACACAATCTGAGCTAATGTATAAAGAATGCAATCACTTCCTCTGTATAAATATATAACCTATTCATGTAAAATGTGTTATTTTTTTATACAGCTTATTCAAAGGGAGTATAAAATATAAAGTATGCAGCTGTACTAATGTAGAAATCAGAGATTGTTTTTCATTTAAATGTTTTTTTTTAATTTTGTTCAATGGCAATAATAAAATCTGAAAACTAACTGCATGCTGTGTATGTTTTATACAACTAGTTAAAGCGATGGGTGCTAAATAGAATACTTGAAGGACTGTTGGCAAATAAGTATTTTAATTGCAGATTTCGAATATATGCCTCATGTAAATATAATTGTTGCAGCTCTTAAAGGTTTCTGGCCCCCTGAGATTATTCAAATGTGGTCAGAAAGCTATACAGTAGGTCTCATAAATGACTCCCAATTAAAGTAGTCCCACATCTATTTTCTACATAATGGTTATGGAGCTACAGATTTCTGGAGCCCCCCAAACATACGCAACCCCCTACAATCCTTACCTTAACCTCAATCAGCCGGTGAAATGCAGCCCTGTGATTGGCCATCGGCGGTCAGGTTAGCTGGACTTGATTAGCGGCTGGGAAAGTTAATGCGACCGCAGACCACATGACCGCTGACAGCCAACTGTGGGGCCACATTTCGCCGGGGAATCGAGGTGCAGGTTAGGATTGTGTGTGTGTGTGTGTGGGGGGGGGGGGGGTGGCGAGGGTCTATACATGGGGGGAGGTTCCAGAAATCTGTATGCCCCCCCCCCCCGAAACTGTCACAATACGCCCCAAACCCATTATGTAAAAAATGGTTGTGAGACCACTCTAGAGGCGTAGACATCAACCTGACTAATGCCATACGTTTGAATTCTTCTGTAGTCCTGCGCTGACAATTCTCCTGAACCTAACTCAGCTCAGGCAGTTAACACATTTAAAGCAGAAAAAACCCCCAGAAATGTGACTTTCTTGGGTTTTGTTCCGTGCCCCTGGAAGCGGGATGCCCCGCTGTGTGAACCCCCCCAGGAAGCCCTGAAAAACTCACCTCGCCCCGCCAATGATGCAAGCAGGCTCTCATCCCATGAAAGCCGTCTGCTATGACAACATTTGTCAGTTGGCTCTCATTCTAATCAACGCCCCAGCCAATTTGAATTTAACCATTTGCTACATCCACACTATTTTCATTTTGTGCTATTTAATGTAGGAAAACATATTGGCAAAATTATCATATTTATTGAAAAGAAAAACAATAATGATACCGAGCAGTAACCTTTAATGTCACAGGAACAACTGAACTAATAACCTATTATAGGCTACTTAGGTAGCTAAACTAGCAGCACAAAACCTATATACACAGGGCACCAAGGTACAATTACTGGACTGTAAACAGCTCACACAGGACTGGCAGCCTCCAGGCCTCCTGAGCATAAGATTTCCAGCAGCCTCTGGATACAGGATATTAAGAAAGAGGCCTGATACACAGCCTGAGGTAACCTGACACATGTAACAGAGAAATCAACCTGACCCATTCATGCAGGGTCATTTTTCGCCAGTCCTGCACTTGACACTGAACATTTCCTGAAGGTACTTGGACTTTAAGGCTACTTACACTTCGGGCAGTTGCAGAGATGTAAAGTCACCCTTGTTTCCAGGAAGTCACCCAGTTTTGAACCCCTTCAGTCACCCCGTGAAACTATAACATCGCCCTGCAAAAATACCATTTTGTGAATACTCACCTTGTAAAATGGGTATTATAAGTATGTCACACACCCCGCTTCAAGAATCCATAACATGTGGGTAATATCGTCCTGAAGAGGCGTTCCTGCAGAGATGATAGTAAAAGAAAGCCCCTCCCTGATCCATAAATACCTGGGACCTCCCACTCATCACCCAGTATACAGAAGCAGTAAGGTAAGGGACCAGGAAGAGGCAAATATAAAACACAACCACGCAAAGTTCACAAAATAGAGGATCCTGAATACAGAAAGGGCGGGTGAAGCGGGGTGTGTGACATACTTATAATACCCATTTTACAAGGTGAGTATTCACAAAATGGTATTATTCTAAGTATGTCACACACCCCGCTTCAAGAATCCATAACATGTGGGACATCCAAAAGCAGTGTCCAAAAACAAGGGCGGGGATCCAAAACTAGGCAACAATGCACAACTTCAAACCACTACAGCTTGCAAAACTTTGCGTCCAAAGACAGCATCCGCGGACGCCCAAACATCAACCTTGTAAAACTTGGAAAAAGTGTGAACAGAAGACCAGGTAGCGGCCTTACAAACTTGCTCAACAGAAGCCTGGTGCCGAAAAGCCCAGGTCGCACCAACTGCACGAGTAGAATGAGCAGTAACACGAAAAGGGGGACTCCTCCCCTTGGCAGAATAGGCCCCAATGATTGCCTGACGAATCCATTTACTAATGGAAGATTTGGCAGGAGCCAAACCTTTCCTAGGCCCGGAGGGCACCACAAAAAAGGCGTCCGTCTTGCGAAAAGAAGACGTAACCTCCAGATAATATTCCACAACACGAACTACATCCAAGGAATGCAACGCCCTTTCCTTGTCGTTGCTAGGATTAGGGCATAGAGAAGGCAGAACTATGTCCTGATTCAGATGAAAAGCCGAGACCACCTTAGGAAGAAAATCCGGCTTGAAACGAAAGACAACCTTGTCCTGATGCTTCTCAAAGTATGGAGCTTTAATGGATAAAGCTGCCAACTCAGAAACACGCCTAACCGAAGTGATAGCCACCAAAAAGGCCACCTTTTGAGTAAGTGAAGACAAGGCAACCTCATTCAAGGGCTCAAACGGAGGACCCTGAAGAGCAGAAAGAACCAGGTTCAAATCCCAAACTGGAACCAAGGGCTTCCTAGGCGGACGCACATGCGTAACTCCTTGGAAAAAGGTCCTGACTAAAGGATGAAGTGCAAAGGACCTTTGGAAGAACACCGCCAGGGCAGAGACCTGCCCCTTCAAGGTACTAATTTGGAGCCCCAGATCTAAACCATGTTGAAGAAACTCCAGAATTCTAGGAATGGAGAACTCTCGACAAGAGAAGGACCTACCTTCACACCAATCAATATAGGACCTCCAGGTCCTGTAGTAAACAGAAGAGGAAGACCGCTTCCTGGCACTAATAAGAGTCTGAATCACCGCGTCAGAAAGACCTTCTTCCCTCAAGATGGCGGTTTCAGCAGCCACTCCGTCAAAGCCAGCGATGGTAAATTGGGATAACGTAGCCGACCCTGGGTGAGCAGGTCCGGCAGCAGAGGCAGGGTGAACTGATCTTCTGCCAGCCTTACAAGATCTGCGAACCAAACGCGCCTCGGCCACCTTGGGGTCACCAGAATCGCCGACGCGCCTTCCAAGGCCAGTTTGCGCATCACTCTTGCTAGCAATGGGAACGGAGGGAACAGGTAAAGGAACCCCAGGTCCCTCCAGTTCAGAGACATGGCATCCACTGCCAGAGCCAGAGGATCCTGCGAGAGAGACACAAAGACTGGAAGCTTGTGATTGTGACGAGAGGCAAAGAGGTCCACCGCTGGGACCCCCCACCTGAGACATATCGAACGAAACACCTTGGGACTGAGAGACCACTCCCCCTGACGAGAGGAGGCCCTGCTCAGCAAGTCCGCCTCCGTGTTCTCCACCCCCGGAATGTAGACTGCTGAGATACACGGGACGTGGGTCTCGGCCCAGTCCAGAATCAAAGACACTTCCCTGAGGGCACTCCTGCTGCGAGTCCCTCCTTGGTGATTGATGTAAGCAACCGCCGTCCTGTTGTCCGACCGGACCTGAACTGGCAGGCCTCTCAACTGATGAGTCAAGCGAAACAGAACCAACCTGATGGCTCTCAACTCCAGAATATTGATGGGCTCGTGAGCCTCCTGCGGACTCCACAGACCCTGAAAATGGAGGTCCTTCCAAACACCCCCCCAACCTGACAGACTGGCATCCGTGGTCACCGTTTCCCAACGTGGAGCCAGGAAGGATCTGCCTTTTGACAGATTGACAGACCCCAGCCACCATTGTAGGGAACGACGAACTCGGGGAGTCAACCGGAAGGACCGGTCCAATGACGACTGCGACCTGTCCCAAACCGTCAGCAGATGAAGCTGAAGCGCCCTTGTATGGAACTGCGCAAAGGGAACTGCCTCGAATGAGGCCACCATTAGCCCCACCAGCCTCATCCCTAGCCGGATGGTCGGATGAGGGGCCAACAAGAGAAGCTGAACTAACTCCTGAATCAAAAGAATCTTGGCCTGGGGCAGAAACACCCTGGCCTGCGAGGTGTCCAGAGACATCCCCAGAAAGGTCACAACTCTGGACGGACAAAGAGAAGACTTGGGGTGGTTGATCACCCAACCGAACCTCTCCAGAGTGGACACCACCACTCCGGTGTCCAACTCCGCTTGGTGGAAAGAAGAGGCCATGATCAGTAGATCGTCCAGATAGGGCACAATGCGGATACCCTGAACTCTGAGCAGTGCCATCACCCCCGCTAGCACCTTGGTGAAAACCCGAGGGGCTGAGGTGAGACCGAAAGGAAGTGCCACAAACTGAAAATGCCGATCCTCCACCACAAACCTGAGAAACCTCTGGTGTGCTGGAAAAACCGGAACGTGTAGATAAGCATCCTTGATGTCTATGGACGTCAGAAAGTCTCCCTGACGAAGAGAGTGAATGGCCGAGCGCAGCGTTTCCATGCGGAATTTGCGCGGCCGAATAAACCTGTTGAGAAACTTCAGATCCAAGATAGGACGGACCGACCCGTCCTTCTTGGGAACCGTGAACAGATTGGAATAGAAGCCCCTGCCCTGCTCCGAGGGGGGCACTGGGCAAATGACAGCCATGTCCAGAAGATTCTTTACTGCCACCAGGAGCCCCTGCGCCACCAGAGGCTCCGAAGGCATCCGAGACCTGAAGAACCTGGAGGGGGGGCGGAGCTCGAACTCTAGCTTGTAACCGGAAGACACCACTTCCCGGATCCATCTGTCCGAGACTTCTTGATCCCAGATCTGGGAGAAGTGTCTCAGCCGTCCCCCCACCCGCAAGGGTGAGGGCGCCCCCTCATTGCTGAGCTGGCTTAATAGCCGGCTTGGGCTTAGAACCCCAATTGTATCCAGAACGGGCACGTCCCCTGCCCCTGCTCCCGGAATCTCCTCTGGAAGAGTGGAATGCAGATCCTCTGCCAGATCTGGCCCCACGAAAGGAAGTTGTAAAGGCAGGCGCCCCCCGAAAGGAACGGCGCTGCTTCTTACGTTGAGGCAACCTACCACCCTTGGTGACGGAGTCCAATGATTCTCCAAAGAGCCTCAATCCAACAAAGGGTAAAGCCGTCAGAGACTTTTTAGACATAAAATCGGCCGCCCACTGGCGCAGCCACACCGACCGCCGAATAGTCACCAACAAAGCCGACGCCCTACCACACATCATCAAAGTGTCATCCAAGGCTGTTAATACAAAGGATAAAAACAACTCACACCGTTTGAGACTAAGGAACTCGGCACTACCAGGGCGAAGCCCGGAAGAGGTCAACAAGTCCCTGACCACAGACCTGGTAGCCAACACCATAAGCTCTGAGGCGCACACAGGCCGTATGGCTGACCCAACGCTAGTAAAGCCATGACAAGCCATTTGATCAATACGTTTATCCTCCCCATCCTTAAGGGTGGAACAATCCGGCCTATTTAAAACCGAGGAATTAGACAACCCCAAAACCGGAGCATCGACCTCGGGTGGGGAAGCCCAGCGCTTAACCGCCTCCGAAGGGAAAGGATATTTCTTATCCCACCCTTGAGGAATACCAGGGAGCCTAGCCGGCCTGTCCCATTCCTTGTCAATGATTTTGTCAAAGTGCCGTTGCGTAGGAAACTCCAAGCGCGGCCTGGACTCCTCAAACAACTCACCCTCCTGTTGTGACGCCACCTCGGGGGGGGAGATATTCAGAACCTCCAACATCAGCGCCAGGGCGTGAGGAGAATCCGAGGATCTCCCTAACTCACTAAGCTCCTCATCAGCGCCCGCAGACTGTTCATCGTCCGAAACCCCTGAGCCCTCAGAAACCTCACCTTCCTCTAGCCCAGAATAATCAGACCAATCCAGATTATTAATTTCGTCCAGGTCATCAGCCGGCAAAGCCGGGGACAAATGCTTCCTCTTGGCCGGAGCCTTACGGGCGGCCGAACTGGAAACAATTTTCTCAAGGTTGGCTAATCTGGCGCACATCTCAGCTTGCAGATCCCTGCCCATGACAACGTCACACGGAGCGCGCGTCAAGGTGGGAGGTTGAGCTGACTCGGCCGGCGGTGCTGACCCAGAAGCCTGGGATCCGGACTGCCGCGCAATAGTTTGCTGTGCACAAGGTATACAAAGCAGGACATCGTCCCCTGTAATGGATGCACCACACAATATGCATTTTTTGGGATGCCCCGAAGGGGCCCCTGCCCCAGTATCCGGGGATGCCTCCATAAGGTGAACTTTATTAGTCACAATGACCCAGGGAATTACGCCAATAAGCAACCCGGGATGCCCCTTTAATGTCCCAAGTGGGAGGATTTAAGACTAAGTGAACCCAGGGATCTAGGACCGGGAGAAACCCTCTAATTACTGATGACAACTCTCCCGATGGCACACTCCGCCTGAAAGACACAAGGAACCCCATAAATATATGATCACCAGACAATGAAAAAGGGCATGACACATAGGACCCACAGGGCCACTCACGAATCCTTGGGAGCGGGTACAATGGCGTCCACCTCGAGCATGCAGAGACGCAGGCAGGGAATCCGGGGCGTGACAGGGCGCAGAGCGCGCGAAGCCAAAAGAGCCGCCCCCTTCCCTGAGCAGCACGGAGCAGAAAGCTCCGCATCGGCGCCAGAAGCAGAGAGGAGGGAGGGGCGGAGCCGTGCGACGCGCCGAAAACCCGGCCACGCCCCCCCCTCCAACGCGCATCTCCCTCCGCCTCCGGCGAGGCTCACTCTGGAAACTGGCGCCGCCGCAGCTGCGGCGCCGGCCAAATGACACGCCCGGCGGGTGCGACCGCAGGGCCAGCGACGCACCCGCCTGGGCAAACAGCTCAGTAACGAACGGGGTCCCGGCCGCGGCAGCGCGCCGCGGGCCGGCCCCGCCCCCCCGACCTGAGGTAAAATAATGGCGCCTAACGCGCATCACCTGTAAAGCATAAACACACACCCGACGCCCCGGCCGACAAGACGGTCGCGGCGCCGGAAAGTAAAATCAGCACACAAGTAAACGGACCTATCAGGGATAAGGGAAACTACTGGCCCTAGAAAGGGGACCCCCGACCCCCACTGAAGACAGGCTGAGGACTGAAGAGGGACCCACCCCAGGGGCAATACCAAGGGACGGGGCATCCCAAACCGGGATCACCAACCCGGAACCACCGCCTACCCTCTTAATCTAGGGTCTCACGGGGGGAGCACTGCTCCTAAGCACCAATGGTGCCATTATACCCTCGCTCGGGCCCGCAGCCAAGGCTGAGGAGGCATATAATATAAAGGGTTACTCAGAGATAGGAAGGCCGAGCGGAAATATTCAACAAAACGGGCCGGGAGTTACCCCGGCTACCTGAACTCCCCCCGTGCAAGGAGGAGACATCATCTTCTGACTTGCTCGCCGTCTTGCAGAGATGGAAAACTGGGTGATGAGTGGGAGGTCCCAGGTATTTATGGATCAGGGAGGGGCTTTCTTTTACTATCATCTCTGCAGGAACGCCTCTTCAGGACGATATTACCCACATGTTATGGATTCTTGAAGCGGGGTGTGTGACATACTTAGAATACATGAATTCCTTCCTCCTCCCCACTGTTTGGCTGATGCAGACACCACTAGATGATTGGCTGGGCATCCGGCCCTCCTCTATTGGCTGCGTCTGACGTCTTCTAAGTGTCTGGTTGGCTCAATATGTCCGGTTTTGTGTGGCCTCAGTACGGAGCGCTCCTATTGATTTCAATGGATGCCTCCATACATAAGGATCTTTTGTGTATGGAGGCTCCAATCAAAGACAATGAAAGCTTGCTTTTTTAGTGTCAGTTACTGTAATAATGAAGAGTATGGCCAGTATTACTATGTAAACATAATAGATTTAAGACCCTTATATACCTGCAAATTGCCATGTTGGTGATAAACACCTGACCTTCAAAAGTCTGTGATTCATCCTTCACTTGATGGGAAATGTACCAATGAAATAAGGAGCAAGTTTCTTAGATGGGCATTTGAGCAGCAGATTTTCTGTAGCCAACCAGACCTTGTCTCCAACCTGATTGAATTTGGATTCATTTGTCTTGGACGGTCTGCTCTCTTCTTGTAGAGAGCCTGACAGTGATGCAATAGGTTACATATCTTGACATAGGTGGAAGCCAAAGTTTCAGCCAAGGAAGCTGCTGCCGGAAGTGATGGAAGACAGCAAGTCTGGAGTTGGTGAATTGCCAGTCGAGGAATGCTGTACATTGTTGCAAGTGAACCCTGCCATCGGTAAGAGTCAGCTCTAGTCATCCTGTCATCCTGTAGGTAGGATGTGTAGTACAGAAGGTATTGCTCCAAGGTCTAGTTGGTGTACTCAGTCTGACCTTTGAATTGCGGATGGTAGGCTGAGGACAAGGCCAACTTAGCATAGAGAGCTTGGCATAGATGAGTCAAAAACTGAGACGTAAATTGTGATCCGTGTTCTAACACTATTTTTTTAGGAAGCTCATGGAGCCTGACAATCTCTCTGATAAAAGATGGTAGCTGCTGATGGAATGGCCTTGGGGGGTACAAAATTAGCAAAGTTCCAGATTAAAAGTCCGGGGTTATCCAACCTGGCTATTGTCCCGTGCGGTGGAGAAAGCACAAGCTTGTGACCATATTCTTGTCATGAAACACACAGCAAAAATGACTGATAAGAGGGTAAGTATGTCCAAACCCTGTTTAACAGTGGTTACTGGATAATCCTCTCAATTTGCACAGATAAATAAATTATTTTGTCAAACATCCCTATATTTGTAAAGTAATAGGGATTTAGAAGGAGATACTATTTACAGGAATAAGAATAAGAAGGCACCAATGTTAGCCACCACATTATCGCCGTCAGCTTTACCAGTAAATACACCTAAATCAGAAACATAGCTGACAGTGAGGGGTTCTTTTCCTAGCGGTATGTCTAGATGCCTATGCTGTTCTTTTATGCTGCAAGATAATCTAGTCACATAAAAGAGTGAAGCTATATACCTTATTAGAGGCATATACAATTGTAGAACAAAAGAGGTGGTCTGCAATGGGGCATTTGAGCAGGGGAGGTACATCATTTTTTCAATGAGGTAGGGATATAAAGGGGGTAATTTAAGAAGGGATAGCGCCAGGTAGTGCCTCGTAGCGGCAGGCAGCGTCTGGTGATCGCTGGACGCTGTATGCAAAGCCACATTTATGAAAGCTAATCTGGTGAGTGACTCTAACAGCACCATGTAATGCCACATGTATTATTACACACCGGCGCTCTAGCTTTCAGAGCGCCAGGTATTACATTTCGCTCAGTGTCGCTCTCCCATACATTTCAATGGACATTCATTTGCTTGTGTTTAAACAGTGTGTTTGACATTTTTTTTTGCTCAAATCATTGTGTGACTTCTACTGGCTGCAAACAAACATTTTTAGAAACTTTTTTGACTATTATATTTTTATGTAGAATTGTCATTACAGGTTTGGCACTAAAGTGTTAATGTCATAGTGTTAAAACAATGTCACTCCATGTGTTTTTGCTTTGTTACAGGTGTATATGTATTCAAAAACAGACTTTAATCACACAGCGTCTGCGCTCTATGCTATAGCTACCAGATTTAGAACGCTGGGGCTGTGTGTGTCCTTTTTTTTTGTATGGTGTGTAGCGACGTAGCGGTGTGTGCTACCTTTCACTCCCTGCAGCGCTGTACTTAGAGCGCCCAAAATACATCACATTCATCAATGTGGCCAGGTTACTACAGTGACTGAGGTGCTTTGTTACAGTGCCTGATACCCGCTTACAGCATCTACTATCGGTTGCTCTAAGCGCCGCTATACAGACGCTCATCTGCTGATACATGACGTTAGAAATGAATCAGCCTCAAAGTTTAGAAACCACAGCACCCTATGGGCATACTGTTGTTTCCAAACTTTCAAAAAAATCTCTTTTACCCGATTAGAAAAATGATGGACTGTACCTGTTAAAATTCTCCTATTGCAGATACTGGAAATTTTTTAGGAAAATCTAAAAAAAATAAATAAAAGCACATTTTTATGTGTTATAGTCCAAAAGCACATCAGTGTCATACACTGCTGTGATACACTTCTTACAATTTGTCTACAATCTTAATGTCCAGATCTTATTACTTTTATTACAACCTAAATAAAATTCACATTTTACATATTTCCATGTATACAGTGTGATGTAAAATTACAAAAAAAGTTCAAACACTTCTGAAGGGGCTCTGGATTCGGGGACCCCCCTTAGCTATGCCCCTGGGATAAACTAGGTCCAGGGGTGCCCTCCCCTAATTAGCCTTACACTTCTTTATAGTGAAATTAAATGATTTTGTATCTGTTCCTATACTTACTCAACATAAGTTTTGCAAGCTGGTCAGTTTTTGTTTTTAACACCAAAAGGAAACTGCCAATATCTTTCATATTTTAGTGCACCATACATTTTCCATCAACAAAACCACACAGTAAGTTCACATACGCATATAATTAGGTCAGATAACTTGAATTCTGAATTTCTGTTTAAGGTCTAGTTTATGTAGGTTAAAGTATGGTTTATAAATACCGCAAAAAAGGTGACCATTCACAGAAGAAGAAAACAAATGCAAATAAGCATAGTGTCTCCCATGAGTGAATAGGAAAATTAGGCAGCGGCTTTTGTAAATTCCTTGTGCTTTGTCTAGGGTTAGTCTCATCCTGTTCTGTGGGCATGACAGGTTCACAGATATGTTCCATAAATATACCTTGGCATAGCTACAGATAGAGGTAAACCTGCTAGTCCTGCAGCTTTGGCATTATGGGGGTAATACAAAGGATTTGGTCAGGCAAGGCTTATCGACTTTTTCTGATTACTACTTCTGCATTTGTGTGCAGTGAAGCTGGAGTAGGTTTTCATGAAGCAAACCTTCAGGCAACATGACATGTCACAATCACACACCACCACAACCATTGGTTTTGGACAATCAGTTTGGCAGGTCACCCACAATTCCTAAGGATTGTAGTATGTGGCTTGCCTGTGAATCCCCTGGCCCATCTGCAGCCACCCTATAGATTTCAATTGTGGCCATCCTAGCTGCACGCAATGCTGGGTAATATCCTGTTGCTTCCTGTGAAAGTCACCAAATATCTCCTCTCTGCTGCATCTGCCCCCGCCCCCACTGTGCTTTTTCTGAATGGCTGTGCTCTCATTCATGAGAACATTACCATTCCTACTGAAGGTCCTTTATCCAGGCCACTTATGCTACTAATAGAAACTAATAGAAGAGGCCTAGCAGCACTAGCTGTGTAATAGCCATTAGCATGCTGTTGACTTACGCTCAGAGGCAGCACCAGCAATGACAAATGCAAAAAAAAACTTTGCTGCCCCTTTAAATTTTTGGGGATAGACCACTGGGTGATGTTTTATTTTACACTTTTGTAACAAAATATGTCTTACCTGGGGGACTGAGGAAAAAGTAAAGATTTCTCAAGTTTAAAGCGGACCAAAACGCACCCTGGAGTCTGTGAGACAGGGCAGATATACGCGTCCCCCTTATTATATAATTAACAATTTGCATAAGATGCTAAATCATTGTGTTAAGGAGCCTTCATGTCTGTGATATTGACATTAGCATACCGAAAAGGTTTGAACATTTTCAATAGTAATGCATATTAAATGCAGGTCCAATTGTACAACATTTTCATTTATCATCAGAATAATGTTATGGCTATATATTACCCTGAATGCAATAGATGAATGTATTTAGAATCCAGGTCTAAATATATAAATATATATATTTAGACCTAGATTCTAGAGCCCTCTGCTTCCGAGCACATGTCACCAGCCATTCTGATATTCTGGCAGGGGTGCACACATTGGATGGAGGAGTGCTAGAGAGAGTTATTTAAAAATTTAGCGTTACTGAGTGGTTACGTTTGGAGAGGCGGTAAGTTATTTTTTTACCCATCGCAGTTTTATTCTATAGCTATTTTATTTTAGAAGCTACAAACAAATAGCAACCTATGGGGAATCCATACACAAAAATCAGCCTCTCCAAATGTGTTTGAACCTCCTCCTTAGGCTGCTGCTATTTTGTTGTTAAAAATGCTAATATTAAAATATCTGTTAGGGCGAGCGCTACACGCCCGTCTCACAGCAAGTCACTTACCTCCATGGCTGCATGCAGCCGTCATCCATCTTGCAGCACTTCCCTCATGGCTGCATCCAGCTGCCGCCCTTCCCCCCATGCTTCCTCCTCACTTGCTCAGGTGCACGCACGTCTCTGTCCACTAGAGGGCGAGCGCACTGGCTTCCTGAGATTTAAAGGGCCTGTACAGCACTAATTGGTGTTGGTCATCCAATCCTGCATCCTCTTCCCCTATTTAAAGAGGCACTTCCTTCCTTCAGTGCTGGATCTTGGTCTCTCCATGCTTGTTGAAAGTCAGACATTCTTGGGGGGTGTGGGGGTTTGATTTGGGTGTGTTCTCAATTCTTGTTTCTTAGGGGGATAGGCGCTCCTGACCTGGGTCAGGAATCTTAAAGTGGGTTTGGGTTCAGTGCCCCCCTTATATGAGGGAACCAAGGATGCGCCTATTTTCCTAATAATGGTCCAGAGGAAATTTACGGTTAATCCTTATTTATTATTCTATGTGGATGAGTCATATACAGAAAGGAAAAAAAAGGGGTTAATATCTATAATAAAACATTCAGATATAGTCAAAATAGTTTCTTACTGTCTTATTTAGTGACTAAGTTAATATTTACAGTGATCATCGAGGTAAGGCAAGTGGTAGATAAGTGCAAATAGTCCAAGATATTGCCCACAGAGCTGGGTAGGTGGTGGGCACTTGTGTGCACTACCTTCCTTGAAGTTCCTGGGGGAGGTACTTCCAGTTGTAGCAGGTGGGTAGTTGGGGGTTGATACCCCCGTTTGTAGCAAGTAGGGTTTAGTCCCTTGTTTGTAGCAAGTTTTCAGTTGCAGTTTGTAGCAAGTTTTCGGTTGCAGATGCGTTTCGCTCTCAAGAGCTTCCTCAGTGCAAGAAATTCGAATTGGGGTATATGCGGGCAAAGTAAGTATATTGCCTCTTAAATTTCAGGTTATGATCATAATGGAAAGAGAAAATTATATATACTCACTGTAACGGTGCTTAGGTGGACCTGCTAACCTTAGGTGGTCTCTCTGTGCTCCTTGGGACAGCTTTACCCCTGTGGAGGGGACAGGACCTGTTTAGTGTGTGTGGCCATGTATTGTGCATAGTGGTGGCTTTTCTGGGCATTAAAGGGTACCTGTAGTGGGGGTTCCTCCGCTGATTGGGCTGGCAGGAGCCTCTGTAGTAGTGCTGGGGCTGTTGTCCGGAATTATGGGTAGGTTCCCTGGTTCTGGGTGGCCGTCATAATCCACGTGTCCACTGGGTGGGCGGATTGTCCTGTCCTTGTGCTGCGTGGCCGTGTGGATCAGCCTTACACTATTAGGCTCCTGCCATGTCAGGTGCGCCCTTTTAAATTTGTGAAAAGGGCGCCACCGTGTTTGCTGCTCGGGTAGGCGGGGTGTTTGGCCGCCCTCTGATTGGTTCTTGGTGAACCGGAAGTGCGTGTAGCACTATCTTCCTGTCCTGAGCAGTTTCTGCCCCTCGAGCGGGGGAGCCCCTAATCGTGTATCTAAGTAGCGCTTGCTGTAGTGTAATTTTAAAAGCGCTTGTGGCTCTGCCGTAAAAAAGAAACATTAAGTGTACCGATCTTGCGGCCGCCATCTTTGTGGAGTCCTTAGTGTAAGCAGGGGAAGTGAAAGCAGGCGCCATTTTGGCTTAGATCGGGTGTTGCGGCCGCCATGTTTGAGTGGGCCTGGCGGCGCCATTTTGGTGAATACCTAGTATAACGGCCGCCATTTTGGGGTGGATTGCGGCGGCGGGGTTAAAGTGGCGGGACGTCATCCCGTTGTTTTAGGGATGGGGGTTATATAGTGTCATAGATTGATAGTTATTTATGTTGCCAATAGGGCGGTGGTAGCATTGGCTGCTTAGGTTTAATAGTTGGTGACCGTGTTTGCGGCCGCCATTTTGTTGTGGTCCCTGTCTGATATTGACAGAATACAGGAGACAGGTGGCTAAGGTTAGCAGGTACCTGCTTATTTGCAATATATACTTTTTTGTAATATATACAACTTTACATTCATTAAGGTAAGAAACATATTATTTAATGTCTTTATAAATAAATATAATATATAATGACTTAATGAGGGTTAATTTCCCTCCTATCACATTTTTGCGTGTCCTAGGTTAGGTGTTTGTCCTCTGGGCTATTTCTATACTGTGTTGTAGCCAAAGGTGGAGTGCATGGAAAGGTAGGGGAGGGTGGTTTTTTGGTTGTGTCTGTGGTGATGTCTGCCATAGAGTGTGAGAAAGTCAGGAAGAGAAAGCCAGGATTTGTTGTGGGGGCCCGACCATAGTGCTATTGGAGGTTATTAGAGGAAGGGAGCAAAGCTGTTCGTTTCATTGAGTCCGGGGGGCCTGGTGGCGGCTAGTTTATTTATCCATTTTGTCTCTTTTTGGAGTGTGGTTTTTTCTATGTCGCCCCCTCTGGGGCTGATGTGGATTCTCTCTAGTGCTTGGAAAGATACTGTGCTTGGATCGGAATTATGTTTTCTCAGGAAGTGTCTTCCTATTGGTGATACGGTGGACCCGTTCTTTATGTCCCTGACATGTTCATAGATGCGTTGCTTGAATTTTCTATTGGTCTTGCCCACATAGAAACCTGGGCACGGGCATGTAAGCATGTAAATAACATGATTGGTGTTGCAGTTAACGAAGTGTCTTGCTGTGTGTAGCTGTCCGTTGGGTAGAACCGTTTCTTTTCCTTGCTTCAAATATCTGCATGTGCTGCACCCCCCACAGCTATATGTGCCTGTGGTCTTACAGCATGTGGGTTGTTCTGTCTTGGTGTAGTGGCTGTGTACTAGACTGTCCTTTAGAGACCGGGGACGTCTGAACACTAATTGTGGTGTGTGTGGGATTATTGGAGCCAGGTCTGGGTCATGGAGCCAGGTCTGGGTCATTCTTGGATTGCTCACCCGTGTACCAACCTCTGCCTGTCCCCGATTCTGAACCTTTGCTGCCTGCCCCGACCTCGGCTACTCACCTTTACTGCGAACCTGTGCTGCCAGCCCTGACCTCTGCCTGTACTTACTATGCCTTTTGCCTGCCACTTGTGTACCTCGCTGAACCTCGGCTGACTGTGGGAGTGGGCCACTGTTGGGGGGTAGCGACCTGGGGGTCACTCGCTGCACAAGACCAACCTGCCTTGCGGTGGGCTCTGGTGAATACCGGTGGCCTTTTAGACTCCGCTCCCCTGACACGGTACCCGCCATCGGTCCCACGGTTAAAGCGGATCCACACCTGAGTCCGCTCCACCTGGTCCGTGACAATATCGTAATATCAATATTATAAAAATAAATTGCACTTCACCTATAGAACTGCCCCATCACATGTGCAGGGAATATTCATGTTTCTATAAAGTAGAAGAGAACATCAATTTTACTTTATTGTTTGCTGACAGAGAAAGCCCTCTCTGCCTCACCAAACTGTCTCTTTGTAATGAAAATCATTTGGATAACCCCAATAATCTCAGTGTTGCTGGATTCATCTAGTGATGTTAGCACTTAAAGTGGACCAACACCCAGGATTTTGACTATCCTGGGTTTTGGTCCACTTCGGTGGGGCACCCCGATCGGGGGTGCCCCGCTGTGTGAAACCCCCCAGAAACCCAAAAAAACTCACCTCTCCCCGCTCCCACGTGAACGCCGCAGCCAATCCCCGCCAACGTCTAGGCGGGGGACAGGAACGTACAAGCCTCTTCCGCCGCCGCCGCCTCCCGCGCGTCACTCTCGGCGCCCGCGCGCCCGCGCCGGCCATTCACAGAGGGCCGGCGCGGGCGCGCGCACGTCTGGAGGGGCGCGCAGGAGGCGGCGGCGGCGGAAGAGGCGGCGGATCAGGTAAGGTCTTTTTGGGGTTTCTGGGGGGTTTCACCCCGCGGGACATCCCAATCTCGGATGTCCCGCGGGGTGGGAGGTGATCGACCCGGGAATCTTATAGATTTCCGGGCCGATCACCCCTGGGTGTTGGTCCACTTTTAAAAAGGGCAAAATATTACTATTTAATTACAGTATTTTTGCTACATAAGACATACTTTTGTTTCCCAAAAGTGGAGGGAAAGGGTCTGTGCTTCTTATGGAGCAAATGTGAGTCTATTAAAGGAAAAGTCCACTCACCTCATTGGTGCTTCAGCAGAGCTGATTGTCCTCCTTTATCTTTTCATTCTCCCACAGCCCTGGTTCCAGCTGGCAGGTTGGCATGCCCTGTGTATGACCAGCTCCCACTAAAAACAATAGGTGCTGGCCAAACAGAGGCCATGCTCATCCACCAGCTCATCCAACCAGGGCTGCCAGAGGCCGATCAGATGCAGGAGAGCAATCAGCGATGTGGAGGACTGTCTTATACCTTTTTGGAGATTAGGCCATTGTAGAAACAGACCACCACCAGTACCACTTGTGGCTTTCACATTAGACCGGAAGACACAATAGAAGGGAAACCTGGAGTGTCAAGTATAGATCCGTTGGAGGATCCTGTTAGCAGGGCAGGTATTCAGGGCACTCAGAACCTGGAAGACAGAGTCTGTACCTGGAGGGAGCCAGCAAAGAGCAATTGGCGGAATGCTGCACCATGCACCATTTCCGGAGTAGGGAATCTGCAGGCAAGCTAGGTTTTCACTGGAGCCCCTGCAAGGGAGGACAGACTGCTTAATCCAGAACTGAAGTTCAAAAGGCCAGAGATGGTAGTAATCCAAAGCCAAGAGTGAGGAACCAGAGAAGAGGTGTCGCCCAAAGCCACTTCTATGAAGATATGAAGGCACTTCTATAAAGATCTGCAGGCATTTCCTTACACCTGGAGGATCTTCTATGAAGATCTTCAGGAATCTCCCTTGCACCTAGGCCTCTTATCATAGGACATTTGGCACCAAGAATCATCCTTCACACATGCTCAGAACGCACAAGCGTATGGATGCATGCACCGTGTATGGTGGTTTGCACCACTTCTGTGACAAGGATGGGCAGCCAGGTTGCACACTGTCTGTTATGGGTCTCTTGGGGGGGGGGGTCTGCACACTGCCTGTTATGGGGTGATTGGGGGGATTCTTTCTGCACATTGGCTGATGGGATTCCAAGAGGGATTCTGCACAGTGCATGTTACAAGTTGTAATGCTATGATATTGGTTACTGGGGGGGGGGGGGGTCTGAACACTGCCTTTTATGAAGAGATTCGGGGGGGGATTCTTCACACTGCATATTTAAGATTTTTTGGGTGGCGTCAGCACGCTGATGGATGTTAGCACACCATGTCAGAATATCTTTTTTCTTATTTTCCTCCTCTAAACTGTAGGTGCACTGCCTGTTACAGTGTGATTAGGAAGGATACTGCACACTACCTGTTATGGGGTTATTGGAGGGGGGCTCTGTTATGGTGTGATTGGGGGGGGGGGTCTGCACACTGCCTGTTATTAGCTTCTTGGGGAAAGGGGGAAGGGGATGTTAGCACACCATTTCAGAATACCTATTTTTCTTATTTCCCTCATTTAAACTGTAGGTGCATCCTATGGTTGATGGTAAAGTGCAAAAATACAGTGTTCTTTTTGCTGCTTAGTTTGGGAGATTCTGTCTAAATCCAGTTTGGGGGACAGGAGAATCAATAACAAAAAATACATGGGTTTTAAATGGTGTTGACATGCACATTAACCTGTATTAGTGTCAGTCTTCCTATTACATCAGTAGCTTTATGTGAACACATTCAAAACAAATATTGAACAACAAAAAAATGAAAAATATTGTGTGTGGAGTTGTCCATTAAGTAATGGCTTAAAGATAAATGACCCCTGCAGCCCAATTGGGTAATGTATAGAACATTTATTTATGTATTTAGACGGAATCCCAGGCAATTCGCACAGAAAGACACATGTCGGCATCCCTCGTCTCTGTGCACGGGGGGGGGGGATGGGCGGTAGGAGCCAGGGGATGCAGCTTTCCATCTTTCCTGTGCCTTGCTGTGCAGCCACATTGAAAGACACAAAATGCCATCCCCCGCTTACGCAAATGCGCTTGTTGCACCATTAATTTGAATTTGTGGCGCGCTTGCACACAGAGCCGGTGGATACAGCTTGTGTGTTTCTGTACGGCTGTCGCCCGTGCCCCTGGAAAGTAGCGCTGGACTGTTTCTAAGGTAAGAGTTTTTTTCTTTGCAACCTTTGTCCTAAACATTTAATCAAGCAAGATTTTAGCTGAATCATTATTAGATATGAACCAGTCAAAATTTAAAGTAATTTGTCTGGCCACTTACCTAATGCAGTGTCAGTCTTATGCGGTCTCTTTGCTCCTTTCACTAAGAGGAATTTCGTTTATGTGGTGCGAGTGTCCCACCTTGCAGCGTTCCCTTTGGAAAAGAGCCATTTTCTCCTTCATTTTAGCCTGTTCATTCTGTTTTTTATATGCATATCAATAATGTGTACGCATACGCTGGCTTGTACGCATATGCGAGCCTCTCATTTTTAGTGTTTTCCATTCTTCAGCCCCTGGCCCTGGCATTCAATTACTTACTAAGCTGTGCCAAGTGTCTTCTGCTCCGAAGTGCTTACCTCTACCCATCCTTCTCTTCAGCATTGCTCCTTCTCCTAGCTTGGTCTTACTTTAGGATGTCCCATCCAGTGACATTTCTTGTTCTATCTGCTTGCCTGTACCACTTTCTCATGTGCCATGTAGTGTTCTTTTTTCTCCTGCTTACCAGTGGCACATTCTCATGTGTCATGTAGTGTTCTTTCGTCTAAATGCTTACCTGTACCATTTTCGCATGTGCCATGTAGTGTTCTTTCTTCTCCTAACTGCTTACCTGTCTCTCCAGTGTAACTCCTTCTCCTTGCTTGTTTTTTTTGGGATGCCCCATGTATATAATTTACACATTACTCTTGGAAAAAATTACAGTAAAAGAAAGACAAAACATTTTAGAAGTATCAATATCAAATATATATTTTATTAATATATATATTTGAATATGATTTTTTTTATAGCCTAATGGCCAAAGATAAAATTGTACTTTTCTTTAAAGAATAAAATTTGTAAAATATAAAATGTTCTAACATTTTCTAAAAACAATTATTTACGATGGGGAAGGGGCATTAAAAGAATGTGGCAGGCTCCCAGTGTCTTAAGGTGGGTGTCTCCCCATGGCTGTGGCCAGCTCTGCAACTTACCCCACCAGCCTATGTATAGCTCTTGTAGGCGCTGCTGCGCATCTTCTCTGTATATTGTAAATGACAAACACAATTAGTATATAGCCTCTGCTTCCTGCAAACCTGTTGAAGAAGGCATGTTATTAATCACTTGTCTTACAACTTACTAGGCTGATGGGGAGCCACCCTTCTCACTGGGACCTGCTACACCTCTTGGTTGGAGTACTTAGAAGATAAAAAAATACTCAGTTAGTAAATGTGGTTGAGGTGTGAATTGGATTGTGTTGTGTGTGTGACATTACCCACCTTCTTCTTCAGGCAGCAGGATAGCATACATTACATACAGCCCTGTGATGGTAGGTGCAAGTGGTTAGCAAAGAAATGTCAGGAGGAAAAAACTCACCTGGGGCTTCTTTCTCCTTTTCAGGTCCGACCAATGCTGAATGACCTGGGTAAATGTGTAGGTGATGTTGCCCTCCTCCGCCAGCTTTGCTACAATCTCGAATGCTCCAATATCCTTTTGGCATAGATGTCGGGCAGGAAGTCATACCGGTGATCATCATCATCTAAAATGTGGAGAAAAGGCAGAGAAATGTCAAGCTAAACAGGTTGTTAACAGCCCCCCCCCCACCTTTAGGTCTGCATGAATGTATTTGCACATTCTTGTTTATAGATATTCGGGGCTGGTGTTAGTACAGGCAAAAAGAGCACATACACAGGCAGGACAGCTGAACCAAGCCATGCCCTCATGAATGTTCGAGAAAGAGCACGTCACCACAGCCCCCCTTCAAGAGTAAGCCAGCACAAAGTCAGCCAAAGCCAGCACCACCTTAGCTAAAGTCAGAGGAGTGGCAGGCAAAGTGCTAGGGCAAGCCACACCAGTTCCAACCATAGTGCTAGGGCAAGCCAGAGCAGTGGCAAGCAAAGTGCTAGGGCAGGCCACACCAGTTCGAGCCATAGTGTTAGGGCAAGACAGAGCAGTGGCAGGCAAAGTGCAAGGCCAGGACAGAGCAGCTGTCTGCACCCCCTCTCCCAATGGAGCTCACAACCCAACATCTTATCGTGTCATATGCAGCAAGGGTGTAGGCCAGCAGCAAACCAGCTCCAATCTGGATACCCCCCTCTCCCCAGCAGCTTCCACTCCACGCTCATCATGGCTGACCCCGAGCCAGACCTCTAGCCCCCCAGGCAGCCCTGTTCAGTCACCAGGCAGTCAGAAATAAACCCCTTCAGGATCTTGCTCAGCACCCATAGCGCAGATGTCTCCTATTTCCCCCAGTACACAGGGAAATGATAGGCAATCCTATGTTGGCCACCACCTGCAGAGGAACACCCTGAGCGGCAGGTTAAAGGATGCCCAGTGTATAGCCTTAGTTACTGGGGTGTCAGACCATTTCAATTAGCTTTATAGATGCAGTTTCAGAGCCACACCCAAAGCAGTCAAGTCCGACCTGTGGGACACCATCACCAGGCAGGTTAAAAGTGCCCGACCAGAGCAAAAGGATGTGGATCAACTGCTAAAGAAGTTTGCTGACATGAAATATTCTTTGAAGAAAAAAAATCAACAAAGGAAGGCAACAAGGGTAAGGGACTGTGGGCTATTGGTGATGTCGATGTGGGCCCTGACCTTTACATGCCTACATCCTTTCTGTATTTTATCGGCTTGCAAACCGGAGGCGGCGTAGAATTTAATTCAGCAGAACTGGTGTATGGGCTGTTCAATCCAGCAACACTCCAGGGCTTGCCCTGGAGCATTGACTCAGGCATGCGTGCTGCTGCTAGAATAGTTAGAATAAGTTGTGGCCTATTTTGGGTTGTTGTGTAAATTTTGATGTCTGCCTCATTTCAATGGCCAAGTTCATGACACCAGCAGGGCCTACATGTTGTGCCTGGACCATGAAAGGTCTTGGCATAGTGCCACATGCCACCTCAATCCCAATTACTGACATTTTAATGCATGTGTATGTACCACACCTTGCTAATTTTTACAACATGGAAGCAGATGTGGTAGCCATTGCTTAGCCACACAAGCTATGGGGCTTGACTAAGCACACCATGGACAACATCCAAGCACACCAACAAACAAGTACTGGGGCTACATCATCAATGACTGCTTTTTCCATGACAGCAGCAATAGAACACTTGGATATGGTAAGCAGTGTCAGGGATTTCTCAGCGGAGAAATCCCAATTGTAATAAGTGACCAGAAAATGAGACTGAGAGACAGAGGTGGATATGTGGCAAACTGTGTTTAATAGTGATAAACAGTGATAAGGCAACAAAGCACACTTCAACCAGACTGCTGTACAGATTACAAGTGAAACATATAACATATGTGTAAGGAAACTATACAAGTATACAGTTGACCAAAGAGTGCTACAGCTGCTATGCAGAAATATAGGTAAATTGGAAAACATAAACATGCTCTGGCTGTACATACACAAGATGGAGTCCGGAAACAAGCACGCATAAGGATCAAAAGAAAGTCCAAAATCCAAGGCGGAAACACGCCTGAGATAGGGGAAGCAAAACACAATAGCCGAGGCAGGAGTCCTGGGTTCAGGGTTCAGATTTCAGGGTACCTGGGATCTGGGTACAGCGTTCTGGGTACAAGGTGACAATCCAATGCTGATCCACTGCCTGAATGAGTTGATCAGCTTATATAGTCTAAGAAGTCACAGGTGCTGGCTGATTACCAGCACCTCTGCAGGACAGAGCCATCTCCTGGTGGAGCAGCATATTGCAGGGGAAAGTTGCAGAGAAGGAGCCAGCCAGAAGCAGTATTAAACAGAGCCACGCTCTGAAGCTCTGGAGGAACTCCACACCTGACAAGCAGCATGTGGCCAAGTGGGGACCCCTGGATCCCCATGCAACCTTATTCTTGTATACAGTGTGTGTATCAAACAGCAGAGATCTAACTGATTCGTCTGGCCCTACAGACACCTCTGCTACTGGCTGCCATACATGATCTGGAGGAGGATCCAATGCATCTGACTCTACAAGAACAGTAGCATCAGCACCCTCTGCTGCACCAGTTGCCTCCCCACCACCTTCAGAGACAACATCTGACTCAACAGCTGCCACTGCAGCAGCCTCTACAGCTGCCACTGCAGCAGCAGCAGCTTCAACAGCTGCCACAGCAGATACCTCCACAGCTGACACTGCAGCAGCAGATGCCTCCCCAAATCCCTCTGGAACAGCAGCAGTAGCAGATGTCTCCCCCACTCCCTCTGCAACAGCTGCCTATCCCACTCCCTCTGCAGAAGTTGCCTCCCTCACTCCCTCTGCTGCCACAGCTGGATCCACAGCTCCAGTGTGAACAACAGCTGGAGCATGAGGAGCAGCTGGAACCATCCCCTCCATGAGCCAGCTCTGCTGCCAAGGAATTACCCACATCAAGCACAACACATGTTGAAAGGCCAAGTAAAACTCCAGCTGCAAGTGTCCCTACCCAGGAAGGAGGATGGCGGCCTCAGACATGTTGCCATCTTCCCCTGGTGAGGCAGGTGCAGTTGAAGGAGGCATATTGGCGAGCAGAGAGCAGAGCCTACAGGAAAAACAGTTCCCTGTTCTACCAGACCATAGGGAGACACATAATGCTACTCAACCATGACCTCCAAACAATGGTGGGTGAACAATAGAACAGCTACCGTCAGAGGAAATCACCGATAGCACAGCTGCAGGTGCAAAATGAAAACCTGGCATGCCTGGTGGCACTCCGAGAAGCCAGAGACCCATCAGACATTCCAGGCCAGCAACCATAGCAATAAGCAAATACACATTGGGTATAAACATTTTGTTTGTTTTTTTCTTTGAAAATCTCAGTAGCCTAAGAATATGGGCCCACATTGTTACAAATAAAGCAGTATGTCAGAGTTTTGTGAAAACAGAAAAACAGTTAAAGGCCAAGCCTTGCATCAAATCTAAATATACATATAGACATATAAACATAGAGACACCACACAAATGACACTGGCAATAAAAAGAAATAGACACAAATTTAATGAAATGAGATGAGACAAGGTGATTCCAGACAGACTGACCAGAGGCACTCTATGTGCCCTGATAAACATTTTGTGGAACATCCAGAATTGCTGGAGAGGGGGAGACATCCCGATATTGGGGGACCTTCAGCAGGATGGTAAAATTATGTAGTACCATGCAGGCCACTATTATTTTAATTACTTATGTGGCTGGTATTGGAGGGCACCCCCTGTAGAGTCCAGACACTGGGTCTTAAGTAACCCAAATGTTCGCTCCACAACTGCCCTGGTCGTCGTTTGTGTCGGTTGTAGGTGGTATGTGGCTGAGTATGAGACAGCTGAATTGGGGTCATGAGCCATGGAAGCAGGGGGCAATGTTCCCTCTAAGCCGGAGCAGCTTCTGTGCGGAGTAGCGAGGGAGCTGGGCAATGTCCCATGAAAGGTGGGCAATTGGAAACCTAAGATAAAAACAATGGTATATCTACTAATAAACCAAAATAACATATTAAACAAAAAGATATGATAGAATAGTTAATTTACATACTAGAGTTGTACTTGGAAATTTTGTACAATAAGCCCCCTCGTCAATGCCATGCCACACCCCATACCTCACCAAATTTCCCACCCATCGACACCATTTCACGCTCAACCTTCTTCAATGATATTGAGAGTGCTGGTTAACCATAAATGGGATATATCTTTTATTACTAATAGATGATCCTGGATAGGTCAGTTTTCTGAATATTTATTTTGAATTTATTATACACTTCTTTATTTATTATTATGGTCCCTATACCCACTGATATTCAGTGGGATAATCAGTGTATACATATTTTTTGCTATATCGCTACATTGTTATATTGTTAATGCCTAATTGTCAACCTTTGACTGTTTGTTGCAGGGATATTATTGAGGGGTCTAGCGGTGTGTATTTTGGAGCCTTTATTTGTGCTTATCTCCCCTTCTTCATTCCCTTTACCATCTTTTCGCATGTTATTTATTATTGTGCTGTTGCTAATTAATGCTAACTCATGTATATGTTGGGCTATGTGTATATAATCGAGCATCAATGTTTTATTAATTATATGTCATATATAGTGTATTTGTATTATAATGCGGGGCCATATGTCCTCTGCGGCTTTCTTTTTTATACAATTCCTAGCCGCAGCTTTGAATTGTCTCCTTCCCCGCTGCTGCTGGCTTTGGCATCCTGTTACCTAGCGACTGTTTGTCCGTGTTCTCACATGACGACGACGGGCATTTCTCTATTTTGATTGGCCAGTGTTCTCTGCTCTGATTGGAGCATGGCCCTGGCACTTTTGCGATGATGTCACCGTAGTTCCGGCGGCTACAGGGACGGACACGCTCGATACTGCCTGCGGCTGGGGGTAACTTTAATTCTTTCTATATAAAGGTTCTAAAGTTGCCATTGTACTATCTATGATTAAGGACCCATTCTGTGTGTCCGAAACGCGTTAGAAATGCATGGCATACTTTGATTTGCCAGGGTCCTATACTGTTTTTAGGCTGCATTTTGTATGGAGATGTTTTTTATATCGATTGGAATAATAAAGCTTGAAGATTTTTAGGTGTGTGGACCTCTACATTTTTGGGTACTTTGTGGGGCTGAAACGGTCCCAGGTCCTGCACCCATTCACCGGTGTGCGTTTACCTTCTTTCTTGGATTTACCTTAATTTTACCTTTTGTCGAGTCAAGAGTCAAAACCTTCGAATTCTGGCTGTTCGGCAGTTTTAAGCTCCTGGGGCAAGAACAGAGCCCGCAATTATTAGGCATAGTATGTTCGAATCTACGCGGACCCCACAATTACTTATCAGAACCCCAAACAAGACAGTGCTATTCAGCAATTCAGCTTCTCACATTGATTAGCCAGTGGGGATTCCTCTTCTTTAACCGCCACACATACAGCTAACCTCCCACCTACACACAACACACTATTACCCCCCCCCCAAACACTTTACTATCTACACACAACACTATTAACCCCGCACATTGTTACAGCAAATCAAAAGTCTAAAGGACTCCAGGCGCAGCCAATTCCTCTTCCGATTTGGGATACCCCACTGTGTGAAACCCCCTGAGAACATACCTTTCCATCAATCCCACAGTGCACATGCAGCTAGAGATGTTATCTCCGTGGCAGCGAGCAATGCATTCATTCAGAATAGATTGTCAGGTGACGCTGTCTGCTTGCTGAAAGCCTGCACATACATCATGGGAGCAAGATAAGATTTTCAGTGTTCACTGGGGTTTCTCACACATAAGGGCATCCCCAATGAGGGTTACTAGCTTTAAAGCCACATAAAATATTTCCCCTGCCCCCTCCCCACCCGAGTACCTCAGGTAATTCAGCGTACCTCAGGTAAATTGCTGGTTTGCTGATCTCATGAATGCTGGCTGACCTGACCCAGTCCGCTGGCTGCATCCCTGGCTTCCCTGTAGAATTTGGAGCGCTCCCACCCCCAGCCTATCAGAATGGCTGAGCGCAAGAGCTACAGGGAGGCCAGGGATGTGACTGTTGGTGATGACAGCATTGTGGGAGGTAAAGGTGACTTTACCAGCAACCCATGGGTTTCACACAGCCGGGGCATCCCAATTTTGAATGCCCCAGAGGCAGGCTAGCGGCCAGCACTCGAGTGTTTCAGAAACCCAGGGTTTCCTCTATCCTGTGTTTTGGCCCTAGTCCTGAGGGCATACAGATTTGGGATGCTCCCTGGGTGAAAAGTTTGCTCTAAAAACTCACCTTTCCCCAGTCCCACGGTGCATGCACGAGCTCTCATCCAATCAGCACATATTAATGCACGACATAAAGTGCTGTTTGTATGAGAGCTCTGGCAAAGGGGAGTGGGAGCAGGCACATCCTGGTTACCCTGTGAATGGTGGAGTGCTCCTGCCCCTAGCCTCAGCTACAGAGAGGCTGGGGATACAGCTGTGGGAGGCTCACACAACCACCAGCCCTGGACTTTGAAAGACTCTAGAGAGGCCCAATTAAATGACCTTTGGGCAGGGGCGGACTGGGGTTAATAAACGGCCTGGGACTTTTTTGGTCACACCTGCCCTTCTGCAGTGTGTCGGGCCCCATATAATACACCCCCCCCCCCCGATAATAAGCGGTGTGCAGAATCCCCCCAATCACCCCTTAAAGAGCAATCCGGCAGAAAATCCCACCAAATCACCACATAAACAGTGCAGTAGAGATTCCCCCCAAATAACCCTATTATTATGCTCCCCCCATTTTGATCCTATACAAGTTTACAAGTATTTTTTTGTCTTCAATGAAAAAAAAAACAATTGGCCAAAAGTGGACCAAATCCTGGGATTTTCACTATTGGGATAGTGGTCCACCCCCCCGGGGCATCCCAACCCAGGGTGCTGTGTGAAACCCATCATGGTCAACTCTGGAATCTAACTGATTCCATAACTAGCCACTAGCCTTCCCCCAGGGTATAGAAAGCATTGGGAAGGTGGGGGGTGAGGCTGACGGGGATGTTTTGCTGGCACAAGAAAACCTCTCTCTCATCTGCTGCTGTTCTCCTCTCCAGTCCTGCTCATGTGGCATATGACAAGAAAAGCTGCAAAAACTGCCTTTATAGTATAGGCGAGTGGATGGCGGCACCTGGGACTGGGAGCGAGCGCGTGTGCAACCCTGTGTTGCCCCCTGTGTACAGCGGCAGCAGCTGCTAAGGTTGCCACCTTTCCCAGCATAAAATAACAACCAATTTGGGCATGTTTATGTAGGGAAGCGCCACTAGGTATTTTGGTGCCCTGTAGGACAGGCTCCCTCTTCGGCAATGAGCCTTGTTGTCAAGGCTGATGATGATATGGAGCAGAGCCTGGAGAAAAAGGCATATAGAGGAGGGAGGTCACGGACTGCAGGCACCGCACCACTTTAACTGGCCAGGTCGTGACCCCATTCCTCGGCACTTGTCAGAGGGAAGTAGAGGGGGGGGGGGGCAGGCACGGCTTACCTCTCAGCAGGCGCAGAGGAGCTGACACAGCCATCAGATAAACATACAGACCGCTTGCCCAGCGCTCTGCAATAACGAGCTGGCAAGGACTCCAGACGGCATCTTATTACCGTTCAGGCAGAGCACTGGGGCCTGATAGATCATCCCTGCACTTCCACTCTGGCCGCCACCTCTCTGCTGTCCCCCTGCACTGGTCACCTGCTGGCCTTGAACTATAATGCCAGTTGGCCTGCCAGCCAGCCAGCGTGCACGTGCAGTGGCGCCCCCTTCCAAAACTCCAACATGTAGCGGCGCGCTGCTCCTCGTCAGAGGAGGCAGTAGACCAGCAGGGGGAATGGGGGCGGGGACTACACTCATCGTCGCTCTGCTCAGCCAATGCTGCGGCAGCAGCGACAGATGGGGATGGGATGTAGGGCCCCCACTGAGCCACCAATGTAAAAAAAAAAAAGACAGCTGCGCGATGTGCACGGACGTCAGGCAGAGCTGCACGCCTGGGGAGCTGGCGGTGCGCGGCCGCGCTCCCGCGCACCTTACAGGCAACACTGGCAGGGGGTAGCCAGAATCACCCACAAAATAGAGAAGTATTAGCTACATACATCATACAAACATTATCACCTGAAACAATAAAATAGTATTAAAATTAACTACAATGGAAGGGGGGATGGGGGATGCATCCACAAATACACAAGTTATTATTATTATTATTGTTTATTTATATAGCGCCATCAACTTCCGTAGCGCTTTACAAGGTAAGAATACAGACAAGGTAAAACATATAGGACAGAGAACAATACAAAATTAGATGCCACAGGTTAAAACCAAGTGTTGTGAGCACAGGAGACAATAGGGAGGAGTGCCCTGCCCTTGCGAGCTTACAGTCTAAAGGATGGGGGTGGAGACAAAGGGGGCAGGGTCACAAGTGGTAGAGCTTGAGTATGGCTGCATGTGCCATTGAAGGTTATAGGTTAGACATGAGCAAAAAAAAAACACTATAAAGGACTAATAATGATAAGACTTACCAAGTAGCCACCCACCAGACAACTCGCCAGAGTCAAAACACCCATAGAGACTGGAATTTCGAAAGATATACCGTATTTTTCGCCCTATAAGACGCACCTGCCCATAAGACGCACCTAGGATTTGGGGGAAGAAAATAAGAAAAAAAAAATTTCAATCAAAAACGCACCATTACAGACAGTGTGGCATTCCCCTATCCAATTCCCATAGGCCGTGTGGGATGCCCCCATTCCATAGACAGTGTAGCATGCCCCCATCCCATTCCCCGTATATCCAGTGTGGCATCCCCCCCTCCCATTCCCCATATACCCACTGGCTGTGTGGCATCCCCCTCTCCCCCCATTAGTATAGGCTGTGTGGCATCCCTCTCCCCACATTCCCATAGGCTGTGTGGCATCCACCTCTCCCCCCATTCCCATTGGCTGTGTGGCTTTCCCCCTCCCCCCATTAGTATAGGCTGTGTGGCATCCCTCTCTCCCCATTCCCATAGGCAGTGTGGCATCCCCCTCTCCTCATTAGCATGGGCTGTGTGGCATCCCCCTCCCCCCATTAGCATGGGCTGTGTGGCATCCCCCTCTCCCCATTAGCATGGGCTGTGTGGCATCCACCTCTCCCCATTCCCATAGGCTGTGTGGAATCCCCCTCCCTCCATTCCCATAGGCTGTGTGGCATCCCCCATTCCCATAGGCTGTGTGACATCCCCCTCCCCCCATTCCCATAGGCTGTGTGGCATACCCCTCCCCCCATTCCCAAAGGCTGTGTGGCATCCCCCTCTCCCCATTCCCATAGGCTGTGTGGCATACCCCTCCCCCATTCCCAAAGGCTGTGTGGCATCCCCATCCCCCCATTCCCATAGCCTGTGTGGCATCCCCATTCCCATAGCCTGTGTGGCATCCCCATCCCCCCATTCCCATAGCCTGTGTGGCATCCCCCTCCCCCCATTCCCATAGGCTGTGTGGCATCCCCCTCCCCCCATTCCCAAAGGCTGTGTGGCATCCCCATCCCCCCATTCCCATAGGCTGTGTGGCATACCCCTCCCCCCATTCCCAAAGGCTGTGTGGCATCCCCCTCCCCCCATTCCCATAGGCTGTGTGGCATACCCCTCCCCCCATTCCCAAAGGCTGTGTGGCATCCCTATCCCCCCATTCCCATAGGCTGTGTGGCATACCCCTCCCCCCATTCCCATAGGCTGTGTGGCATACCCCTCCCCCCATTCCCAAAGGCTGTGTGGCATCCCCATCCCCCCATTCCCAAAGGCTGTGTGGCATCCCCATCCCCCCATTCCCAAAGGCTGTGTGGCATCCCCATCCCCCCATTCCCATAGCCTGTGTGGCATCCCCATCCCCCCATTCCCATAGCCTGTGTGGCATCCCCATCCCCCCATTCCCATAGCCTGTGTGGCATCCCCCTCCCCCCATTCCCATAGGCTGTGTGGCATACCCCTCCCCCCATTCCCAAAGGCTGTGTGGCATCCCCATCCCCCCATTCCCATAGGCTGTGTGGCATACCCCTCCCCCCATTCCCAAAGGCTGTGTGGCATCCCCATTCCCATAGCCTGTGTGGCATCCCCATCCCCCCATTCCCATAGCCTGTGTGGCATCCCCCTCCCCCCATTCCCATAGGCTGTGTGGCATCCCCCTCCCCCCATTCCCAAAGGCTGTGTGGCATCCCCATCCCCCCATTCCCATAGGCTGTGTGGCATACCCCTCCCCCCATTCCCAAAGGCTGTGTGGCATCCCCCTCCCCCCATTCCCATAGGCTGTGTGGCATACCCCTCCCCCCATTCCCAAAGGCTGTGTGGCATCCCTATCCCCCCATTCCCATAGGCTGTGTGGCATACCCCTCCCCCCATTCCCATAGGCTGTGTGGCATACCCCTCCCCCCATTCCCAAAGGCTGTGTGGCATCCCCATCCCCCCATTCCCAAAGGCTGTGTGGCATCCCCATCCCCCCATTCCCAAAGGCTGTGTGGCATCCCCATCCCCCCATTCCCATAGCCTGTGTGGCATCCCCATCCCCCCATTCCCATAGCCTGTGTGGCATCCCCATCCCCCCATTCCCATAGCCTGTGTGGCATCCCCCTCCCCCCATTCCCATAGGCTGTGTGGCATACCCCTCCCCCCATTCCCAAAGGCTGTGTGGCATCCCCATCCCCCCATTCCCATAGGCTGTGTGGCATACCCCTCCCCCCATTCCCAAAGGCTGTGTGGCATCCCCCTCCCCCCATTCCCATAGGCTGTGTTGCATACCCCTCCCCCCATTCCCAAAGGCTGTGTGGCATCCCCATCCCCCCATTCCCATAGGCTGTGTGGCATACCCCTCCCCCCATTCCCATAGGCTGTGTGGCATACCCCTCCCCCCATTCCCAAAGGCTGTGTGGCATCCCCATCCCCCCATTCCCATAGGCTGTGTGGCATCCCCATCCCCCCATTCCCACCCCCCTCCCCCCATTAGTATAGGCAGGCGCCATAGTAAAAAAAAAAAAAAGTTAAACTCACCTGTCCGCTGACACCACTGCGCTGAGCGGCCGGCTCCGTGAATGGGGTGGGCCTTGCATTGTATTGGCTTCTGTAAGGCGGACCACAATCTCAACTTTCAACTAGTAGCCCATTGTTTCCTGTAGCTGCCGCACTCTAAAGTAAGGCAATGTTAATGAGCACTTCTTTGTCCCTTTTCTCACACAAGTTATGGGCTCCCACCTTACCCAATCTTCCCTTTTCTTACTCACTCAAAGAAGGCAGTCTTACTAGAAGTTATCTCTTTCTGCTTAGCATCTGTTCTGTCAGTGTAGGTGTGCTTGAATGTTGTTTTGCTCTTGACCAGTGTGCTTTGTATCTTTTGTGCAGAAACCATAAGATGGGGCATTCCATCAATGCCCAATGTGTAGCGGCTGCTTACTTGAGGTTTACGAGCGTGATGGCAGGATTTCCGGGCTCCATCCATGACGCTTACCGTAGTTTTCGCCCTATAAGACGCACTTATTTTTCCCCAAAAGTGGGGGAAAAATGTCAGTGCGCCTTATCGGGCGAATGTAAAAAAAAAAAAATTAAATTAAAAAAAAAATTAAAAAAAAAAAAATCACCCGTCCCCGGCGCTCCCGCGTTGTCTGGCACACTGCGAGAGGCCAGAGGAGCGGCGGGGGCTCTGTCCCGGCCCCGCCGCTGCGATCGCTGTCTTTTCAGGCAGCGATGACAGCGGCGGGGCCAGAGACAGAGCCCCTGCCGCTCCTCCATCTGCTCCCCCACATGCGATCACGAAGGTCCGGGCAGCGGGTGGGCGTGGCCTGCGCCGGTGCAGGCCACGCCCACCCACTGCCGGGACCTTCGTGCTCGCGTGCGGGGGAGCAGATGGAGGAGCGGCAGGGGCTCTGTCTCTGGCCCCGCCGCTGTCATCGCTGCCTGAAAAGACAGCGATCGCAGCGGCGGGGCCGGGACAGAGCCCCCGCCGCTCCTCTGGCCTCTCGCAGTGTGCCAGACAACGCGGGAGCGCCGGGGACGGGTGATTTTTTTTTTTTTATTTTTTTTTTAATTTAATTTTTTTTTTTTTACATTCGCCCGATAAGGCGCACTGACATTTTTCCCCCACTTTTGGGGAAAAATAAGTGCGTCTTATAGGGCGGAAACTACGGTAAGCGTCATGGATGGAGCCCGGAAATCCTGCCATCACGCTCGTAAACCTCAAGTAAGCAGCCGCTACACATTGGGCATTGATGGAATGCCCCATCTTATGGTTTCTGCACAAAAGATACAAAGCACACTGGTCAAGAGCAAAACAACATTCAAGCACACCTACACTGACAGAACAGATGCTAAGCAGAAAGAGATAACTTCTAGTAAGACTGCCTTCTTTGAGTGAGTAAGAAAAGGGAAGATTGGGTAAGGTGGGAGCCCATAACTTGTGTGAGAAAAGGGACAAAGAAGTGCTCATTAACATTGCCTTACTTTAGAGTGCGGCAGCTACAGGAAACAATGGGCTACTAGTTGAAAGTTGAGATTGTGGTCCGCCTTACAGAAGCCAATACAATGCAAGGGCCAAGACACACTAAATATGGAGAAGCTAGACTACAAATAGATATCACAACATTTGCATGGAATGGAGGAGGCAAAGGGAAAAAAAAACATACCTGTAAAGACACTCATCTGCAACCGTAGGCACCAGCTCCACGTGTGTGAAGTCGATTGCACCCATGACATTGGGCATATCGGTATTGGTTAAGTCGGTTCAGCTCGAATCGCTCAACGTCATGCATGCAATCGACATCTGCATGCAGCCAATGCAGTTGAAAGTCAGACAGACACAGGCAGAGCAAGTCCCAATGCTGCAGACGCTCGTACTCTGCAAGGTATTCCTCGGAGGGCTCCAAAACTCTTTCCTGCACAACACACCACTACAGTCCGGCCAGGAAATAGAGCCTGTATGTGAAATGTGAAAAAAGCTGCTTTACGAAGGGCGAATTATACCTAATCAAGGCTGTGAATCATGTGCAAGCCCATACGTAGTATGCACTTGAATGCAAAAACAATATGAGCAGAATACGCTATAGATGCGATAGCGAAAAAGCTTAAACACACTTACAGAAATGCCATTTCGTCCAAAAATACACACCAGAAGCTCAAAAATGGGCCAGATAATACAAAAACAATATGTATACACTCACCTTTTCATGCATAAGTGGGTTTATGAAAGGCTATGAATTGACCTTAATGTCAGTCAAACTCAGCTCACTTCAATGCAAGGCACACATCATAACCCCCACATTAGTTTCTTCTTTTTGTTTTAACTATGTTGCTTTATTATTATGATCTGTTTCTCATGATACTACAACCACAACTCTGCTTGGCTCAAAACTTCTGCTTTGGCTCAACCTTCACTGATGACATTATGGTGATTGGCCTGATCAGGGACAATGATGAGAGATCCTACAGGGAGGAGGTAAGGAAACTTGAGAGGTGGTGCATGGTGAACAACTTAGTACTTAATTTCTTTAAGACTGAGATGGTGGTTGACTTTAGGCAGTTCCCAATTTCTATATACCTCTACCGGGAGGAAATAAAAAAATAAACGGAAGGACAATTGGCTTGATGCAGAGCCTCCCCGTTCAGCTCCCCCATGCGTTTTCCCGTTGGTTTTGGCCTTTGATCGGGTCAGGAAAGGGTGCTACGTTGGTTTTAGTGTGCGTTTATGCGCTCAGGTGTGCGCTCAGCCGCCTTTCCGATTGTCGGCTCGCACGAGGCTGTTTCCCGGCAAAACGGACGCCTCGTTCATTGTTCCGTTTTTTTCAGTGATGCAGAGCCTTGTTTTCCGATTGAAATCAGCCTAATGAAACGGGGCCGCCGAGCCTTCACTTACGGCAAGTCAGAGCAGCCGTATTTGCACTCGGGCAATAATATGCAGTCCTCTGTTGGAGCACATCAGCGGCGCCAGCTCCGCGGTCTTGTCCTGCTGAGTATGGCAGAAACCAGACTGCACCTATTTGAGCTCACCCGCCTTACTGGGTATGTGTATGAAACTTGTATTGGTTGCCCACCCTATCTTTTATTTTTTTTTCCCTTAACACACTATTTGGTAATTTTTTTGTTAGTATATTTTTAGCCAAATTTTTTAACTTTAAATGAAATTAAATGGGTTAAGTGATAGAACCCTATTGCGTCATGTTCTTGCCCTCTTATGTAAGTAGTATTCCCCAGACTTTTTTAATGAGTGTACAGGTTGGATGTGCATGTAGGCTCATTACAAATGTCCTTTACTCCAACCCTACCCCGCTCACCTATTTGTCCCTCTTTTCTATTGTTGCAATGCACACCTTTTTTTATTTTTATTTTGTTTTTGTTTTTTTGGGAACAGGAGACGCTGGCTATCCTTTGCTCCCCTGGCTGCTGACCCCAATCCTGCACCCATCTTCACAGGCAGAGGAGCCCTACAATACTGCCCCCAGGAGGACTCGCTCTGTGGTGGAGCGAGCCTTTGGTCTCTTGAAGATGAGGTTCCGTTGTCTTGATCAGACTGGTGGGGCACTACAATATACGCCTGCAAAGGTCATTAAACTAATCATGGCTTGTTCCGCTTTAAGAGAGGGAGTCTGCCATTTCTGAGTAAAGTCTCAGTAAAAAGGGTTTCACACAGTGGGGCATCCCGATCTGGGATTTCCAGGGGGAAGACCAGTGGCCGCTCTGGGTTTTGTTCTGCTGAGGGAACCTGTGAGGGAACCTGTGTTACTTTAATAATAATGTAAAGGAGGTGGGTTATTCCATCCTAACCTGATTTGGTCATGATGTTTTAAAGCAGACCAAAACCCATGTAACCCAGCCCTTGGGAGTGTGAAGAAATCCAGGGCTGGGTTACAGGCATCATGTCTCTGGGGCATTCCAATTTGGGATGTCCTGCACGTCACTGCGGGGGAACGTCAGAGCTATACCAGGAGCTATGCCATCTTTACACAGGAGCAGGACGACATCATCATGGATGTGAGTATGCGAGCGTGCGTTTATGTGCGCGCACACATTCCTTATAATAAAAAAAAACAAAGTGCAAGAATAGTCTGAAACAACTTAGTTTGTCACGTTACATACCAGCCCACCTTAGTTTAACACATGTACGCCGCTACAAACTAGCCTACATGCAGATAGCAGAACTAGGGCAATGTGAGGCAGCAAGAGGTTAATAAAGTGACTTTAGTTAGGCCAGGAAACTTGTTAATGTATTTTGTGGATTAATGGTGGGTCCTTGTATCTTTTTTTAACAGATGATACTGCGGAATCGTTTTTTAAGAGTTTGGGCTTTTCATTAAATCACGCTGAAGGTCCGGTTTAAAAAGGGCCCCAAAAAAAACACGCCCAACCAAACCATAAAGACAATGCTAAACTAATGTTGTTTATCATTCACAGATACTAGAAAACCACAGCCACAAGACCCCGAGGCCTAATGTTTTTTATTTTGCATTAAAATAGTTTTTTAGTTTTTTAGTTTTGCCAAAAAAAAAAAATAATCTGAAAAATCCAAATCCAAAAAAAAAAAAAAACAACGTTTGAATTAAAAACAAATAAAAAGATTTTGTGTGTTGTCTTTCCTGCAAATGTACAATCACACAACATCATCACACATTTACATGACACAAAAGGTTTAGATATGGGACAATAAATCAAAAACAATCAGAAAGAATTAAGGTGTGCATTAATGGCAAGTTAAAAGGAACAACAAAAACTTAACAGAAATATATATATATGTGTCAAATTGGCAGTGGTTGCCATATGTATATTCCAATGGAGGTTTAGGGATGTGCGCTTGCGTGTAGCCAGATTGGCAACTGAAGAGCCATGGAGATGTAAGTATACTTGCTCAAACCACCAAAATGGAAGGTCAAATATGACGGAAACCAAGCAGGTACGTTCAAAAAGCAAGGAAAAATCAGGGAAAAACGGGCCGCCCGTGTGAACGGGAACGGGAGCCCCGATCAAATTGAAGGCACCCGAGAGAGCAAAAAAAGCTTTCCGAGTGAAGTCAAATTGTTGGATCAGTTAGGGAGCCATTCCGACGGAGGCTCTGCATCACATTTGAGCCACGATTCAAACGGGAGCCCCGGACAATCGGAGGGTTTTAAGGTCAGTTCAGAGGAGGCTCTGCATCAGGCCAAATATTCTTATGATTCTAAAGAACAGAGGCTGATGTACTTAAGAAAATGTATAAAGGGCGGTCTGGCCAAAGGCCTGCTGAAATCTTTTTTCTCTACAGTAAATGAATCAGTACTATGTACAAATAATATTAAGAAAAAACACAGAGCTTGACAATCTTAATCCAAAACAATATGAATAATGTCCAATAATTAGGATAGCCCTCACCACATAAACAGGTGAATCATAAATGCCACAGTCCACAATATTAAATGTTAACCACGTCCCAAAGTGCATGTGCCGTCCATTTAGTCTGTGCTCACATCACCCATTTGTGCAAACCCTTACCAGACTTATGTCTTGATCAATTCATCAAATAGCAAGCCGATATTTCATCAACACTTATTCACTTTAAACCGATAATTCATCAATTTCCACAGGATAACAGGCAGGTTCAAATATTCTCTCAAACCATCAGTAGAGCAATGAGCAGTCAAACCATACATGTAAAGGAGGAAAATACAAAACAGACCTAGTGCAATACCGTTTTTCTTAAAAACACCATTTAATAAGAATAAGAATCACACTCACAAAAATAAAAGGTAAATCAGCATATCAGCTCATATGAGCCATATATACATAAGCACAGTGCAGCAGGTCTCACCGCCAGTCTCAGACGCTACTAGTCCCAAACGCTGCGTGTCCGGCAATTACAGCCCTCAATGGGAGTATATCCTCTCAATAATCCAGTCTCCAAAAACATGTAAGCTAGAGCCTCCAGGCCGAGTTCCAATGCGTTTAGTCGCTATGAGACTTTAACCAGGATACTCTGCAAGTGGTAAGAAAAAGTTTAAGTAATAGAAGAGACAGGAAGGTAAAGGGCATGCCTTTCGCCCTCATCCGCTGAGACGCGCACGTTGCTATAGCAACTACCATACGCTTACTATGATGCCAGTAGTTAATCACGTGAGCAAGTCACGTGAGTACTGTCAAAACTACAGAGCAGTTATAACCCTTGCTGTTTAATTGAACAACAAAGGCGCAGCACTGACACTGAGCCCCCATCTACAGGGAAAAAAAATGATGACACAACATAGTAGCTGAAAAATGGCCAAGCTTTTTAATTATTATTTGAAAGTACGCAAAACTTTAAACTTTAAGCTCTGCCCACTGGTTGCACATTCCCATCCAGTAGCCAGTAGTTTAATGGCTCCTCAATCATAAGGCAGCTGGGATACAGCTGACTGCAGCTGACATACTCTTGGACAATGGAGGGCAAGGACTCCTTCTGGCTACAACCCTGTGCTAGTGCTAGCTGCTGCAAGTGGAAAAAGATGTTAGACTTACTCTGTTTCTCCTGGTTCCACTGCTTGGTCATCTGTCATATGTGTGCCAAGTACCATATGAAATCCCATTGCCACAGGGAAATTCTTTTTCCAAAATGTTGACAAGTTTTAGCCGAAACTATCCCACTCTGGCTCATTATTTGTCTGTGTCTTTGATATGGGTTATTCGGTGTACTTTTCTAGACACAGCAGCATAAAGGCACTCATGTGCTGTAATGTGGCCATTTTAGAGTCCCTGGAAACCCCAATGTCTAGCTTAAGCACAGTGTTTTTGGCTGTTCCTCCCATTCGTAGACAGTGGCTGGTATTTGTGGTGGATGGAATGTGAAATATGTACCCTGTACCACCTCTTATGATCTAGCACTTCTTTAATCCTTCTTTTTCCTTCTCCTCCTCCATAGCCTCCATCTTCTTCTCTATCTCTCTAGGATAACCAGAATACACCCCCCTTTGGGGTAGCAAACCACAACCCCTACCTGTTATTTCAATGAGCAAGGCTTTGACCTTGTGAGACCCTTGTCCTTTCCTGCCCCCGGGTTACGTCCTTGGTTACTCTGATCTGAAATAGTGTTAATTCTAGCCAGTAGACAAGAGGTATGGTCTCAACAATGACCCTGCATCCATATCCAATCCACTGGTGTAAAGTTCAGCTACACAGGTTCTTGCCTAGGCATGAGAACTGACCACTGGGGAAGGCATTCTAATTGGACCCTGATCTGGGTGTACTTGATTAGAGATGAGCGAACTTTTGAAAAGTTCGATTTGGCCGATTCGCCGAATTTCACAAAGAAATTCGGGTTCGGCCGAATCGAACTTTTACGAAGTTCCCCATCAAAAATGCCGGCATGGTGGGAGCGGGCCGGCCGGTTCCCACCATGCCGGCATTTAAAAAACAAAAAAAAAAAAAAAAAGCATTTTTGCCGGCATGGTGGGTGCGGGCCGGCCTCTGATGACGCGCCCTCAGATGACAGCTGAGAGCGGCGCCGGCCTCCACGCTCCGGACCTGCAGGTAAGTGTTTGCTTTTTTTTTAAATGCTGGCATGGTGGGAGCGGGCCGGCCGGTTCCGCTGACCGCGGAGCGGGCCGACCGGTTCCGCTGACAGCGGAGCCGGCCGGCCCGCTCCCACCATGCCGGCAAAAATGCTTTTTTTTTTTTTTTTTTTAAATGCCGGCATGGTGGGAGCGGGCCGGCCGGCTTTACCGGCCCGCCGGCCGGCTCCCACCATGCTGGCATTTTTTTTTTTTTTTTTTCAGGAAAAATTCGATCGGCACGAACCACAAAATATTCGGGTTCGTGCCGAATCGAATATTTCCTGAAATTCGGAGCTAATTCCGGTTCGTCCGAACCGGTTCGCTCATCTCTATACTTGATCCCCAGATAAATTGGCCTATTCAGTCAAATGCTGCTCAGATCATAGGGGCCAGTCTGCATCATCACTACCTACTATTCCCGCTATAAATATAATAGTTGCTATGTGCTGGAGGCAGTGGTGGCGTAGGAGGCTGGGAGCAAGCTTTATCCCATGATTAAGACCAACAGTGAGTATGGAGCTGACTGATTGATACCCGAACTGATTGATACCCAGCAGATCCATGGAACATCATCTTGAACTAGGTCTAGGCCAAGTGGACTACCAAGAACCTGCAGTGAAAAAACAGGATCCTAAAAAATCATGCAAGAAAAGTTAAGGGAGCCAGCTTGAAAAGAAAAAAGAAACTGTATTACAGCTAAATAAACTATATGATCAAATGATTACTGACATATGGATCAAAGGTTTTCAACATTGGTATATTTTTGTTTAGAAATCTGTAGGGAATGTTTCAAACGTTCAAGTAAATGTAACCCCCCCCCCCATCCCTCAACCTTTATTTAAATAAATGTTCCTCAGTGTTACTGGAGTTCTAGACCTAGAATTGGTGGAAGAATGTCACCCTGACAGATTCCTGCTGGTTATTGTAGAGAAGTTAATAATACAATGAGAATAAAATAGAATATATAGCATCAGCCAAAGCCGATCTATATAACACCACGCTAAACAAATGTATTATAATAAACAGCAATAATTAAACATAAGCTCAACGTGTGTAGAAATCCCAATTCTGTAATCAATTAAAAAATGCAAGACACAGAGCTCATAAATAACAGTCCATATGATCAAACTGCAAACTGTCCAATCATGGTATCCCGCGGTATAATACCCTGGTTAAAGCTGCCAACTGAGCAGCGAAACGAGTTGGGATTTTATTCACCTACTTTTAATAGAGCGGGAGGTGCTTTGCTTCTAGAGTAACGGTGGAAGTTCGGTGTACCGTGCGGTGAGAGTTACTGCTCTGATTGCTGTTTTGGAGACTGTATGCCTAACTTTTATCCACTTTTGTGAGTGCATTGTATTTGATTTAAATTTTCATTAAATCTGGTTTTAGCAATATTGCACTATCTCTGCATTCTTGCTCTTTTTACATGCCCACTGCTTGCTACTACATGAGATTTTTATTGTGAGAATCGGCTTGTACATACCTTCTAAGAAGACTTGCTGTGGTGTGCTGGATCCACGCTTTAGGATTCCGTGGGAAAAAATTTCTTGTTGCCGCTGGAGATTGCGCTGCCTCCTGCTTATATGCCATTTGCTTTTAAATTTCTGGTAAGAGCATGAACTAGTTGGTTACTGTGACTGTTATTTATGAGCTCTGTGTCTTGCATTGTTTTAATTGAATACAATGAGAATGAATAGTTCAATGATAAGATTATAGTAATTATGTCACCCCCAACACATATATTTTTTATGTTATATTGTCTCCCACGGCTCATCTGTCACTAAATTTCCCTAAAAAACGAGTAACTACATTAGCCTTCTACAGTAGTTGCGACTTCTGTTTTTTGCTTTTGTTTTAATTAAACTTCATCTACCAGCTTGTTGGTATGATTATTCTCCTCATGAGCCTCCCTGAGAGCATCCACCTAGTCAATTAAAAAAAAAAAAAAAAAAACTATACTCACCCTTTGTCCTCTGTAGCTGGCCTGTCCACCTCACGTGTTTTTATATTTACCAATTGCAGAAAAGGGCACCTCCTCCAAGACGGACGTTCCCCCTCCACATACCCCCTATATTGCAATGAATAGAGTGGATATGCAAAAGGGTGGACGGCGATCTTGGAGGAGGTGGCCATTCCCTTTGTGAGCAATAAAGTGCTCAGCAATCAGTAAGTTCTAAAACACTGGAACTGGGCAGAAGAACTGTTTCACTCAAACAGGTGAGTAAAGATTTATTTTCATTCATGCCTTTAACATAACCTTCACATTTAACGATTAGCATTCATATTGTTAAGGGTTTTTTTTACTATAGTGTGGAGAACCTCTTTCCAATATTGAAGACATCTGACACATTTTAGTAGATACTCCATCTGAGGCTTTACTAAACTGTGTAAAACATTTCCACTTCATTGGAAACCTGTGCAACTGATCTAAAAAAAAGTATGTGAATAACCAATCAAGTGCAAGAACCTTTTTGGAATCTTCAGGTCATCACAAAGCTCATCTTGCTCTGGCTCCCACAGTGATTTTAACAATACCAGACTGCATTCCCAAGCATCTCTGGGCTGGGGCACACTCCCATGCCCAGCCATTAAGATAGTGCTCCCCAATTTGAAGAGAAAATGGGGATGCAGCCACTCCCGTTCCTTATTGCTAAACTTTGTGTCTAAGCAGAGCTGTATAAATATGCCAGGCATGCAACACTGATTAGACAAAAGGAATTGTGACCAAAGAAAGCAATGGCAGATTCTAGGGGTTCCAAATAGTGGGGGATCCCAAACTGGGATGCATCAGAGGCAAAAACCAAAACCTGGGATAGTGAAAATCATGTTTTTTTTCTGCTTTAACAAAATGTCAGTCTTAGCCCTCATACGATGGGGCAATATTGGAAGGGAATTTATTAAAATTAATAATTATTATTACAATAATTAACATTTATAAAGGGCTGAAGTCGTGTTTCTTCAGACCTGTTTATTTTCAGCTTTAACTAGTTAAAATTATAGTTAACGGATACAAATGGATAAAATATGTACAAATGATTACTAAATATACAAATTACAGACACCCAAAAGGAAATAAAGCAAAGAAAAAAACTTACTAGAAAATGTGCCTGCTGAACTAAAGCAGTAAAACTGTTTAAACATTTGTCAGATTTTATTGACCTTTATCTCTGCCTGCAGTCAGAGGAATCATACAGGTCTGGAGGAAACTGCCTTGAAAAATATTAGTGAACTTTCGCTTGTGATAAAGCCATTGATAAGGTTATCAGCATATACAGTATTCAAGAAACCACTCACTCACTACACAATACAGGCGCTCCTTTGGATGGGAGATGCAGTAAGTACAAAAAGATTTATATGTTATATTTTTTTTTAAATAATTGCCAGTGGGAGTCAGACGGTGACTTTTCTGTACATGTATAACTGAAGAAATATTCACCCAGACAGTAATCCAAAGTCTGTGATTGTTAAACCATGCAGTTTATATGAGCAGCACGGTTAACTTTCTGTACTAGATATGATGCCTTTCCAACATCTCAGCCCCTTGGAAAGACTTATGAGATGCAAGGAAAATTTCCCTAGATAAATGTGATCTGTGTGCGCCCTGAACATTGGTCTGTGTTGAACTATGGATACCTTTCTGCACCCTAATAGTGTGTGTGTGTGTGTGTGTGTGTGTGTGTGTGTGTGTGTGTGTGTGTGTCTTAAAAACCACAAGCAATCATCAAGAGTTTCTCCCCTAAGAGCTTAGCAATTGATTTCCTATTATTAAAACTAGCCTGTTTATGGAGCAAATACAGGTGTATTGAAAGATATCTGTAGACCAGGCTTACTTATATATGAAGACTAGTGAAGTTAAAATAAACTTTTATGGTTAAAATAAACTTTTCTGGATCAGAAGTTTCTCCTCTAAAAGCTTAGCAACTGATTTCCTATTATTTAAACCAGCTCTACCAGTGTGTAGTGGTAGAGGAAAGGCGTAGCACAGAATTTCCAAGTAACTGTAGGCATACAATACACAGTGTAGGATATTGATATTAGCCAAGGGCTAGCTGAACAATTAATATCCTACTATTTGTATTTGCTTTGGTACTGTTACAAGTTGTAACAGGGGTCATGCTAAAGATTTAATTAATTAAGTTTAACGCTGGGTGCACATTTGGCTATTAACTGCGGTGTACATCTTGGACAGCTTTTAAGCTTTAACACACAAAGACTACCACTTTTTTTCCACAAAATGACCTGTACCAGTGATGAGGCAATGTAACAGATGAGTTACAGTGTACATCATTTTCCAATGAATTAAGGTTCAGAGAGGGTCATGCTAATTATTTGGAAAAACATAGTGCACCAGGCCAGCAGCGTGAATTGGTGCATATTGGTGAGCTTTTTCATTTTAGCACACAAGAATGTTTTTGGTCAATTTGTTCCCAAAATATTACCTGCACACAGGATGGGGCATTTTTAAAGGTGAGCGACATCATATTTCCAATGAGATAAGAGTATTTTAAGTTTGGAAATAACAGTGCCCTATGGACTATGCAGAATAATTTTGCATCCTTTTCTACATAACTCATGGGACCCTGTTTCTAAAATCCTGAAAAAAAATAACCATGTACTTCAATGGAAAAATGATATACCTTATCTATAAAAATGCTTCAACGCAGGATCAGGTGTTTTTGGAGAAAACTGAAACAAACATTTTTTTTATTGCACTTTCTTGTTGTTAGGCCCTGTGGGACACCCACCTTCCAGCTAAGTCCACAACCTCCAATCTCCGCTGCTAGCTTCACCTTTAGTCAAGCCCCCATTTGCTGGGATGCTATACACACCTAGCCGGGCACGGTTGACCCTAGGACTTAGTAGCACAGGGGGTGAAGGTGGGTGAACCAAAGGCCAGAATGGGCAATAGCAAGGAGCCGGGGTCATCGGTCAATCGGTCCTTAAATATAGCAGCACCAAGGGAGAGACAATAGAAGAGTCGAGGTTAAGCCAAAGGTCAATCCGGGAGGTCACGGGTTTGCGGCACAAGGGGTAAGGCAGAAGCGTGGTCAGGGTACAAGCAAGAGTCGGTCCAGGCGGCAATCACAGAATGGTCAAACTAAGCGAGGTGGGCAACGGGATCAGACAGGAGTATTCAGAACACCCCGCCAAACGCTATCACGGGCACTGGTGTACTGGAGAGGTAAAACCTTTATAGGGCTGAGCACTACAGGGAATGTGTAGTGGTTAGTGCATATTCAAACCCTGGACTGGATGCCCAATAAACTTTGAGGGGCGTTACACCCAGGACAAACATTATAGGGATTGATCCCTTTAAATCAGCCACCGGCAGCCATGCTGTGTGCAGCGGCGCCGGAGGGCATATGAGGAATGTGCTCACGCGCGCAAGCACGTGTAAGGAAGTGGGGCCAAGCAGAGAACGAGGTGGCAGCCACGCACGGCGCAGCTCGAGCCTATGCTGTGCACGGCCGACGGGCATGAAGAGTCCCGGCCCAGCGCCAGGAGACACTGCGGGACCGGGACCCAGGTAAGTTTGCCATGACACTTGTGTGTTAAAATTAAAAAGCTCACTGATATGCAGATTGCAATCACAAGGTACAGTGCTGATGCACCTTGCTCTACAAAATAATTCGTATGATCCCTCATTGTTAATATATTGGAAACAGTAGTGCTATACGGGGCATGCTGAAGAAGTTTCTGCATCCCATAGGATGCAGTTGTTTCCAAACTTTTCAAAAATTTTCTTTACCTCATTGGAAAAATGACCTACCTCATCTGTAAAATGCTCTATTGCAGATGTGGGTGATTGAAAAATTAGAACAAACATTTTTATTGCACTTTTTTGTTTGTTAAAGACGTTCCACACCCGCTTTCTAACTAACGGGTGTAAGGCTGCACCGTGCCAGGCCAGGAGTCGTCTGATTGGCTGCTGGCAGTCATGCAGGTCATCTTTCCTGGTCGCTGGTCAAGGCCAGCCCACGTAAGCACCAGCAGCCAATTGGAGGAACGCATTTTGGCCAAGGATCAAGGTTAAGGTAAGGATTTAGCAGTGTTACAGATGGCATTGCGCTGGGGGCTCCAGCAATCTGGATGCCCCCCCCCCCCCAAGTCTGTCACGATGCGGCCCCACACCTGTTAGTTAGAGAACAGATGTTGAACAACTTGAAAGCTAAAAAGCTCACTCAGATGTAAGTTTCAGTCCACACCCAAAAGTGCACTCGAAGGTTAAACCTACTTAAAGCGGACCTTCACTCTAAATAAGAGTCTATCTTATATGTTTTCCACACCCTGTACATACAGATTGCTCACATTAAAAATCATCCTACCTGCATCTACTGCATTTTATAAGCCTTTAAACATCCAAGATGGCGGCTTATGGAAGCTGCCATTTTTGCAGGCAGCCTGCAAACAGGAAGTGCCTGCAAACAGGAAGTGACTGTGCTGCTCTGCATTCTGGGACTGCTGACCTTTCCCTGACCCCAGCTCTGCTCTGTCTGAGCAAAGCACAGCTATAACCCGCCCCCCTGTACCTTATCCCACTCTCTTCTCCTCAGTAAGTGTGATGCTTCTGAGTCAAGATGGCGGCGCCCGTATCCTAAATTCCCGAACAGAGTTGCAGCCCAGTGGGGGAAAGTATAATAAATTAGTGACTAAACATGTAAAATATATTAATTTTAGATGCTGAGGAATTGTTTTTTAAGAGTTTGGGCTTTTCATTAAATCAGGGTGAAGGTCCGGTTTAACAAAATAAATAGCATGACCCCCATTGTTACATCAGAAGAGCCAAGAACAATAAAATCTACTTAAAAAAAAGAGTGGTTTTATTTTAGAATTTACTAAACTAGCCAAATAGCCAAAACATAATACAAAACATAATTGTTTTGCATTTCCATAGAGTGCTGTTATTTCAAAATCTGATCTGCATACGTAATTGAATCACATTCAGCGTCTAAGGGGATATTTCTATTTGTCATTAACACTCCAACTTATGGGGAGGTTCAATCTGTAATGTATATATAGAACCACTCTAGGACAAAAAGTCCTCTATTCGAAATATATACCCAAACTTCTGATTAGTAATGCTAAACTCAGGGGCTAATTCATTACTAACGCCAGGTATCGGCAGATGAGTGCCTGTATAGCGGCGCTTAGAGTGACCGCTAGTAGACGCTGTAAGTGGGTATTGGCCGCTGTAACAGAGCGCCTCAGTTGCTGTAGTAACCTGGCCCGCATTGTTTCTAAAAGTGTTTGTTTGCAGCCAGGAGAGGTCACACAATGATATGAGCAAAAAATAAAAAAAAATGTCAAACTGTTTAAACACAAGCAAATGAACGCAGATTGAAATGTATGGGAGAGCGACAGTGAGCGAAAGGTAATACCTGGCGCTCTGGAAGCTAGAGCGCCGGCTTTTTACGCTGAGCCATCAGATTTGCTTTCATAAATATGGTTTTGCGTACAGTGCCCGGCGTTCACCAGGCGCTGCCTGCCGCTACAAGGCACTACCTGGCGCTATCCCTTCTTAAATTACCCCCTCAGTTTCTTACATTAACCTAATGGAACACAGGATCAAAAATGAAAAAGAACTGTATAACCAAAAGAGTTATAGTCATTACTAACAGCCTTTACCATGCTATGTATACGCATCTAATAATACTTTCTCTAAGCAATAGCCAGCTTTAACTGGGAATTCATGGACCAACTGATTTTATACTGTTTAATAATAATAACTAGGCAACTGAATTTAACTCATTTTTTGAACAAGAATATTACTTGAAATTGCACTGGTGCCACGTGGACCTCTGATAATGTTGTTTGGTTATAGCGTAAGTATCTGAATTAGCTCTGCTGTTTATATTTTGAGTGAAGCTGCAGTGTTCCTCTTGATCAACCTGTAGCTGTTTAGGGAGGACACTAAACTATATGAGACCTGTACATCACAATCATTAGCAGTGCCCTATGTGGCTACATAGTTTTTCTCAATAATCTAATATGCAGATATTCACATAAAGGTATTCTTTCTTGATAAAATAGAAATATGACCTAGAAACGTATAGTCCTATAAGTATAACCTGCTTTTTAACAGGGCTACTGGCAACTTTTGCTTTTCACTGAGGAAGTGCATGCAATTCAAATAAACTTTGATTTAGTAGGTAGGACCAAAACCCCCAGAGATTGGCCTGGGAACCTATTAGATTCCCAGGCCAATAGATTCTCTCCCCCTGGGGCATGAATCTGTTTAAATGATTAATGTTATACTTCTTTCATTTTCAGCAGATATTATGATGTCTTTAACATATGGCAATCAGCCCTCAGGATTCATATTACTGTTAGGAATACTAACATCAGGTATGATAAAATATTTACTTGCTTGAAGTCTGAGATGTCAGTAAAAATAGAAGTATAATGAAAGACATACTTTTCTGATATATATTTTATAAATTTGTACTGGAAGACAAATTCTGGGCATGGCACATTTTACGGATATAAACAGATATGGGGCTTAACAGATAAGGCCAGATATGGCCTTATTTAAGAAGTGTCAGTCCCACACAGCTCCATTTTTTTTGCCTTAAGAAATTCAAAAACAGCAGCTGTGCTGCACTGTAGGCCAAGATCCCATAAAGCACAATGGGCAGAACTGGATTGGTGTTTTCTGTTTATAATTAATATTACAAAAATAAAGAAAAGGTGTCCCACAACCCCCCCAAGAAAATCCCACCCGAAAGAAACTTAGTGGCACCACTTGCTATTGCAAAGTATCCAAATTATTTATTGCATATCTTTATAATAAAGTACACAGACATATTAAAACCATATTAAAAAACACATAACATGCATTGCCTGAGAAGGGGAAAAAAGGAGGGGGGAGGGGAACCAAGCTGACACATATGCTGTTTAAAAGACACTGATTGAGTCAATAATATATAATAATCATACATAAGCGCTACGGAAGATGATGGCGCTATATAAATAAACAATAATAATAATAATAAGACATATTTAAGTCCACTTTAAACCCAGCTGTAAACCACCCAAACAAACCCATATATGGCCCCAATAAGTTCCAAGATAATCTATATACTCTGTGCTATAATAATAATCTCAAAAAAGTGCTATGTGCCTACGTGCAATATACCTAAGTGTACCGTAATAAAAATTTCTTTTCTGCCCTGAAGAAGTGACGCGCTGACGTCACGCAACGCGTCGGCGGTGGGCGGGGGGTGCTTGCTGTACACTGGACACATGAGATTTCACTGATGGGTTTAAAGTGGACTTAAACATGTATGATTATTATATATTATTGACTCAATCAGTGTCTTTTAAACAGTATATGTGTCAGCTTGGTTCCCCCCCCTCCCTCTTTTCCCCTTCTCAGGCAATGCATGTTATGTGTTTTTTAATATGGTATTAATATGTCTGTGTACTTTATTATAAAGATATGCATCAATAAATAATTTGGATACTTTGGAATAGCAAGTGTTTCCACTAAGTTTCTTTCGGGTGGGATTTTTTTGGGGGGTTGTGGGACCCCTTTTCTTTATTTTTATAGTGTTGTGCATGCCTACGCTTTGTGTGCACACTTGATATATTTTGAAAAAAGGTCAGTGCGGTCTCACTCACTTATTGTACATAATTAATATTACACACATTTATTTGTACATAAATTGCATTGTGACTTGTCAAAAATTGAAATGCAGGACCTAGATGTAGCTGGATTTTTGGGGGGACATTAAAATTGCTTAATAATGTGAAATTTGGATAACAACAACTTAAACACAGCCTAAATGCAATGTAAAGTTTGTTCCCTCATCCCCATCAATGATTTCTTGTAACTGTAATGATGAAACGCTGACCAGCGCCGAGAAAATACAGTGCCAAAAATTTAATTATGCTGGGATTAACGACCGTACAAACCACTGGCGCTGGGATAATGGGTAGCTGGGTCCAGCAGGCGCTCACATAAGCCGGCCAATACCTAGTGCTAAAGCTAATTAGTTAGCCTTCTGTGCAGCGTCTGCTAACGCCAATGTAGTACACAGCGCCAGACAAGACCAAATTGCTGGCGCTCCAGAACTGTCACTATAGCTAAATGGCACACATCATAAATAAGGACCTAAACCTTATACTCTACTATACTCTGTTTGATTTATGACATGAGCCTTTTGGTGCCATTTTGTTGGCATTCACTTCTGCCTTGATGTGGCACTTCTCTTTTTAAATGGCATTACTATCTTTCTGTGATTGTGCATTGAATGAATCAGCAAGTCAAAAGGTCTGTTTTTATAACAGCTTGCATTGGCAAACTAGGATTCTCCCTATAAGACAGCCTGTGTCAGTGCCTAATTGTGTACCCATTGGATTTAATTCTGGGTGTTGCATGCCATACAGAATTTGCTCATTTTTATTACGTGGGGAAGGTTGGCGGATCTTGTATATGTCTATACTAGACAGGACCTACTTGACAGTCATGTGCAAGTTATGTTAAAAACATGAAAAAAAGAGCAAGATACAAATCAAAATTTGAACTCTTGACGTAAATTGGACTAAAGCTGGCTGAAGATCATGGAAACAGGTGGAAGCTGGCAGCTGGGCCTCTTTTAGGGTAACAAATATGACACGCACCAGCAGATGTTGGTGCACACTGGTGCAAAGTGGTGTTCTTGTTCATAAATCAGGCTGTTGTTTGGTGCAAATAACAAAGTTTTGAACCTAGCCTGAATTTAGGTCCAAATATTCAACCAAAGATTTATAATAAGCTTAGTGCCCTCCCTAAAAACAATAAGGCTGGTTTCACACCAGTCCGTATCAGAGTGCTTATGCTTCCGGCTGAACGCTTCGCAATCGCTAGTGTCAGCGTGTGGGGGGCGTTCAGCGGCAGCGCTTTCCACTCACATGGAGGGAGAACACTAGCACTGTGTCATCAGGACGCTGCTGTCAGGGCCTTTGTGGAGCGCTCACCCAATGTGGGGCGCTTGCCTGAAAGCACGAATTCTCTGCATCTGCGCTCGTATGAAACCAGCCAAAGTGAATACTGAATTCGGGTTCAAACATGCCATAAGTAAGAAGTCAGGCTTCTGTGTAGGAGAGGTCTCCTCTCCTTTCAACCCTGTTCCTTTTTTGTTTTGTTTTATTACTACTGATTATATTATTAGCCCTTTACAACAGAAGGTCTACACTTAAAGGGCGGGAGCTGGGGGGGTTCTCTTGGTCCAGATATGCAGGGGAGAGGCTGAGAGACACTAGACTTAAAGGTAGGTGTTAGCAGCACCAGAGAACTGACAAGAAACTGAATGTTGGCATGGCTTTAGCATGGTGACCCCCTCTGCCAGCTTAATGGGGGGGGGGGGGGGTCGACTGTAGAAATACATTCGGGATCATTTTGGAGGTGGGCTTTGAAGGTAGATGGGCATACCCGAGATTGTCACATGCTTGTTTATAATGCTAATGCTTGTTGTCTCTGGCATCCTGCAATGGCTTGAGCCTAAAGATTTTATCAGTGGCTTCCTCCTGTTCCTACACCTTCAGCTGTGAATTTTAGCCTTTGTATTTCATGATATCCATCTGTGGTAAGATAGATAAAATCACATTTGCGCTTTTTGGATGCCATGTATTTTCACCTGACTTTTTTTAGTTTGTAACTCATTTTCTTCATGTCCAGTGTGCAGTTCATTGAAGATGACTGGGACTGTGGGGCAAGATGTGATGCTACCCTGCGTGGTTACATATAAGGATATCTTTCTTCTGAGGGATTTGATTGTGAACTGGCAGACAGAAAATGATACAGTTGTCCATAGCTTTCATTATGAAAAAGATCAACCTGACTATCAGGCAATGGAATTTAAAGGCCGGACACAAATGTTTCCCAAAGAATTCAGTAAAGGAAATTTGTCTCTCTTACTAATGAGAGTAAAAACATCTGATGCCGGTATCTATGTTTGCCATGTGATATTGAAACATATGCAAACAAGAACTATTGAATTTGTCATCCAAGGTCAGTTATTCATATTCATATTTATATCTATATATTCAGTGCCTAATGTTTATGCGTGTGTGTGAAGGTTCTCATTCATTCAGGTCACTGTATAACTGTAAGAGCAGGGCCCTCTCTCCTAATCTACTTTATTTGCTGCATCCGTTTCACATCTCGCCTATTAAATCCTGTGTATTGTAATATTTGTTTTACCGTGTCTGTATTTTCTCTCTTGTACTATGATGGATGGCTGTCCATCCCAGGACCCCTTACTCTGGTCAGCACAGGGGTCGACAAGCGTTGTTCAGTCTTCTAAATCAACCTAAGAAATATGAGCAACAGAGCGCACACAGAGTATGTGTTCAAGCTGCACCTCCCAGTGGCTCTTTATTTTATATCAAAGTGAAAAAACATAACATATTTCATCTACAGGAAATGCATCATATAAAAGGTAGAAATGCAATAGCTGGCTCAGTGATTGGTCTGCCTTGCTGAACAAGCGCATTCTCTGAAATGTTAGCTATGCCTAGAGGCAGGACAAACAGGGGTGCTGGCTGCAGTATCAGTAATGTATTAGTAGAAGCATACACTGTAATTATATTTTTCTTACTACCCTGAGTTCATGATAGGCAAAGTATTAGTGCAGAGACTAGTGGCTGCGTGGGGTTTATTTCACCTAAGCATACAATTCAGAGAAACACATGGAAGGGGGGGGGGGGGGTTGTTACTATAATGTATATTATTTTTATTATGCTGACCTCCATCCATTACAGTAAAATTCTGCTGAAGATGATGGAATGTTATAAAGATATTATAATAATTAAAAAAGGCAACTGCACTGCTACTGTGTATTTTTTTTATCTAGTCACCTGACTTTGCTAGTCATCAGAACTTTCAATTCCAAAGAGGCACTCAGTTCCAGCAGTCGGTAGGTTCAAGGCACCCGTTTTACGGCCCATAGAGTCTGTAGATTCCACAACTGGCCTTCTGTAATCTACATCAGAATCACATTGTAAATTCAGAGAATTAATGATTCCTGTTGTATGACTAGTGAAAACTCTTCAGGGAATCACAGAAAGACAAGTTACCTTGACAGATATAACTTATAAGTCCCTTTACAGAGATAAAGGGACTGTAAAGCCAATGGCAATTTTAAGGCAGCAATCATCTTACCGTATGTCTGTCCCATATGCCTCTTCTCCTGCAGTTGCTGGATAGAAGCAGTAGCAGGGCTCCAAAGTTTGCCCTCTTTACAATTTTATTTTTCCAGGACCCTACACAAAAGTGGTCTAGCAGCCACTCTGTCCCTTGGTCCTGTCAGTGAGAGTGAGCCTGGCAAAATACAATGGTCCAACTGCTGTCTCTGACCACAGCAGGGAAAGTTGAAGACTCATAAAGCTGTCCCGTGACATGTGCTTTCCAGCTTAGGCACTACCCAAAAATGGAAATCAAGAAAGCAGCTTTACTTAAAATACATAAGTATTTACATTTGAAATGTGTTTATTTTACACTGTTCCAAAGGGGGATAAGGTGGGAGATAGTCAGTGTGTTCTGAGATAGAAATATCTTAGGACATTAAGGATTTCTGTATATATATATATATATATATATATATATATATGTGTGTATATATATATATATGTGTATATATATATATATATATATATATATATATTGTCCAACTGTAAGTGTAGCACATTCTTTATTGAACAATCCTGAACTGGGATGTCCCGCTGCGTGAAACTCCCCAGAAAGCACTTTGGCTGGCTCTAATGTCATGGGCAAAGCCTGTACCATTATGGTTTTATTAGTGTGAAAAATGAAAAGGACCCAACCTCAAGTAAGTAATTTGGTGTTGTTTATAGTGGGCTTGATAATTACCAATTAATATTTTAACTGCTACTTTTGCCTAGTCTGCTACATTATTTCTTTATACACATCACCCATCTTATAGCTAACTGTGCTGTATACAGTAATCAGGCATGCTAGTAAACCAATGTATGTGGTATTTCTGGTAAATACAAGATAACAAGATCACAATACATGTCCTTAAAGCAATGTTCAGATAGATTAACCTTCAGCCATTATTTTAGGTTAGCGCTGCATTGCCTTTTCTTTCTCTGCAGATAATATAATACAAGCAGTATTTGTTTTAGACAAGCCAGATTTTAGGTATATCAGTAAAATTAATTTCCATTTATTCTACAGACAAAGAACTGGATACTAGAAGATACTGGTGGACGGTGACTGGAATCATTTTTATACCTTCTATAATTATTATTTTGATCAAGTTTAAGTGTAACCGAAACCAAAATTCTAACCGAAAGAGATCTTTGCACGGTACCATCAATTAAAGATTAAAAAATAATAATTTGTGGATATAAGGATAATAAATATCCCTATAAGGATAACAGTGAAGGGCATGGTAATAAGTTAGTGAAGCAAGTGTAATGCTGGGTGCACATTTGGGTGTAAATTGCAATCTGCATCTTGGTGAGCTTTTCAAAGTTAAAAGTAAAAAAAAATAATATTCTAAGTATGTCACACACCCCGCTTCAAGAAATTCATAACGTGTGGGTAATACTGACCTGTAGAGGGCGATATGCAGAGATGCCAGGAAAAAAGAGAGCCCCTCCCAGTCCATAAATACCTGGACCTCCCACTCATTACCCAGTCTTCATCTCTGCAGTCGGCGAGCAAGTCAGAAGATGTGGTCTCCTCCTTGCACAGGGGGATTTCAGGTAGCCGGGATGACTCCCGGCCCTTTAGTTATCTATTTCCGCCTGGATCTTTTTCTTCTGTTACCTCATGCCTCCCAGCCTAGGCTGACGGTCCGGGTGAGGGTAGAAAAGCACCCTTGGTGCTTAAGAGCAAATGCTCTCCCGTGAGACCCTATATAAGAGGGTAGGCGGTCATCCGGGACGGTGACCCCGGTTTGGGATGCCCCGTCCCTTGGCCTTACACTTTGGGTGGTCCCCCCCTTTGGGTAATGCCCCTCTCTCTAGCGGGATAGCGGAGGGTAGGAGCAGGGCCCCTTATTCGGTGTTAGGTCCAAATTTTGTAATCATTAATTCTTAATAATGTTTTAATGTATTAATTTATTAAATTATCCTCCCAAAAGTTATTAACTTATTTATTACTTCATAACAGCGTGTATTTCTCTGTCAAAAAGGCGCTGTGGCCGCCATTTTTATGCAGGCTTTCTCCCTGAGGTAAAAGGGGCGGGGCCGGGCGTCAGGGTCAAAGCCACGGCCTGCTCCCCTCCTTCTGTCTCTTCTGAGACCGGCGCCGCGGCCGCACATGGCTGCGGTGCCGGCCTTTTTGCATTGTCATGGCGGAGGGGAGCTTCTCCCCTCACGCTTTCACTCTTGGGGGCGGGGCCGGGCTTTCCAGCGCTGCGGCCCGCCCCTGTGTCACAGGCACCGCTGAGGTGCTTTTCTCTTCCTCAGAAGGAGCTGGCCACGCCCCCATTCTCTCCTCAGAGCTGCTCTTTACCTCACGGAGAGAGGAAGCTGTCTTCAGGACCACAGTGAGTGGCCCGGTGGGCCCCCCTTCTGTCCCATCACCTATAATTATATATTTTTATGTCATATATATATTTTATACTCCGCTTTTCCTATTAGCCTTTTTTATTATGTCTTTCAGATATAACCTACAGTGGTGTTAGGGTGTTTCTCCCGGTCCTAGGGTCCCTGGGTTCTTAATTGGCTTATTGCAAATCCTCCCACTTGGGACATTAAAGGGGCATCCCGGGTTGCTTATATGCGTAATTCCCTCTGTCATTGCAACCAACTATAAGTTCACCTTACGGAGGCATCCCCGGATACTGGGCTCGGGCTCCCCTCGGGGCAATCCCGGAAGTGTATGGGGTGTGGGGCATCCCTTACTGGCGATGATGTATTTCTGTGTATACCATGCGCACAGCAGACTATTACGCGGCAGTCCGGACCCCAGGCGTCTGGTTCAGCGCCGCCGGTCTCTCCTCCCCCCCCCCTCCCAGTTTGATCCGTGCCCAGTCTGACGTTGTCATGGGCGGGCAGTTGCAATCGGAGATGTGTGCCCGATTGGCCAATCTTGAAAAATTATTCTCCAGCACGGTCACCAGAATGGCTCTGGCTAAGAGAAAGCACTTGTCGCCGTCTTCACCGGCGGCCGACTTGGATGATCTTGATAATCTGGACTGGTCTGATTACTCCCAACTTGAGGAAGGGGAGGTATATGAAGAATCAGATAATTCAGACGATCAGCAGTTTGTGGGTGCTGATACCGAGCGGGGCTTGGGGAGGTCTTCGGATACTCCTAATGTTCTGGCTCAGATGTTTGAGGTTTTGGCTATTTCTCCTCCTGAGGCGGTTCCACAGCAAAAGGGGGAATTTTCGAAGAATCCAGGCCGCGCTTGGAATTTCCTAACCAAAAGCATTTTGATGGGATTATTGCTAAGGAATGGGAGAGGCCTGCCCGGCTCCCAGGTGTCCCTCAGGGTTGGGACAAAAAATATCCCTTTCCCTTGGATACGGTTAAGCGTTGGGCGTCCCCTCCCGAGGTGGATGCACAGATTCTGGGTTTATCCAACGCTACTGTTTTAAATTCTCCTGATTGCTCCACGCTTAAAGATGGTGAGGATAAACGCATTGACCAAATGGCTTTTCATGGTTTTGCCAGTGTTGGGTCAGCCATGAGGCCGGTTTGTGCTGCTGGTGGTGGCTACCAGGTCGGTGGTCAGGGACCTGTTGACTTCTTCCGGGTTAGCTCCGGATAGTGACGAGTTCCTTGGCCTTAAAAGGTGTGAATTGTTTTTATCATTTGTACTAGCCGCCTTGGATGACACACTGATGATGTGTGGCAGAACGTCGGCTCCTTTGGTGACTATTCGGCGTTCGGTTTGGTTGCGCCAGTGGGCGGCTGATTTTGTGTCTAAAAAGTCGCTGAGCGCTCTTCCCTTTGTGGGATTATGGCTCTTTGGTGAGAAGTTGGATTCAGTTGCCAAGGGTGGTAAGTTACCTCAACGCAAAAAACAGCGTCGTCCCTTTCGGGGGGCGGGTTCCTTTGCTCCTTCCTTTCGTGGGGCTAGAGCTGGCAGAGGAATTGTTTTCCCCGCAGCCAGAGGAGATTCCTGGAACAGGGGCAGAGGACGTGCCCGCCCAGGATACAGCTGGGGCTCTAAGCCCAAACCCGCTGCCAAGCCAGCTCAGCAATAAGGGGGCGCCCTCACCCATGTGGGTGGGGGGACGGCTGCAACACTTCTCCCAGGTCTGGGACTGGGAGGTCTCGGACAGATGGATCCGGGAAGTGGTGACTTCCAGCTACAAGCTGGAGTTCGAGCTCCGGCCCCCTCCCAGATTCCTCAGGTCTCGGGTGCCTTCGGACCTTCTGGCCGCGCAGGAGCTCCAGGCGGCAATAAAGAGTCTGTTGGATATGGCAGTTATTTGCCCAGTGCCCCCCTCAGACAGGGGTCGGGGCTTTTATTCCAATCTGTTCACGGTGCCCAAGAAGGACGGCTCGGTTCGACCCATTCTGGATATAAAGATCCTCAACAGGTTCGTCCGTCCGCGGAAATTTCGCATGGAAACGCTGCGTTCAGCTATCCATTCTCTTCGGCAGGGAGACTTTCTGACGTCCGTAGACATCAAGGACGCCTATCTGCATGTGCCGATTTTTCCAGCGCACCAGAGATTTCTCAGGTTCGTGGTGGAGGATCAGCATTTTCAGTTTGTGGCACTTCCTTTCGGTCCTTTCGAACATAGAGGCGGACTCTCTGAGCAGGTTCTCAGCTCGCCGGGGGGAATGGTCTCTCAGCCCCAAAGTGTTTCGCTTGATTTGTCTCAGGTGGGGGTCCCCGGTGGTGGACCTCTTTGCCTCTCGTCACATCACATTTGTGTCTCTCTCACGGGATCCACTGGCTCTGGCAGTGGATGCCATGTCTCTGAACTGGAGGGATCTGGGGTTTCTGTATCTGTTCCCTCCGTTTCCCTTGGTGGCCAGAGTGGTGCGCAAGCTGGCCCTGGAGAGTGCGTCAGCAATTCTGGTGGCTCCAAGGTGGCCAAGACAGGTTTGGTTCGCAGATGTGGTAAGGTTAGCAGAGGATCAGTTCATTCTGCCCCTGCTGCCGGATCTGCTCACCCAGGGTCAACTATGTTATCCCAATTTACCAACGCTGGCTTTGACGGCGTGGCTGCTGAAACCTCCATCTTGAAGGAGGAAGGTCTTTCCGATGCTGTGATTCGAACTCTCATTAGTGCTAGGAAGCGGTCTTCCTCTAATATCTACTATAGAACTTGGAGGTCTTATATTGATTGGTGTGAGATCAGGGCGTTGCCTTGTAGGGAATTTTCCATCTCCAGAATCCTGGAGTTTCTTCAACATGGTCTGGACCTGGGGCTCCAGCTTAGTACTCTGAAGGGGCAGGTTTCTGCCCTGGCGGTGTTCTTTCAAAGGTCATTTGCCCTACATCCTTTGGTTAAGACTTTTTTCCAGGGAGTCACGCACGTGCGGCCTCCTAGAAAACCTTTGCTCCCTGTTTGGGATTTGAATTTGGTTCTTTCTGCTCTTCAGGATTCTCCTTTTGAGCCCTTGAATGATATTGCCTTGTCTTCATTTACTCAGAAGGTGGCCTTTTTGGTAGCCATCACTTCGGTTAGGCGTGTCTCTGAGTTGGCGGCTTTGTCCATTCAAGCCCCGTACTTTGAGGGGCATCAGGACAAGGTGGTTTTTCGTTTCAAGTCCGATTTCCTTCCTAAAGGTTGTTTCTGCCTTTCACCTAAACCAAGACATTGTTCTGCCCTCTCTGTGTCCTAATCCCAGCAATGACAAGGAGAGGGCCCTGCATTCTTTGGATGTGGTTCGTGTTGTGAAGTATTATTTGGAGGTAACGTCTTCCTTTCGTAGGACGGATGCCTTTTTTGTGGTGCCCTTCGGGCCCCGAAAAGGCTTGGCGCCTGCCAAGTCTTCCATTAGTAAATGGATCCGTCAGACCATAGTTGGGGCCTATTCTGCCAAAGGGAAGGTACCCCCTTTTCGTGTTACTGCTCATTCTACTTGTGCGGTTGGGGCGTCCTGGGCTTTTCAGCACCAGGCCTCTGTTGAGCAAGTTTGTAAGGCTGCTACTTGGTCTTCTGTTCACACTTTTTCCAAGTTTTACAAGGTTGATGTTCGGGCCTCAGCGGATGCTGTGTTTGGCCGCAAAGTTCTGCAAGCTGCAGTTGTTTAAGTTGTGCCTTGTTGCCTTGTTTTGGACACTGCTGTTGGATGTCCCACACGTTATGAATTTCTTGAAGCGGGGTGTGTGACATACTTAGAATAATACCATTTTGTGAATACTCACCTGTAAAATGGGTATTATAAGTATGTCACACACCCCGCTTCACCCTGCCCTTTTGTATTCTGGATCCTTTATATGGTGAACTTTGCGTTGTTATGCTTTGTGTTGGGCTCTTCCTGGTCCCTTACCTTACTGCTGTTCTTATACTGGGTAATGAGTGGGAGGTCCCAGGTATTTATGGACTGGGAGGGGCTCTCTTTTTTTCTGGCATCTCTGCATATCGCCCTCTACAGGTCAGTATTACCCACACGTTATGAATTTCTTGAAGCGGGGTGTGTGACATACTTATAATACCCATTTTACAGGTGAGTATTCACAAAATGGTATTATCAGTAGCTTTCCTTTCATTGAGTGGATCCAGTGCTATGCTTCCTCCTCTGTCTGTCTCCTTAGTGAGGAAAATCATATCCTTATACAGCTTTCAGTCCCCCCCCTCGCTGTCCTTGGTCCATCAATCACTGTTCGATGGACCAAGAATGGAAACACCCCCCACTCCCTCCCCAGATGTCCTGATTGGCTGCCTCCCTCTGCAGCTCAACAACTTTAAAACAATATCAAATGCTGTTTAATTAAAAACATAAATAGTCTGCGCAAAAATTATAATCTTAAAGTTCTTATATCATTAGATATCCTAATCCACAACATTGTTCATAAAAGGAGAGTGTCTCTATAGATTTACTATATGAAAGCTGGGGACTTTTGATCAGATATGTGAATCATTATATATATATCTGGTAAGCAGGCTTGATTAGTGACGGGTGCACTATGGAAGATCTTATGTCATTAAAGGCACCGTGTGACATCACGGATTACTATATTGGATATTTATCTGCAGAGACACGCTCCTTTTATGTACTATATTGTGGATTATGATATTCAATGATAGAACCTTAATATTTTAATTTTTGCTCTGACTATTGTTTTTAATATTTTTTATGAAAGTTTGATTTACTTCCTTTTTTAATGAAAGAAAGAAAATGACAGGACTGCATTTAAAGCAGGCCCAAAACCTCCATTGCAACTCTAGTGAGAATCCTGGTCCATAGGGACATGAATTAACTTAAAAAAACATTACTGCACATTAGGCTCGATTCAGAGAGACAAAAAAAGACTTTTGTTTTTGTGCCGATTTCGTATTATTTTCAAATTTTCCCGCTCTCGTATGAGTGTGCGAGCGATTCTGTGCATGCATTGCAAACCTTCTGTAAATTTTCCGTCCGTTCGTATGCCAGAGTACGAGTACGAGGATGTCATTTTCCATCGTGACTTTTCTGTTTCATTTTCTCAGGTTACAATGTCGGCTTTCGATTTGGCCCATTTTCCATCGTCTCCTCCCACGAATCCTTTACATTTCTCGATAGATTCGGTTTTCCTTTTTCAAAAAAATAATCGTCCGGCTGTAAATCCTTACGATCTTGCGCCTGCGCACTACAAATGTAACTCATTAAAGTGTTCGCCTACATATTTGCCACCCTCACTTCTACTACAATGTTTAGCTAAATCACTTAGTGCTATCCTCCATCTTCCCTTTTGCACCCTTAAAGATCACCCCAACCACTTAGCGCTATCCTCCATCTTCCCTTTTGCACCCTTAAAGATCACCCAAACCACTTAGCGCTATCCTCCATCTTCCCTTTTGGACCCTTACAACTTACCCAAACCACTTCGCGGTTAGGTTAATCTTCCATTTTAGGCCCCTAAAACTTACCCAAATGACTTCGCAGTTGGGTTCTTCTTCCATTTTAGGCCCCTAAAACTTACCCAAATCACTTCTCGGTCATGTGAATATTCATCTTTAAATATTTCTGGGCCCATTAGTTTTGTGTTAATGTATTTTGTAAATGAAATGACACTGAAACATTTTTTTTTATTCCATCATAAAATATAAAATCTTAAAATATTTTGAAAATTGAACATTTTTACAACTATAAAAAACTGATACACATGATACAATAGGGGAGAGAGCCCTGCCCTTGTGAGCTTACAGTCTAAAGGAAGAGGGGTGAAGACAAGGGGGAAGGATCACAAACAGTCAGTATTGAGCTTTGTGGCATATGCCCTTTAGAAGATTGGTTAGGCCAGATTATATGCTTGTCTGAATAAGTGAGTTTTAAGGGCGCCTTTGAAGGTTTTGAGGGTTGTGGAGTGGCGGATTGGGTGCGGGAGGGCATTCCAGAAGATTGAAGTTGCACGTGAGAAGTCCTGGAGGCGGGCGTAAGAGGAGGTGACCAGGGTGGAGGACAGGAGAAGGTCAGCAGCAGAGCGGAGGCTGCGTCTAGGTTGATATTGTTGGATTAGAGATGAGATGTAGGGAGGGGCCTGGGTGGAGAGAGCTTTGTATGCGAGAGTTAGAGGTTTGAACAGGATTCGCTGAGGGACTGGCAGACGGTGTAGGGATTGGCAGAGAGGCGCAGAACTGGAGGAGCGAGAGGAGAGATGGATGAGGCGAGCAGCAGAGTTCAGGATAGATTGGAGGGGTGCCAGTCTGTTAGTTGGTAAGCCACAAAGAAGGATGTTGCAGTAATCCAGACGGGATATGACCAGGGCATGCACTAGCATTTTAGTGATGTCAGGTGAAAGGAAAGAACGGATGGGGGAGATGTTTTTAAGTTGGAGGCGACAGGAGGTGGCCAGGGAGTGAATATGTGGTTTGAAAGAGAGGGCAGAGTCCAGAGTGACTCCCACGCACCGAGCTTGGGGAGTTGCTGTTATTCCCCTCGATTCAAAGAGCAAAAGTTAATTGATTTCGGATCGAGAATCGTAACTTTGGGTGGGTGTTAGTCATTTTTTCCTTTTTTTTTGGCCATTTACGACTCGCACGAGCCTACGTTCGAATGCGTATATGCTCTTACGATCATCGCAAGTTCGTTCCTAAATTTTAGGATCAAAACGTAAAACTTAGGAACAAATCCTAAAACTTAGGATCAAAACGTAAAACTTAGGATAATTGGATGTGTTTAGGTGTGATTCAGAGAAACCTCTAAACGCGTTTTAAAAGAAAGCCACAGCCGACACCTTTTAGCAGCCGGATTGCTGTTCGTGAACAGGTTTTTTGGCTATGTGGAGGAGTCTGCGCGTCTTGTGCTCCAATGAACTGCATGTATCAGCATGGCCGAGGCCATTAATTGTATGGCAATGCATGCCTGATTTAATACATTTCATGTATGCCTTATAAAAGCATTTTAATGTGGACCTTAATTAGTCCTTTGCATGTAAACCTTTATTTTGCGTTAATTAAAGAAACTTATGTCCTTTGTTATTTATTTTTAAATTGATGTACTAGAATAATATTTTTAGATTGCATTTATTGGTGTAGTTGTTTACCTTTGCTTTGGTTAATTATTTAAGCACATCTTTGGTCAGATGCATCACACTTACTGAGGAGAGGAGAGCGGGATAAAGTGCAGGATGTGGGTTACTGCTGTATTTTGCACAGACACAGCAGAGCTGGGGGCACGGAAAGGTCAGAAATCAAAGAATCCAGAGCAACACAGTCACAAGGCCCTTTCTGTTTGCAGGCTGCCCGATAATACCTGAGCCGCCATCTTGGATGTTTCTAGGCTCATAACATGCAGAAGTTGCTGGGTGTTTTTTAATATTTGAGAGCAATCTGTATGGAGAGGGTGTGGGTAACCACACCAAAAATTTAAAGTTGTACCATTTGAAGCATAAATATTAAAATTAAATCCACAAGTAAAAAATGCAAGTTTAGTAAAAATTAAACAAAGTAAGATTTACTTATGCAAATGCATTCATTAATGGTTGGTTACTACAAAATGAATGAAATAAAGAAAAATAAAAGACCAAATATTTAGAATGCACTTTAATGAGGTAAGTTTGTAGTGCGGAGCTGCAAGATCAGAAGGATTTACGTCCAGACAAAAAAGGAAAAAGGGCAAAACCAATGTTGCAACCTGAGAAATGAAACGGAAAAATCAGGATGGAAACTGACATAGGTCTGATTCCCGAACTGCCATACGAACGGACGTATATTTTAGGATAGAAACGTATTTGCTTATAGAATCACTCGCAAGTTCATACGAACGCACGAGCGGACGTGAAAAATAGGATGATCGTGACCCAAATCCAAGCTGTTACATGTTTCTTTGAATCAACCCAATTGTGTAATTGTTGACAGAAATACTAACTGAGGAGGCAATCTACCAGTGTTAGATTACTGTTATCTCACCATATGAGTTAGGCCGCACACGCTATATTGAATGAATAACTAGATTTTATTATATTAATAAATCATGGACAAAGTGCATGTGCAGAAAGTGACCCAACAGTGTCTCACAGCGTTGCGTGAGAGATCACTTCCTCAGGGTGCTGTTAGTAACAGCACCCTGAGGAAGTGATCTCTCACGCAACGCGTCGGTGTTGATGAACGGGCATCTACAGGGGACCTGGACCTAGCAACTGGTGACAGTATCTTGCATACTTATCCTTACTTTTATGTGAGGCTATTTTTATAGCATATGCCATGGTATATTGGTCTTACTGTTAAGACACTGTTGGGTCACTTTGATTTGATTCTAATATTAAATATTGTACAGTATTCAGTAGTCCTATATGGTTCACCTGCAGAGCCCGTTTTTTGGTTTTGTGTATATATATATATATATATATATATATATATATATATATATATATTAATTATGTCTAATGTGGTTATTGTATGTTATGTCATGTGTCCATGATTTATTACTATAATAAAATCTAGTTATTCATTCAATATAGTGTGTGCGGCCTAACTCATATGGTGAGATATCAGTAATCTAACACTGGTAGATTGCCTCCTCAGTTAGTGTATTAGTGGGCCCAGTGTTAGGGCCCCTCTCACCACAACCAGCACCTTGATTACATTTAGCAGTGCGGGTTCTACTTAGGATGTTGACAGAAATAGACGTGTTGGAGAGGGGAGGGGAGTTAAATGGTGGGAAAATGACCAGTTCTGTCTTGTCCATGTTTAGCTTGAGGTAGCGAGATGACATGAATGAAGAAATAGCTGAGAGGCAGTTGGGATGGCGAGATAGGAGAGAGGAGAGATTGGGGCCTGAGAGATATATCTGAGTGTCATCCGCATAGAAGTGGTATTGGAAGCCTAGTGAAGTTATAAGTTTGCCAAGGCAATGGGTGTAGACTGAGAAAAGTAGGGGGCCTAGGACAGAACCTTGTGGCACACCAACAGAAAGAGAACGGGAGGAAGAAACTGTGTTAGAATAGGATACACTGAATGATCTGTCAGAGAGGTAAGAGGTGAGCCAAGAGAGTGCAAGACCTTGAACCCTGAGAGAGGAGAGAATATCAAGAAGCAGAGGGTGGTGGACAGTGTCAAAGGCTGAGGAGAGGTCAAGAAGGATGAGGATGGAGTAGTGACCAATGCTTTTGGCAGATCATTGGTGATCATAGGTGACCCCTGATTGTAAGGGGTCAAATAAGTTGTTAGTGGATAAGTATTGTGACAGTTCTGAGTGGACATGTTGTTCAAAAAGTTTGGAGGAGAAAGGTAGTAGTGAGATAGGGCGGTAGCTGGAGAGGGCAGAGGGGTCGAGAGAGGGTTCTTGATTATCGGAGTAATAACTGCATGTTTGTAGGAAGAAGGAAAGGTGCCAGTGGAGAGAGAAAGGTTGAATATGGAGGTTAAAGTGGACCAACACCCAGGATTTTGACTATCCTGGGTCTTGGTCCACTTCGGTGGGGCACCCCCGATCGGGGTGCCCCGCTGTGTGAAACCCCCCCTAACCCCCCGAAAAACTCACCTCTCCCCGCTCCCAGCGCCGACGTACAAGGGGAGAACTGGAACGTCTAAGCGGCGGCGGCCGCCGCCGCCTCCCTCGCGTCACTTTTGACGCGCGCGCGCCCGCGCCGGCCATTCGCAGACGGCCGGCGCGGAGGCGCGCACGCCTACAGGGGCGCGAGGGAGGCGGCGGCGGCCGGCCGCCGCCGAAGATAAGGTAGGTGAGTTGGGGTGTTTGGGGGGGGTTTCACCCCGCGGGACATCCCGATCTCGGATGTCCCGCGGGGTGGGGGGTGATCGGCCCGGGAATCTTATAGATTCCCGGGCCGATCACCCCAGGGTCCACTTTAAGGCTGGAGTGAGGGATGGAGACAGTTGAGGAATAAGGTGGGATGGAATAGGATAGAGGGAGCAGGTAGTCAGGTGGGCCCTAGAAATGAGAGAGGTTAGTCCAAGCTCAGTTATTGGAGTGAAGAAAGTTAGAGTAAGAGTAAGGCGGGGGATTGTTTGAAGTGGTGAGGGATTCTGAGGGGCAAAGCCAAGTCAATTTTTTCTTTTAAGAATGTAGAAAATTCTTCTGCTGTTATTTGGGAGGTTGGAGGAGGAGGTGGTGGGAGGAGTTAGGAACTGAAAGTGTTGAAGAGTTGTTTGGGATTCCGGGCTTGTGCAGAAATCAGTGAGGAGAAATATGCTTGCTTAGCAGATGAGATATATATATATATATATATATATATATATATATATATATATATATTAATTATTACTAAATTCAATTTTTATTTTTACAGACGTGGAGCGTTTACTGCCTGAGAAATCCCTTGGTAAGAAGGTCTATGCATTTCCTTACATTTTGCACACAATTATTTTTATTTTTGTAGAATAAATTGCCTGGCCAAAAACAAAAGGTCACCACCTGGATATAACTAAGCAAATAGGAAATAGTTTCAAATTATATAATTACTGCATGAGTGATTATGTTTCAGTTGGCAACAAGTTAGTGAGTAGCTTATCATTTGTTCAACAACCACATCAAAAGACACATCCTGTGGTCGTGGAAAAGATGTCAGTCTGTTTCGGAAGGGTCACATTATTGTCATACATCAAGCAGAGAAAATATATAAGGAGATGGTGCTGAAACTAAAATAGTAAAAAGTGGAAGGGCAGTGGAGAAACATCATCTTTAAGGAAGGATTGTAGTCAGAAAAAAATCTTGAACAATCGGTTATCACTTAAACGTTTTCATTGGGGAGCTACCAGGTTATTCCATCAATTGATTTTCTCCTCCTTAATGGCATGGGCTTATTCCAATTACATTAATTTATTTTATTACATTAACTAATGACACTGATGTGATATTGTATAATACACTGACTGTGCCGCTAAAGATCCATTCAGTTTAATTGCCTCTCTGACGTCATGAACTGAATAGAGCGGAGTGTGCTGATTGGCTGCCCACCTGCGCTGCCAGATCGCTGGGAATGTACATTTACTTAGCAATCCACAGTGATACACACAGGGGGGCACCGCCAGAAAGGAACAACCTCCCGGGACAGTGAAAATCCCAGATCCCAGGACAATCAGGTTAGGTACGAGGACAGACAGCTCCAACCTTTTTTGGGCCAATCAGTGCATAAAGTAAACAGTTGCTCCTAATACTGGATATTGGTATAAGAAATAATGCAGTGACTTAAGTGGGTATACTTTTAAATGTATATTTTCCCATATTCACCAGCTCACACCTTAGACAGGTGCGACTATCTGAAAACGGCAAGGCAAATTTTTCTGTTTCATCTTGTTTTGTCTTGTTTTATGGATTTAAGGTGTTTCCCTCTGTGTTTCCCTCTGTGTTTCCCTGTATTGTTGTGCCAATGTTAGTTTTGGTTTTGTATTTTTGTTGCCTGAATCCAAGGTTTTTCCTTTTCGCGTGTTTCATGATTTGTTGTTTGCCGTTGTTTAATAAACTTCCCTTTAGTTCATCTACCCCCGTGTTGTGTCATTGCTCTGGCCTATTAATCTGTTCCCCTGGCAGAGAGGTCCATTTACCTGGTAACTGAAGCTTTAGAAGATACTATGCCCACCAGTGTTCATGTGCTTTGCTGTTGGCCAGCTGCTTCACCTTAGGCTCAAATGCATTTCACTTGAACCATTGTGTATTTGTTTATGCAGCAGCAGCATGCTCCTGGTGGTTTTGTGTCCTCCCCGTCTTTTCATGGGAAATGCTTATTTATAATCAAATACTGTACCACCTACCACTTAAATAGTCCAGTACTGGGGAAATGACTAATTATTCATATAATGAGGTGAATATTTGAATACTAATGAGCAGCTACATCAGCAAAACCTTCAGCAAGTCCCCCAGTGTCATGACTCACTTGCTAAATGCCAGGAAGCTTAACATTGTCCCAAAGAACACAGCATATTTATCAAATATTAAAGCAGCGCTTTAGGCAACATTTTACTCTACTCTACTTTTTCTATTTACACTTATCTAAATCTCCCTTTTTAATTTTTCTGGCTTTTTTAGTTTTAATTTCTCTTTTAGTTTCCTTTCTGTTTCAATGTTTTTTTTTTTATCATTTTCCAAATAAGAAAACAAATACAGTTATGGCCAGATGATCAAGCACTGCTTTCTGTCTTTCGTTACAGTCTTTTTCCACGTTCCCTACATTTAACTACATTTAATAATAGAAACCCCTCACAGTTATTTGTGCTCTAACTGTTTTATATTAACTGTTGCTTACTTTGCAGATTATGTTGAAATTTATAGAAAGCACGTTCAGGAAATATTTCTGTCTTCTGGTAAACATCTCAGCAACTGCATAGCCAGAACTCTGCTAATTCCAGAATGGAGGACACGGCCTTCAGAGCCAAAATATACAACACCCAGAGCCACAGCTCACAACACACCAGACGCCATATCATCTGAAGATTTGTTCACTATGAAGACCAGGAAGCTAACATCCCATAGAATGCTCCTGGCTGGAGAGGCGGGAATAGGGAAAAGCAGCTTTTCTGAAGACCTTCTTCAAAAGTGGGCCTTAGGCCACCAAGAAATATGCTATGATTGCGTGGTATACTTCACTTTTACTGAACTTAATGCAATCAAAGAGCCAATTAGTTTAAACACGCTTCTGAGAAATAAATGTAAAGGGCTAGAACATGTACTATCAAACCTTTTAGAGACTCGGAAATTGCTCATTATATTTGATGGCATGGATGAATTTAAATTGACAGAAAATGAAAACTTTCCTCAAGTCAGTATTGACAATGATACAAAACTGCCAGTGGACCGTCTTCTTTTGAATATTCTCTGTAAAGTGCTTCTGCCTAACACAGATATCTTGGTAACTTCTCGTTTTAACAGTGTCAATTTGTCAATAACAAAGGAGTACTTTGACAGAACATTTATATTAAAAGAGTTGTCAGATGATGAAATGAAACAGTTTTGCAAAAAATCCTGTTCTGAGGATAACATTTCCCAAAATATTTTCCACTTTATACAAGAACACAATTTATCGAGTTTGGCTTCCATTCCTCTTCTCAGTGGTGCATTGTGTGAACTGTCCAAAAATCGTGGGTTATCACAATATACAGAAAATCTAAGGACACGCAGTGAGATGATGGTGTCACTTCTTAAGCTCTGCTTGATGAATGCCATGTCATCTGACATAATGGAGCCATGTTGTGCAACTAAAACAAATGCGAAGATGAGAGACATGGTTCATAAAGTAACACAATTGTCTTATGAAAATCTTGTTACTCTTAAAGAAGAAATTAGGGTTAAAGATCTGTGTGCCGAATGTGTGCATACACAACAACTACTACAGGAATTATGTGTATTCTTTTTCAAGTTAAGCCCTACTCTAGATGTTCTCTGGTATAGACATGCCAGCATCAGGGACATGTTTGCTGCATTACACTGTGTGTGGGAAATCCAAAACTCAGGAGGAGCCATGGAATGCATTGATTTTTTAGATTTTTGGGTATCAGGAACAATGCCAAATCAACACAGCACAATTTCCATTTTACATAACATTCCTTCAACACAGAGTGTTGAGTTCCATAACTTTATCAGTTTTTTTATGGGCTTTATGTATTACAAGGACATTGACAGCCTCAATAAAGAAAAAAGGGATTTAAACAGCTATGAAGTTCTTATACTACAAAACTATTTTGAGACATGGCTAAGAAGCAACCCTGTTCAAACAGAACTGCTCAAACTATTCCATTGTATCTATGAATTACACAATGATTCTCTCACTGATCATTTCTCCAATCTGTTAAAGATTGTGGACCTATTTGATACACCATTGAATGCTCTAGATATTACAGCGATACAATACTGTTTGCACAATTCCAGGATGGACAAGCTTGATTTAAACCTGTGTGACCTCCGAGATGAAAACTTGCAGAGGTTAGAGGTCATTATCAGGAACTCAACTCATGTCACGTAAGTAAACTTAACCAAGACCTACAGCCTGGCACAGTTTAAAAAAAATCTTCTGTCTGAAATCCGAAATCGCAAAGGTCAGTACAAACCTGGACTTTGTGTTTCGGGTTTGCCCATCTTTACTCCTAGGCATCGAACCTGGGGAGTTGCAGATATTGTATAATAACAGAGATAGATGCATTACAGAGGGGTGTTAGATGGTGGAAAATAACCAGTTCTGTCTTATCCATGTTTAGCATGTGAAAGCAAGATACATGAATGACTAAATAGCTGTAAGACAGTTGCGGAGGTGAGATTGAGGCCAGAGAGGTATATTTGAGTGTCATGCACATAAAAGTGGTATTGAAAGCCTAGTGAAGTTATAAGTTTGCCAGGCCCTAAGAGTAGGGGGCCTAGGACAGAACCTTGTGGCACACCGACAAAATGAGAACGGGAGGAAGAAACTATGTGAGAATCGAGGTGATCCAAGATACCTTGAACCTTGAAGAGAGGAGAGAATATTGAGAAGCAGTGAATGGTCAACAGTGTTAAAGGCTGAGGATATGTCAAGAAGGATGAGGATGGAATAGTGACCTTTGGTTTTAGCAGTAAGAAGATCATTAATCACTTCGGTGAGGGCAGTTTCAGTGAAGTGGTTAGGCCAGAATCCAGATTGTAGGTGTTCAAGTAAGTTGTTGGTAGATAAATAGTGTGCCAATTCTGAGTGGACAAGAAGTTTGGAGGAGAAGGGGAATAGTGAGATAGGGCAATAGCTGAAGAGGGCAGAGGGGTCAAGTAAGGGTTTCTTGATTAGCGGCGTAAAAGCTGCATGTTTATAAGAGGAAGAAACGGTGCCAGTGAAGAGGAAAAGTTTGAATATAGAGGTTAGGAGACATATGGCCCCTAGAAATGGGAGAGGCCTGTCCTGGTTCAGTTATTGGGGTAAAGCAAATTAGGGGGTAAGGTGTGGGGGTGTTTGGCAGGGTAAGGAATTCTGGGGGGCAAAGCAAGATTGGATATTGTCAATTTGTCAAGAATGCAGAAAATGTTTCTGCTATTATTAGGGAGGTTGGGGTGGTGAATGGAGTAGGGAGTTGAAAGTATTGAATACTTGCTTATAGAACAGAAAGTCCTTACTGACTGGTTTTCCTCCATTGCTGTTCAGCATCTCGAGATTGCCATTTCAGTCTCACTGTGTTTGCATTTAGCCATGGTTTCCGTTTTTTGGGGTGGGGTTAGCTATAAGTGAGCGAACGGCAGAGTCTAGAGCTGAGGTAAGTGTATTATGGTAGTGTGAGGCTGCAGCATGTATGTTAGTAAATGAGGTCAAGGTCTGAAGAGGTTGAAGTGAGACAGACAGAGAAGGAAGATCTAGGTTTCTTAAGTCTTTGCATAGAATCCTATGGTTTTGTGCAGAGGGCGAGGCAGGAAGGGAAGAGAGTGTTAGTATTAGTAGTTTATGGTCAGAAAGGGGGAGCAGGGAGGAGTAGAGGTTAGATACAATAAGAAGTATGACAACTGACTTTTTCAACTCACAATTTACAGGTATACAGGGCTGTATTTACCATTAGGCAAACCTGTTTGTGTGTATAGAGGGAGAGGGCATAAAAGGTTAAAGGTAGCCTGCAGCCTCCTCCCCTTTATTGCTGAGGCCATGTGACTCCTGTGTGTCAGCAATCTATTATACAAGTGCATGCTCCTATGCATTTCGCCCCCTCAAACCTCTCCTTTATACACATTTATTTTTTATATTGGCGGACCGCGATGTCCGGGCAGGCGTCAGCACTAGGCTTACTCAGGCAGATGCTATGGCTGCCCCTATGCAGTGATGTGCAGTAACCAGGACTAAGGAGTGTCAGTCAGTGGCCATTGGGAGAGCCTTATTCCTTGGCAGCATGAACACTAAATACGGCCCTGCAGATATATCATTTTGTCCTGTAAAAAGATACACCAACATCTACATACACCTAGAAACGGCGCAGAAACAACCTTGAATAAAAGTCTCTAACATTGACTAGAATACATATTTCCTACTGGTTTTCTTTTCAGCTGAGCATTGTTTAGCATTCTCTTGATGCCATATTATTCTAGATAATGTCAATATTCCAGCTTAAAGTTAAACACTTCTTTTTTAGGTTAACCTCAAATATGCTTACCTCAAAATCTGGGAAAACTTTAAGGAACATTCTTGAACATCCAAGCTGTGTCATAAAAGAGCTTTTGTATGTATAGAAAAATATAATTTGCCTAGAATATTTTCTACAGTTTGATAACAAGTTGTTGTATGTGTTATGCAAAACAAAAAAACAAAAAAAAAGTCCACTTTCAATGAATTTCTTAAGTATTGTGTATATCAGTGTACACAAAGAGAGGAGCCAGTCCTGTTCACACAGTACCACGGTTGCTGGACATGTGTAAGCGTGAGCGATCTCCCTCACATCAGCAGTGGCCTATAGCAGCAGTGTTCTTGTAGAGCTTGGTGTACAGACTTGGTGCACAGTTGCCATTAGGAACAGATTGGAGGTAGTGAAAACTGCTTCCAAACCAAAAAACAGCTAATCTAATATCTAGTATTAGAAAGCCCACCATCGAAAGTGGGCTTTCCCTTTAAAGACAAAAATACCAAGTTGTGATAAATAAAGGTTTTTGTTATTAGAAAAAAAACAGTTATTATTTTTGGTTCTTATGTGTTGAATAAATATAAGGTCAGATTAAAAATATCTGCAACACATTAGGTAGGGGGTGTAGCTTAGTGAGGGAGAGATGTTCAAGGAATTAAAGTGGCCCAACATCCATTTAAAAAAAATGGGTGTTTTCCGCATCTGATTAAAGGACACTGGGGAAGCTGCTTGCTGTAGCCCCCTGTAATACCATCCCTGCAAACCTGTTTGGGGCACCACATCCTTTTTCCTCCTCACTTCCTTAGGTTCCATGATTTGCTCCTGTCAGTTGATCTGCATTTCTGACCATCAGGAGTACCCCAGACAATGTTACTGCTGATGGCCAATTAGGCTCGTATGATGGGGGGGGGGGGGGGGGGGAGTATCAGAAATCAGAATGACGCCCTGTGCTGTGATCAATGCGCATTTTTTCATTTTTTATGTAAATTGGTGTTTATTGCTTTAATCATTTTTGAGCAGTGATTTTGAGGCCCCTTCTATGTTTCTATGTTATGTTTCCTTTTTGCAAATTCTGTCATCACAGGTTTGGAATTCACACAGCCTTGTTTTTGTACTTGTAGTCTGGCAACAAACCATCTTGGAGCAATAGGGGTACAGCAAGTCTGGAAGGCCCTTGAAGTGAATACGTCTTTGGAAACGTTAAACTTGTGTGACAATGACATTCAAGATGCTGGGACAGAAAATATGGTATCCTTTCTGGGCATGAATACTACTCTGAAAAATCTCACGTGAGTATTTAAAGACATTCTGATTATACAAGTTACAGAGTTAATTTGTCCTTTAAAGTTGACCAAAACCCATCTTTGACCACCCTGAAATCTAAAAGACCTTTAAATATGTGAAAGGATTGAATAAGGTTCAGGAGGGAAGTGTTTTTAAGAAGAAGCTTAATGATAGAACAAGGGGGCACAACCTGAAGCTAGTCGGGGGGAAGATCAGGAGCAATGTTAGAAAATATTATTTTACAGAAAGAGTAGTAGATGCTTGGAACAAACTTCCAGCAGAGGTAGTTGAAACATCAACAGTCACTGAATTTAAACATGCCTGGGATAAGCACACATCTATCCTAAGATAAAGAGTACATACAGTATACACATAAGGGCAGACTAGATGGACCGTATGGTCTCCTTCTGCCGTCAAACTTCTATGTTTCTATGTTTCTCTATGGCCTCCAGATTCCCTCTCCTGCATCCTGATTCAGGATGCCCAGCTGTGTGAAACCCTCCAAGCCCCCAGTGAAACCTACCTTATCCCCCATCCAACATCACTTGCACAGGCCACGGCTGCACTATGCTATACCTTTAGCCAGATGCACACCCACGCCAAGTATTTGTAAATGGCTGGTGCAGGCACACCCCCTTTTTCAGGGTAGCAGGAATACGCCTGCCAGTTCGCTCGGCTGCATTTGGCTCTATTCGGCTCCATTCTTCCCCTAGCCGACTCTTAATCATAAGTGCCAAATCGAGCTGAAAGGGGGGATTGGCAGTGTGTCAGCACATACACCATATGACTGGGGAAAGAGGAGCTTTTATGGGTGAACTGGGGGGTTTCACACATCGCAGCATCCCAAATCGCTGATGCGAGCTGATGCTTTAGCCTACATATATTTTTCATATAGTCACAGGGGAAACTATTTAGATAGTGGTGTTCTGAAATAATGATTTCTCCCCTGGGGATTTTTTAAAGAATGTCCTTAAACCGAACCTTTTTCATGATTTATTGAAAAACCCAAACCCTTAAAAAATGATTCCCCAGCATCTAAAGTTAATATATTTTAAGTTTTTAGTCACTTATTATTCTTTCCCCCACTGGGCTGCAACTCTTTTCAGGACTTTAGGATACGGGTGCCGCCATCTTGACTCAGAAGCATCACATTTACTGAGGAGAAGAGAGTGGGAAAAAGTACAGGGGGGGCGGGTTATAGCTGTGCTTTGCTCAGACAGAGCAGAGCTGTGGTCAGGAAAAGGTCAGCGGTCCCAGAATGCAGAGCAGCACAGTCAGAGGGCACTTCCTGTTTGCAGGCTGCCTGGTGTTCCATGAGCTGCCATCTTGGATGTTTAAAGGCTCATAACATGCAGTAGATGCAGGTAGGATGATTTTTAATCTGAGCAATCTGTATGTACAGGGTGTGGGAAACATATAAGATAGACTCTTATTCAGAGTGAAGGACCGCTTTAAGGTGCTATCTAGTATTTTTTTCATTATTTCTTATGTTGCAAATGTTTGTTTTATATAAGCAGTTTTCACTACCTCCAATATGTTACTATTGGCAACTGTACACTAAGTCGGTAAATCTACAAGAGAGAAGTGGGACCTGAACACACAGAACACTGCTGTTATGGCCGCTGCTGAGGCTCATTCACTCACTAACGCATTCACGCTCATTCACGTATACACATTCTCAGAAGAAGTGTTCTGTGGGTACAAGACTCACTTGGTAAACAGACTTTTTGGTGTACAGTTGCCAATAGCAACAAATTGGAGGCAGTGAAAACACATATTTGTTAACATAAGAAAGCGTTCCCATGGGAGTTGCTGAAATAAGGCATGATCTGGGTGTGTAGGATCCAAAAGAATGTTCTCTGCTCTTGCTTTTATTCTTTTTTTCCTGTACCTCATGTGTGGGCACAAGTGGAACTTCAATCATCTTCTCTATCATTTTAATTGTTCTCTCAAGACTGGATTTGGCCTTCCCCTCAAACTAAACAGAAAAGGAGAAGCAAAGCACAGAACTGATAATTGCATTGTAGGAAAGTACCAATAGTTTTGTTGACATCCTTGCTTTCTTATGTTGTCTGAGAAAAAATAGTCTCTGTAGGGCCTTCTTCAGCACTGCAAGGATGTTCTTCCAGCTGAGGTTATCAGAGATAACAACACCTAGAAACTGTGTGTGTTTGACCTTTTTTATTTGCTCCTTGTTGATGAAGAGGGCACCGGGTTCCGTCTGAAGGAAACCATCATCTCAACGGTTTTGGATGAGTGAATCATAGGACTGTGTTTTCCACACCATCTAACAAGTTCCTCAACCACACCCCCATAGGCCTCATCTCTGTCATTCCTAATCAATGATAGTGGTGCCATCAGAAAACTTTAGTATCCTGACCGCGTCTGCAGTGGTGCAATCATTTCTGTAGATGGAGAACAACAGGAGTGATAATACAAAAAGTCTTGGGGTGCACTGGTGTTAGTATTTCTGGTGCTTGACAAAAATGGTCCCAGTCTCACTGTCTGCGTTCAACTGGTAAGGAAGCTTCCTGTCCAGCTGCAGAAGTTATGAGGGATGTTGAATTTTGCCATCTTCTCAATTAGAATGCTTGGGCATTCAAATAATATATGCAATATACACTTTCAAAAATTCAACCAAAAGTTGAATCCTGTCCTGGTATCCTGGTGATTTCCAGTGGGGCATCCTGATTGTGGATGCTTGATGTGTAAAACCCCCTGAGAAGTCTGGTTATACTTACATCAGATGTGATCCCCCTGCACATGTGCAAACTCTCCTCCAAATCAACGACTCAATTCAGCCCAGTGGCATGCTTTGCCACCATGCAACCCATGCAATTGCTTGGGGCCCCCAACCTGTCAGGGGCCCCCTGGACAGGTTTGGACAATCCCTGTTCTGTTTTGGCCCAGGCTTTGTTCCTTAGTGTGCAAAAGTCCTGCAGGTTAACCGTGTGCTGATACAGCATATAGCAGCCACGAAGTACAAAGGGGCCTCACCTGGAGGTGAAACAAGCAGTTTTAGATCTGGGACAGACAGAGGAACAAAAACTGGTGACAAGTTTGGACATTAGACTTTCCTTGTCACAGAAGTAATTAAAAAATAAATGAAAGCATGTGTATGTATAACTATATGTAGATAATCTATGCAATTTACCACATTCAAATGTATATATGTTGTTTAATTTTAGAATATGCATGAACGTGTTTACTGAACGTGGCACAAAGAACATCACTGAACTCATTGCCAAGCAACCAAACCTAAAAATTGTCATGAAAACTACAGAGGATGAGGAATTTTTCACCTTTGTAGAGAACCATATAAAATCTGACACATGGCAGAGATACCCCAGAGCATGGGTCCTTCATATCCTTTCTCTCCTACAGACAGAGCTAAGCAACGCGGATAAACAAGATGAAAAAGTGACTCGTTTGACGAAAGACATTGCAGACATTATGGATGTTATAAAACAGAAACCGCTTCCAATGGCTTGCATGGGTACTCATGTACAAGGAGCAAAATTGCCAGCTTCTTTAAAGCGAGCTAAAAGCCTTTAATCAAGTGACATTTATTGTCTTGAATTAATTGCAGTCACCCAGGTTCCGTATGTGCCAGCATTTATAGAATCAGATAAAAACAGCTGTAGGGGTAAAAAGTGGGCCACTTCTGCATTCATTTAATGAGGTAAAATCGTTGTGTGGTGCCTATATGATGCTGACGGTCAGCTTTCCCTTGTCCGCAGCATCAGATCAGCCCCCGTAGCAGGAAAGAGAGAGCCTTGCGATGGACATATTCAATCACAGCCATGCAAGCAGCAGCACACTGATTAGCTATGAGTCCGTTTAGCATTGGCCATAGGCATACTCATTGTTAGTGAATCTTTGGAAGCGTGAGTGCCTTCATCAGTTTACACACTGGCCAAGTGTTTGGTGAGGTGGAGTCACCAACGAGCAGTACAACCAACAGTGAGGATGCGGAGGTAGCTCTCATCCCCTGAAGATACATAGATTGGCACCACTCCCTAGCACAGGTGCAGGAATTAGAACAGCGGGGATGGGGAGGGTGTGCTAGTCCCTATCTCGTATTAATTTACAGCGCATGCATGGGATTTACTCAGCAGCTGGAGAATAAGCCAGTTTCCAGCTCCACAAAGATGGAGGCACCCATTGCAGTTGTTTTGGATCCTAAAGGGAAGAGGGGGGGGGGGGGATTCATTATTTAAGCTTTATTTAAGCATTTAAGCCCATTACAGGGCGAGTCAGAGGGGGTAATAAAATTAAAGCAAAAAAAATACTTCCTTCAAAGTGGTATTTTACGCTAGGAATTCAGTAGAGTATGAGAGTGCACGCAAGAACATTCACTCAGATGGATTATTCAGTTATTTGTTTCATAGAGCAGGAAGCCAAAATATCCATTAAAGTGGACCAACACCCACGGGTGATCGGCCCGGGAATCTATAAGATTCCCGGGCCGATCACCCCCCACCCCGCGGGACATCCGAGATCGGGATGTCCCGCGGGGTGAAACCCCCCCCAAACACCCCAACTCACCTACCTTATCTTCGGCGGCGGCCGGCCGCCGCCGCCTCCCTCGCGCCCCTGTAGGCGTGCGCGCCTCCGCGCCGGCCGTCTGCGAATGGCCGGCGCGGGCGCGCGCGCGTCAAGAGTGACGCGAGGGAGGCGGCGGCCGCCGCTTGGACGTTCCAGATCTTCCCTTGTACGTCGGCGCTGGGAGCGGGGAGAGGTGAGTTTTTCGGGGGGTTAGGGGGGGTTTCACACAGCGGGGCACCCCGATCGGGGGTGCCCCACCGAAGTGGACCAAGACCCAGGATAGTCAAAATCCTGGGTGTTGGTCCACTTTAATAACCTTACAGATTAGTTTAGACTAATGTGAATGTGTAAATTATTTATATGTAACTGCAAAAGATGCATCAAGGCAAACAGGGCGCCATTCTTATATCTCTATAAGTAGCAGGAGACTCCTCCTTTTCTTTAGCCTAATTTCTCCTCTGGTTTTTTATTTGTTCCTGGAATATCGCAAAGTTGGGGCTCCCAAACACGAACACAGACTTCAGCCCAAACCCGGAAAAGCTGGTTGATGAGCTCCATGGGGCTACAGTCCATCAACCAGCTAAATGGAATGCAGAGGGCTCCCGATCCCATGAGTGAGGACACTGGCAGCTGGCACTAGAAGTACTGCTAGCTTCTGCTCACTCAAAGGGGCGATGGACATCTTTCTGGCGCCGCAGCTATAGCCTCTTATGGTTCACCCAACCCAACAGTTCTCTGCCTCCAGCATTTTCTTTCATTCTTTTCTTTTCCACTTTCTTCACTATTAGTCCCTATTTGCTTGCTTTCCCTATGCATGTCTTTATTATATTATTTCTCTTTCATTTTCCTCCTTTTCACATTCCCTTCACCTTCTGTATTTTTAAATACATTTCTCTTTTACACACTATCTCCTTCGCTCTCTTTTTTCACCTCCCCTTCATCTCCCTCTATTTTTAGCTTGTCTACATATTCCTCCATTTTCACATTTCTTTCCTCTCTTTTAATTTTACATCAAACCCTTTTGTCCTTTCTGTGTCCCCTCTTTATTTTTTCCCCTCTGCCTTCACTACTAAGCAAACATAAGGCCACAACCACACTGAGCTGTAGTGTTTAATATGGGTGGTCTGACCTAAATACCTTTTTGCAGAGCAATTTGTCTTATGGATAAATGTTATTAATTATAAATGTTAACCATATGCCTTAAGGGACCCAATGGCAATAATATGGAAGCAAGCAGTTTACCTGATCCCAGTCCCATGTGTCTGTGTTAAATTTCTGCAGTGCTGGGTAAAGGCTGTAGTTGCCCTCCTTTTAATTTCTCCAGGATCACACAATAAATGGTCTAACAGCCCCCCTTTCCGTTTCTTCTGTCAGCATGAGTGAGCCTGCCACAGTGGTGTCACAGCTGCCTTTGACCACAGCGGAGCATGCATAGCCTTCATAAAGCTGTGCCATGACATGCCTTTTCCACCTCAGCTTTGAACCAGAAATAGTGGCAAGGAAAGTACTACTGCTTAGAATACGTAAAGGTGTTTACAAATAATTGGAGATCTAGAGATGATCTAGACTAAGACTATCCCCTCGATTCAAAGAGCAAAAGTTAATTGATTTCGGATCGAGAATTGTAAGTTTGGGTGGGTGTTAGTCATTTTTTCCTGTTTTTTTGGCCATTTCCGACTCGCACGAGCCTACGTACGAATGCGTATATGCTCTTACGATCATCGGAAGTTCGTTCCTAAATTTTAGGATCCAAACGTAAAACTTAGGATCAAAACGTAAAACTTAGGATCAAAACGTAAAACTTAGGATAATCGGATGTGTTTAGGTGTGATTCAGAGAACAGTTTTCCAACCTCTAAATACGTTTTAAAAGAAAGCCACTGCCGACACCTTTTAGCAGTCGGATTGCTGTTCTTGAACAGGTTTTTTGGCTATGTGGAGGAGTCTGCGCGTCTTGAGCTCCAATGAACTGCATGTATCAGCATGGCCGAGGCCATAAATTGTATAGCAATGCATACCTGATTCATGTATGCCTTATAAAAGCATTTTAATGTGGACCTTAATTAGTCCTTTGCATGTAAACCTTTATTTTGCAATACATCCATATATTTGCGTTAATTAAAGAAACTTATGTCCTTTGTTATTTATTTTTAAATTGATGTACTAGAATAATATTTTTAGATTGAATTTATTGGTGTAGTTGTTTACCTTTGCTTTGTTTAATTATTTTAGCTCATCTTTGGTCAGATGCATCACACTTACTGAGGAGAGGAGAGCGGGATAAAGTGCAGGATGTGGGTTACTGCTGTATTTTGCACAGACACAGCAGAGCTGGGGGCACGGAAAGGTCAGAAATCAAAGAATGCAGAGCAACACAGTCACAAGGCCCTTTCTGTTTGCAGGCTGCCCGAGAATACCTGAGCCGCCATCTTGGCTGTTTCTAGGCTCATAACATGCAGAAGTTGCTGGGTGTTTTTTTATATTTGAGAGCAATCTGTATGTAGAGGGTGTGGGTAACCACACACAAAATTTTAAGTTGTACCATTTGAAGCCAAAATATTAAAATTAAATCCTCAAGTAAAAAATGCAAGTTAACTAAAAATTAAACAAAGTAAGATTTACTTATGCAAATGCATTCATTAATGGTTGGTTACTACTAGAGATGACCGAACTTTTGAAAAATTCGATTCGACTGATTCGCCGAATTTTCCGACAAAAATCGTTTCGACCCGAATAAATTCGCGACGAATCGCTATTAAAAACGGCTATTTCTGAGCCTCCTAGAGCCTCAATAGGGTTGTAAACCATTCTGCCTTGCTGTAACACGCACAGGATGCGTGCTGGGTTAGTTAAATAATACTTTGAAGAAATATCACATGCAGATCAGAGGCATCGCTAATAGAATCGCAGAGCGGCACAATTGCAGAGAGTTGAAGTGGCATCACTATGAGGGGCAGAAGGAGCCCAAACATTGCTTTAAAGAGACACTGGAGTTGGCAGCAGCAGGAGCCCAAAAATTGGATGAATCACACCCTGGAGTTGGCAGGAGTTGACAGCAGCAGCAGCAGCAGGAGCCCAAATATTACTTTAAAGAGACCCTGGGGTTGGCTTCAGGAGCCCAAAAATTGGATGAATCACACCCTGGAGTTGGCAGCAGCAGCAGGAGCCCAAATATTACTTTAAAGAGACCCTGGGGTTGGCTTCAGGAGCCCAAAAATTGGATGAATCACACCCTGGAGTTGGCAGCAGCAGCAGGAGCCCAAACATTACTTTAAAGAGACCCTGGGGTTGGCTTCAGGAGCCCAAAAATTGGATGAATCACACCCTGGAGTTGGCAGCAGCAGCAGGAGCCCAAATATTACTTTAAAGAGACCCTGGGGTTGGCTTCAGGAGCCCAAAAATTGGATGAATCACACCCTGGAGTTGGCAGCAGCAGCAGGAGCCCAAATATTACTTTAAAGAGACCCTGGGGTTGGCTTCAGGAGCCCAAAAATTGGATGAATCACACCCTGGAGTTGGCAGCAGCAGCAGGAGCCCAAATATTACTTTAAAGAGACCCTGGGGTTGGCTTCAGGAGCCCAAAAATTGGATGAATCACACCCTGGAGTTGGCAGAAGTTGGCAGCAGCAGCAGCAGGAGCCCAAATATTACTTTAAAGAGACCCTGGGGTTGGCCTCAGGAGCCCAAAAATTGGATGAATCACACCCTGGAGTTGGCAGCAGCAGCAGCAGGAGCCCAAATATTACTTTAAAGAGACACTGGGGTTGGCTTCAGGAGCCCAAAAATTGGATGAATCACACCCTGGAGTTGGCAGCAGCAGCAGCAGGAGCCCAAATATTACTTTAAAGAGACACTGGGGTTGGCTTCAGGAGCCCAAAAATTGGATGAATCACACCCTGGAGTTGGCAGCAGCAGCAGCAGGAGCCCAAATATTACTTTAAAGAGACACTGGGGTTGGCTTCAGGAGCCCAAAAATTGGATGAATCACACCCTGGAGTTGGCAGCAGCAGCAGCAGGAGCCCAAATATTACTTTAAAGAGACACTGGGGTTGGCTTCAGGAGCCCAAAAATTGGATGATTCACACCCTGGAGTTGGCAGCAGCAGGAGCCCAAATATTACTTTAAAGAGACACTGGGGTTGGCTTCAGGAGCCCAAAAATTGGATGAATCACACCCTGGAGTTGGCAGCAGCAGGAGCCCAAATATTACTTTAAAGAGACCCTGGGGTTGGCCTCAGGAGCCCAAAAATTGGATGAATCACACCCTGGAGTTGGCAGCAGCAGCAGCAGGAGCCCAAATATTACTTTAAAGAGACACTGGGGTTGGCTTCAGGAGCCCAAAAATTGGATGAATCACACCCTGGAGTTGGCAGCAGCAGGAGCCCAAATATTACTTTAAAGAGACCCTGGGGTTGGCCTCAGGAGCCCAAAAATTGGATGAATCACACCCTGGAGTTGGCAGCAGCAGCAGCAGGAGCCCAAACATTACTTTAAAGAGACCCTGGGGTTGGCCTCAGGAGCCCAAAAATTGGATGAATCACACCCTGGAGTTGGCAGGAGTTGACAGCAGCAGCAGGAGCCCAAACATTACTTAAAAGAGACACTGGGGTTGGCTTCAGGAGCCCAAAAATTGGATGAATCACACCCTGGAGTTGGCAGGAGTTGACAGCAGCAGCAGGAGCCCAAACATTACTTAAAAGAGACACTGGGGTTGGCTTCAGGAGCCCAAAAATTGGATGAATCACACCCTGGAGTTGGCAGGAGTTGACAGCAGCAGCAGGAGCCCAAATATTACATTAAAGAGACCCTGGGGTTGGCCTCAGGAGCCCAAAAATTGGATGAATCACACCCTGGAGTTGGCAGCAGCAGCAGCAGGAGCCCAAATATACACTGGAGTTGCCTTCAGGAGCCCAAAAATTGGATGAATCACACACTGGAGTTGGCAGCAGCAGCAGCAGGAGCCCAAATATACACTGGAGTTGCCTTCAGGAGCCCAAAAATTGGATGAATCACACACTGGAGTTGGCAGCAGCAGGAGCCCAAATATACACAGGAGTTGGCTTCAGGAGCCCAAAAATTGGATGAATCACACCCTGGAGTTGGCAGGAGTTGACAGCAGCAGCAGGAGCCCAAATATTACTTTAAAGAGACCCTGGGGTTGGCCTCAGGAGCCCAAAAATTGGATGAATCACACCCTGGAGTTGGCAGCAGCAGCAGCAGGAGCCCAAATATACACTGGAGTTGGCTTCAGGAGCCCAAAAATTGGATGAATCACACCCTGGAGTTGGCAGCAGCAGCAGCAGGAGCCCAAATATACACTGGAGTTGGCTTCAGGAGCCCAAAAATTGGATGAATCACACCCTGGAGTTGGCAGGAGTTGACAGCAGCAGCAGCAGGAGCCCAAATATACACTGGAGTTGGCTTCAGGAGCCCAAAAATTGGATGAATCACACCCTGGAGTTGGCAGGAGTTGACAGCAGCAGCAGCAGCAGGAGCCCAAATATTACTTTAAAGAGACCCTGGGGTTGGCCTCAGGAGCCCAAAAATTGGATGAATCACACCCTGGAGTTGGCAGCAGCAGGAGCCCAAATATTACTTTAAAGAGACCCTGGGGTTGGCCTCAGGAGCCCAAAAATTGGATGAATCACACCCTGGAGTTGGCAGAAGTTGGCAGCAGCAGCAGCAGGAGCCCAAATATACACTGGAGTTGGCTTCAGGAGCCCAAAAATTGGATGAATCACACCCTGGAGTTGGCAGGAGTTGACAGCAGCAGCAGCAGCAGGAGCCCAAATATTACTTTAAAGAGACCCTGGGGTTGGCCTCAGGAGCCCAAAAATTGGATGAATCACACCCTGGAGTTGGCAGCAGCAGGAGCCCAAATATTACTTTAAAGAGACCCTGGGGTTGGCCTCAGGAGCCCAAAAATTGGATGAATCACACCCTGGAGTTGGCAGCAGCAGCAGCAGCAGCAGCAGGAGCCCAAATATACACTGGAGTTGGCTTCAGGAGCCCAAAAATTGGATGAATCACACCCTGGAGTTGGCAGGAGTTGACAGCAGCAGCAGCAGCAGGAGCCCAAATATTACTTTAAAGAGACCCTGGGGTTGGCCTCAGGAGCCCAAAAATTGGATGAATCACACCCTGGAGTTGGCAGCAGCAGCAGCAGGAGCCCAAATATACACTGGAGTTGGCTTCAGGAGCCCAAAAATTGGATGAATCACACCCTGGAGTTGGCAGCAGCAGCAGCAGGAGCCCAAATATACACTGGAGTTGGCTTCAGGAGCCCAAAAATTGGATGAATCACACCCTGGAGTTGGCAGGAGTTGACAGCAGCAGCAGCAGGAGCCCAAATATACACTGGAGTTGGCTTCAGGAGCCCAAAAATTGGATGAATCACACCGTGGAGTTGGCAGGAGTTGACAGCAGCAGCAGGAGCCCAAATATTACTTTAAAGAGACCCTGGGGTTGGCCTCAGGAGCCCAAAAATTGGATGAATCACACCCTGGAGTTGGCAGCAGCAGGAGCCCTGGGGTTGGCCTCAGGAGCCCAAAAACTGGATGAATCACACCCTGGAGTTGGCAGAAGTTGGCAGCAGCAGCAGCAGGAGCCCAAATATACACTGGAGTTGGCTTCAGGAGCCCAAAAATTGGATGAATCACACCCTGGAGTTGGCAGGAGTTGACAGCAGCAGCAGCAGCAGGAGCCCAAATATTACTTTAAAGAGACCCTGGGGTTGGCCTCAGGAGCCCAAAAATTGGATGAATCACACCCTGGAGTTGGCAGCAGCAGCAGCAGCAGCAGCAGGAGCCCAAATATACACTGGAGTTGGCTTCAGGAGCCCAAAAATTGGATGAATCACACCCTGGAGTTGGCAGGAGTTGACAGCAGCAGCAGCAGCAGGAGCCCAAATATTACTTTAAAGAGACCCTGGGGTTGGCCTCAGGAGCCCAAAAATTGGATGAATCACACCCTGGAGTTGGCAGCAGCAGCAGCAGGAGCCCAAATATACACTGGAGTTGGCTTCAGGAGCCCAAAAATTGGATGAATCACACCCTGGAGTTGGCAGCAGCAGCAGGAGCCCAAATATACACTGGAGTTGGCTTCAGGAGCCCAAAAATTGGATGAATCACACCCTGGAGTTGGCAGGAGTTGACAGCAGCAGCAGCAGCAGGAGCCCAAATATTACTTTAAAGAGACCCTGGGGTTGGCCTCAGGAGCCCAAAAATTGGATGAATCACACCCTGGAGTTGGCAGCAGCAGGAGCCCAAATATTACTTTAAAGAGACCCTGGGGTTGGCCTCAGGAGCCCAAAAATTGGATGAATCACACCCTGGAGTTGGCAGCAGCAGCAGCAGCAGGAGCCCAAATATACACTGGAGTTGGCTTCAGGAGCCCAAAAATTGGATGAATCACACCCTGGAGTTGGCAGGAGTTGACAGCAGCAGCAGCAGCAGGAGCCCAAATATTACTTTAAAGAGACCCTGGGGTTGGCCTCAGGAGCCCAAAAATTGGATGAATCACACCCTGGAGTTGGCAGCAGCAGCAGCAGGAGCCCAAATATACACTGGAGTTGGCTTCAGGAGCCCAAAAATTGGATGAATCACACCCTGGAGTTGGCAGCAGCAGCAGCAGGAGCCCAAATATACACTGGAGTTGGCTTCAGGAGCCCAAAAATTGGATGAATCACACCCTGGAGTTGGCAGGAGTTGACAGCAGCAGCAGCAGGAGCCCAAATATACACTGGAGTTGGCTTCAGGAGCCCAAAAATTGGATGAATCACACCGTGGAGTTGGCAGGAGTTGACAGCAGCAGCAGGAGCCCAAATATTACTTTAAAGAGACCCTGGGGTTGGCCTCAGGAGCCCAAAAATTGGATGAATCACACCCTGGAGTTGGCAGCAGCAGGAGCCCTGGGGTTGGCCTCAGGAGCCCAAAAACTGGATGAATCACACCCTGGAGTTGGCAGAAGTTGGCAGCAGCAGCAGCAGGAGCCCAAATATACACTGGAGTTGGCTTCAGGAGCCCAAAAATTGGATGAATCACACCCTGGAGTTGGCAGGAGTTGACAGCAGCAGCAGCAGCAGGAGCCCAAATATTACTTTAAAGAGACCCTGGGGTTGGCCTCAGGAGCCCAAAAATTGGATGAATCACACCCTGGAGTTGGCAGCAGCAGCAGCAGGAGCCCAAATATACACTGGAGTTGGCTTCAGGAGCCCAAAAATTGGATGAATCACACCCTGGAGTTGGCAGGAGTTGACAGCAGCAGCAGCAGCAGGAGCCCAAATATTACTTTAAAGAGACCCTGGGGTTGGCCTCAGGAGCCCAAAAATTGGATGAATCACACCCTGGAGTTGGCAGCAGCAGCAGCAGGAGCCCAAATATACACTGGAGTTGGCTTCAGGAGCCCAAAAATTGGATGAATCACACCCTGGAGTTGGCAGCAGCAGCAGGAGCCCAAATATACACTGGAGTTGGCTTCAGGAGCCCAAAAATTGGATGAATCACACCCTGGAGTTGGCAGGAGTTGACAGCAGCAGCAGCAGCAGGAGCCCAAATATTACTTTAAAGAGACCCTGGGGTTGGCCTCAGGAGCCCAAAAATTGGATGAATCACACCCTGGAGTTGGCAGCAGCAGGAGCCCAAATATTACTTTAAAGAGACCCTGGGGTTGGCCTCAGGAGCCCAAAAATTGGATGAATCACACCCTGGAGTTGGCAGAAGTTGGCAGCAGCAGCAGCAGCAGGAGCCCAAATATACACTGGAGTTGGCTTCAGGAGCCCAAAAATTGGATGAATCACACCCTGGAGTTGGCAGGAGTTGACAGCAGCAGCAGCAGGAGCCCAAATATTACTTTAAAGAGACCCTGGGGTTGGCCTCAGGAGCCCAAAAATTGGATGAATCACACCCTGGAGTTGGCAGCAGCAGCAGCAGCAGCAGCAGGAGCCCAAACATACACTGGAGTTGGCTTCAGGAGCCCCAAAATTGGATGAATCACACCCTGGAGTTGGCAGGAGTTGACAGCAGCAGCAGCAGCAGGAGCCCAAATATTACTTTAAAGAGACCCTGGGGTTGGCCTCAGGAGCCCAAAAATTGGATGAATCACACCCTGGAGTTGGCAGCAGCAGCAGCAGGAGCCCAAATATACACTGGAGTTGGCTTCAGGAGCCCAAAAATTGGATGAATCACACCCTGGAGTTGGCAGCAGCAGCAGGAGCCCAAATATACACTGGAGTTGGCTTCAGGAGCCCAAAAATTGGATGAATCACACCCTGGAGTTGGCAGGAGTTGACAGCAGCAGCAGCAGGAGCCCAAATATACACTGGAGTTGGCTTCAGGAGCCCAAAAATTGGATGAATCACACCCTGGAGTTGGCAGGAGTTGACAGCAGCAGCAGCAGCAGGAGCCCAAATATTACTTTAAAGAGACCCTGGGGTTGGCCTCAGGAGCCCAAAAATTGGATGAATCACACCCTGGAGTTGGCAGCAGCAGGAGCCCAAATATTACTTTAAAGAGACCCTGGGGTTGGCCTCAGGAGCCCAAAAATTGGATGAATCACACCCTGGAGTTGGCAGAAGTTGGCAGCAGCAGCAGCAGGAGCCCAAATATACACTGGAGTTGGCTTCAGGAGCCCAAAAATTGGATGAATCACACCCTGGAGTTGGCAGGAGTTGACAGCAGCAGCAGCAGCAGGAGCCCAAATATTACTTTAAAGAGACCCTGGGGTTGGGCTCAGGAGCCCAAAAATTGGATGAATCACACCCTGGAGTTGGCAGCAGCAGGAGCCCAAATATTACTTTAAAGAGACCCTGGGGTTGGCCTCAGGAGCCCAAAAATTGGATGAATCACACCCTGGAGTTGCAAGCAGCAGCAGGAGCCCAAACATTACTTTAAACAGACCCTGGGGTTGGCTTCAGGAGCCCAAAAATTGGATGAATCCCACCCTGGAGTTGGCAGCAGCAGCAGCAGGAGCCCAAATATACACTGGAGTTGGCTTCAGGAGCCCAAAAATTGGATGAATCACACCCTGGAGTTGGCAGCAGCAGCAGCAGGAGCCCAAATATACACTGGAGTTGGCTTCAGGAGCCCAAAAATTGGATGAATCACACCCTGGAGTTGGCAGAAGTTGGCAGCAGCAGCAGCAGGAGCCCAAATATACACTGGAGTTGGCTTCAGGAGCCCAAAAATTGGATGAATCACACCCTGGAGTTGGCAGGAGTTGACAGCAGCAGCAGCAGCAGGAGCCCAAATATTACTTTAAAGAGACCCTGGGGTTGGCCTCAGGAGCCCAAAAATTGGATGAATCACACCCTGGAGTTGGCAGCAGCAGGAGCCCAAATATTACTTTAAAGAGACCCTGGGGTTGGCCTCAGGAGCCCAAAAATTGGATGAATCACACCCTGGAGTTGGCAGCAGCAGCAGCAGCAGCAGGAGCCCAAATATACACTGGAGTTGGCTTCAGGAGCCCCAAAATTGGATGAATCACACCCTGGAGTTGGCAGGAGTTGACAGCAGCAGCAGCAGGAGCCCAAATATACACTGGAGTTGGCTTCAGGAGCCCAAAAATTGGATGAATCACACCCTGGAGTTGGCAGGAGTTGACAGCAGCAGCAGCAGCAGGAGCCCAAATATTACTTTAAAGAGACACTGGGGTTGGCTTCAGGAGCCCAACAATTGGATGAATCACACCCTGGAGTTGGCAGAAGTTGGCAGCAGCAGCAGCAGGAGCCCAAAAAATGGCCTAAAGACATAAATATGTTTTGCACCATTTGGAAAGTGTAAAACGTGGCACCATGCTGAATCTAGTCGCATGCATCAGGCATTGGTGGGTGGAAATCCTGGCTGATCCATCCCTGATTCATTTTGACAAAGGTGAGTCTCTCCACATTTTTAGTTGACAGACGAGTTCTCCTCGCCGTAACTATGGCCCCCGCCGCACTAAACACCCGCTCAGATGGCACGCTACTTGCCGGGCAGGACAGCTTTTCCAGGGCAAACTCTGCTAGTTGCGGCCACAAATCAAGTTTGGCTGCCCAGAAGTCCAGCGGATCCTCAAGGTGTGTTGGCATGGTCATGTCAAAGTATGACATGACCTGCTGGTTGAGGTCCTGCTCCAGGTCTTCCTGCTGCTCATGAGTAGCCTCACTATGCGGGTGTAGAAAGCTACTCATTAGCGACTGAAGACTGAGGCTGCTGCTGCTGATGGAGCTGCTGCTGCTGCTCCTGCCAACCCCCCCAGCGGCCATGGCAGTGGAAGGTGAGCGCAGAGGTCCCCTCGAGTCAGACCTGCGAGAGTATGGACCATGGCGCAGATAGGCATCGGCCAACTGCCTACGTAGAATGTCTTTGTAGTAGTTGAGTTTGTCCTCCCTCTCGGTGGGTTTAAAAAATGCCCCCATTTTGTGCCGGAAGCGAGGGTCCAATAAGGTGGACAGCCAGAAGTCATCCCGCCGACAGATGGAAACAATTCTGGGGTCACTACGCAAGCACGTGAGCATGCTTCGTGCCATTTGCACAAGTGACTCGGATGGACTACCTGTCTCCATCTCCACTGCATACTGCCACGGTGTGCCCGGGTCCTCTGTCTCGCCTTCCTCAAAAACCTCTAGCTCCTCTGGCTGCTCCTGCTCCTCCTCTCCTGTCCGCTGACTAGATAAACCAGCCATTTCGCCAAGCCTAAACTGTGTTTCGCTGGGCAACTCCTCCTCCTCCTCTTCCTCCTCCTCCACCAGTTCAGCTCCAACGGGGTTCATGTGGCCGTAAGATGTAAACGCCATGTCTCCAGTGCCCTGACCAGCCATGGTTTCCAACATGTGCTGTAGTACATGAAGCAGTGGAATCACGTCGTTCATCCCGTAATCCTGCCGACTGACAAATAAAGTGGCTTCCTCAAAGGGCCTGAGCAAACGGCAGGTGTCACGTATGAGCTGCCACTGGTTGACATTGAAGTTACACAGGGGAGTCCCCCTATCTGCTTGGATCATCAGGAAATCCGTGATGGCTTTTCTCTGTTCATATAATCGGTCCAACATGTGAAGGGTGGAATTCCAACGGGTGGAAACATCGCAAATCAGACTATGTTGGGGGATACCATTCTGACGCTGTAGCTCAAGAAGGGTGTGTTTGGCGGTGTAGGAGTGGCTGAAGTGCATGCAAAGTTTCCTTGAAGTTGTTAGGATGTCTTGCAGATGGGGGGAACACTTCAGAAACCGCTTGACAACCAGATTGAAGACGTGAGCCATGCAGGGGGCATGGGTCAGGCTTCCTTGGCGCAGCGCAGACAAAATGTTCTTCCCATTGTCGGTAACCATGATTCCCATTTTAAGTTTTCTCGGAGTAAGCCATGTTTGGATTTCCTGATGAATACATTTAAGCAGTTCCTCCCCTGTGTGACTCCGTTCGCCAAGACAAACCATGTGAAGCACTGCGTGACACCTCCGTGCCCTGCACACATGGTAGACTGGAGGGGCACTGAGACTTGAGCCTACAGTGGAGGGTGAGGAGATGGCGGAGGATGAGGAGGCCGAGTCGCACGGTGTCACAGGTCCAATGGGCAGAGAGCGCGGAGGCCGAAGCGGCGTGACCTGTCCAAGTTGCTGCTGCAAAGGGACCACATTCACCCAGTGGGCCGTAAACGACATGTACTGCCCCTGACCGTAGTTACAGCTCCAGATGTCGGCGCTGCCATGTATTTTGCTACACACCGACAGGCTCAAGGACTGGCCCACCTTCTGTTCAACAAAAGTGTGCAGCGCTGGTACTGCCTTCTTGGCAAAGAAATGACGGCTTGGGACTCTCCACCTCGGCTCGGCACAAGCCATCAGTTCTCTGAAAGGTGCAGATTCCACCACCTGAAAAGGGAGCGACTGCAGCACCAGCAACTTGGACAGGAGCACATTCAGCTTCTGCGCCGTAGGATGAGTGGGCGCATACTGCTGTCTCTTGGACATGGCTTCGCTGATGGATTGCTGGCGGGATGCATGACTTGGAGGAGGAGGAGCAGGAGCGACAGAGGATGGGTATGACGCACAGCTGCCTTCGGCTGAGGTGCTGGAGCCTTGGCTGGCAGAAATTGGGAGCTCACTTGGTGAGGAAGCAGACTGGACCACCCCTTGGGAGCCTCGGTTCTCCCAGGTCGTTTTATGGTGACGCATCATATGTTGACGCAGGGCCGTGGTGCCAACATTTGGACCCTGGCCACGCTTCACCTTTTGCCTACATATCTTGCATGTGGCCATGTTACCCTCCTGCGGATGCCTCAGGAAAAACTGCCACACTGCCGAGTAGCTACTTTTCCCACCCCCTGGCCTCACTGATTCACTGCTGCTGTTGCCAACTCCAGGAACCCCTGCTCCACTACCTCCTGATAAGGTAGACTGCCGCACAGCAGGTGCTCTACCCCGGCCCCGGCCGGCTCCAGCCTTTGGAATTGTGCCCCCATGCTGACTGCTACCACCTTGCTGCCTCAGCTGCTGACTCCGGGGCAACCTGCGCCCCTCTTCTCCTGATGATGACGATGAAGCCCCTTCCTCACCCGGCTCCCAAGTGCGATCGGCTTCATCGTCATCATCATCATCACCGAGTTGTGGCTGTACGTCACTGATGTTCGTGGATTCGTCAACAGTGTCTGGCGCAGGAGCTGGAACGCTCGCAGCACCCACGACACTGTCCACATCACTATTTGTCTGCCTAGCTAAAGAAGCCACCTCCATTTCTTGGCTGGGCAGTAGCTGCTGACTGTCCTCCTGTATCTGATCGTCCTCCTCACTAAAGAGTGGAGCTGAACCCAAAGCATAGGATACGTCGCTGAGGGAGGGAACGGCGTAGGACAGAGGCAATGGGAGGACAGGGACTGCTCTCGGGGCATGCCAACTCAGGGTTGTGTCAGAGGAACCTACCGACCCTAGACTGGGGGTCTCAGACGTAAGTTGCGATGATGTTGTTGATGAGCGCGTCAACCAATCTACCACGGCAGATGCGTTACTGGTGGAGACCCGACCGCTAGCAGATACTGGCAGATTAGGTCTCTCAGCGTGACTCCTGCTGCTACTGGCCCCCAGTCTGATGCGAGCTCTGCCTGCGGAATCTTGGCCTCTGCCACTCCTTTTTTCACTTCCAGGCACTTGTCTGCCCGACATAGTCTAACTGGCGTGGTAGTAGGTGATATTTAAGGAACCCCCGGGCAGCGGTGGGTCTATATGAAACAGAATATAATGCACACCAAAAGTGAGCAGTAACACTCAGCCTCCAACAGGCCTGCTTAGTGTAAATAAGAGAGCTGCTTAGTGTAAATAAAGAGGGGTATGCTATGTTACAGAATGGGATGCCCCAACAGAAGTGCACCTGGCAGGCAGCAGTAAGTCTATGCCCAGCAAAAGTGTCTTTATCAGGCTAATTTCAATTATAATAAGTGCAAATGGTTATATGGTCTTAAACAGAGGCTGCTGTAGTCACAGAATGGGATGCCACAACAGAAGTGGACCTGGCAGGGTCCAGAAGTACTATGGCCAGCAAAAGTGTCTTTATCAGGCAAATTTCAATTATAATAAGAGCAAATGGTTATATGGTCTTAAACAGAGGCTACTGTAGCCACAGAATGGGATGCCACAACAGAAGTGGACCTGGCAGGGTCCAGAAGTACTATGGCCAGCAAAAGTGTCTTTATCAGGCTAATTTCAATTATAATAAGAGCAAATGGTTATATGGTCTTAAACAGAGGCTGCTTTAGTCACAGAATGGGATGCCCTGGCAGGGTCCAGAAGTACTATGCCCAGCAAAAGTGTCTTTATCAGGCCTAATTTCAAATATAATAAGAGCAAATGGTTATATGGTCTTAAACAGAGGCTGCTGTAGTCACAGAATGGGATGCCCTGGCAGGGTCCAGAAGTACTATGCCCAGCAAAAGTGTCTTTATCAGGCCTAATTTCAAATATAATAAGAGCAAATGGTTATATGGTCTTAAACAGAGGCTGCTTTAGTCACAGAATGGGATGCCCTGGCAGGGTCCAGAAGTACTATGCCCAGCAAAAGTGTCTTTATCAGGCTAATTTCAAATATAATAAGAGCAAATGGTTATATGGTCTTAAACAGAGGCTGCTTTAGTCACAGAATGGGATGCCCTGGCAGGGTCCAGAAGTACTATGCCCAGCAAAAGTGTCTTTATCAGGCCTAATTTCAAATATAATAAGAGCAAATGGTTATATGGTCTTAAACAGAGGCTGCTTTAGTCACAGAATGGGATGCCCTGGCAGGGTCCAGAAGTACTATGCCCAGCAAAAGTGTCTTTATCAGGCTAATTTCAAATATAATAAGAGCAAATGGTTATATGGTCTTAAACAGAGGCTGCTTTAGTCACAGAATGGGATGCCCTGGCAGGGTCCAGAAGTACTATGCCCAGCAAAAGTGTCTATCAGGCTAATTTCAAATATAATAAGAGCAAATGGTTATATGGTCTTAAACAGAGGCTGCTTTAGTCACAGAATGGGATGCCCTGGCAGGGTCCAGAAGTACTATGCCCAGCAAAAGTGTCTTTATCAGGCCTAATTTCAAATATAATAAGAGCAAATGGTTATATGGTCTTAAACAGAGGCTGCTTTAGTCACAGAATGGGATGCCCTGGCAGGGTCCAGAAGTACTATGCCCAGCAAAAGTGTCTTTATCAGGCTAATTTCAAATATAATAAGAGCAAATGGTTATATGGTCTTAAACAGAGGCTGCTTTAGTCACAGAATGGGATGCCCTGGCAGGGTCCAGAAGTACTATGCCCAGCAAAAGTGTCTTTATCAGGCTAATTTCAAATATAATAAGAGCAAATGGTTATATGGTCTTAAACAGAGGCTGCTTTAGTCACAGAATGGGATGCCCTGGCAGGGTCCAGAAGTACTATGCCCAGCAAAAGTGTCTTTATCAGGCCTAATTTCAAATATAATAAGAGCAAATGGTTATATGGTCTTAAACAGAGGCTGCTTTAGTCACAGAATGGGATGCCCTGGCAGGGTCCAGAAGTACTATGCCCAGCAAAAGTGTCTTTATCAGGCCTAATTTCAAATATAATAAGAGCAAATGGTTATATGGTCTTAAACAGAGGCTGCTTTAGTCACAGAATGGGATGCCCTGGCAGGGTCCAGAAGTACTATGCCCAGCAAAAGTGTCTTTATCAGGCTAATTTCAAATATAATAAGAGCAAATGGTTATATGGTCTTAAACAGAGGCTGCTTTAGTCACAGAATGGGATGCCCTGGCAGGGTCCAGAAGTACTATGCCCAGCAAAAGTGTCTTTATCAGGCCTAATTTCAAATATAATAAGAGCAAATGGTTATATGGTCTTAAACAGAGGCTGCTTTAGTCACAGAATGGGATGCCCTGGCAGGGTCCAGAAGTACTATGCCCAGCAAAAGTGTCTTTATCAGGCTAATTTCAAATATAATAAGAGCAAATGGTTATATGGTCTTAAACAGAGGCTGCTTTAGTCACAGAATGGGATGCCCTGGCAGGGTCCAGAAGTACTATGCCCAGCAAAAGTGTCTTTATCAGGCCTAATTTCAAATATAATAAGAGCAAATGGTTATATGGTCTTAAACAGAGGCTGCTTTAGTCACAGAATGGGATGCCCTGGCAGGGTCCAGAAGTACTATGCCCAGCAAAAGTGTCTTTATCAGGCTAATTTCAAATATAATAAGAGCAAATGGTTATATGGTCTTAAACAGAGGCTGCTTTAGTCACAGAATGGGATGCCCTGGCAGGGTCCAGAAGTACTATGCCCAGCAAAAGTGTCTTTATCAGGCCTAATTTCAAATATAATAAGAGCAAATGGTTATATGGTCTTAAACAGAGGCTGCTTTAGTCACAGAATGGGATGCCCTGGCAGGGTCCAGAAGTACTATGCCCAGCAAAAGTGTCTTTATCAGGCTAATTTCAAATATAATAAGAGCAAATGGTTATATGGTCTTAAACAGAGGCTGCTTTAGTCACAGAATGGGATGCCCTGGCAGGGTCCAGAAGTACTATGCCCAGCAAAAGTGTCTTTATCAGGCCTAATTTCAAATATAATAAGAGCAAATGGTTATATGGTCTTAAACAGAGGCTGCTTTAGTCACAGAATGGGATGCCCTGGCAGGGTCCAGAAGTACTATGCCCAGCAAAAGTGTCTTTATCAGGCCTAATTTCAAATATAATAAGAGCAAATGGTTATATGGTCTTAAACAGAGGCTGCTTTAGTCACAGAATGGGATGCCCTGGCAGGGTCCAGAAGTACTATGCCCAGCAAAAGTGTCTTTATCAGGCCTAATTTCAAATATAATAAGAGCAAATGGTTATATGGTCTTAAACAGAGGCTGCTTTAGTCACAGAATGGGATGCCCTGGCAGGGTCCAGAAGTACTATGCCCAGCAAAAGTGTCTTTATCAGGCTAATTTCAAATATAATAAGAGCAAATGGTTATATGGTCTTAAACAGAGGCTGCTTTAGTCACAGAATGGGATGCCCTGGCAGGGTCCAGAAGTACTATGCCCAGCAAAAGTGTCTTTATCAGGCCTAATTTCAAATATAATAAGAGCAAATGGTTATATGGTCTTAAACAGAGGCTGCTTTAGTCACAGAATGGGATGCCCTGGCAGGGTCCAGAAGTACTATGCCCAGCAAAAGTGTCTTTATCAGGCCTAATTTCAAATATAATAAGAGCAAATGGTTATATGGTCTTAAACAGAGGCTGCTTTAGTCACAGAATGGGATGCCCTGGCAGGGTCCAGAAGTACTATGCCCAGCAAAAGTGTCTTTATCAGGCTAATTTCAAATATAATAAGAGCAAATGGTTATATGGTCTTAAACAGAGGCTGCTTTAGTCACAGAATGGGATGCCCTGGCAGGGTCCAGAAGTACTATGCCCAGCAAAAGTGTCTTTATCAGGCCTAATTTCAAATATAATAAGAGCAAATGGTTATATGGTCTTAAACAGAGGCTGCTTTAGTCACAGAATGGGATGCCCTGGCAGGGTCCAGAAGTACTATGCCCAGCAAAAGTGTCTTTATCAGGCTAATTTCAAATATAATAAGAGCAAATGGTTATATGGTCTTAAACAGAGGCTGCTTTAGTCACAGAATGGGATGCCCTGGCAGGGTCCAGAAGTACTATGCCCAGCAAAAGTGTCTTTATCAGGCCTAATTTCAAATATAATAAGAGCAAAT